>CM034355.1:30203321-30664401 GCA_019925275.1 Mytilus edulis | reverse complement strand
TTGTCACATTAAAATGTTCTGAGTATTAAATAAAGTATAATAAATATATCAACAGTTGACTATTATTTTAAACCCGACTAAAAGGAGACATGGGACAAATGTCAATGAGATAGCAACCCATGTATTTAAGTAAACCAAAAACAAAATATAAAGTGGTCAAATTGTTTTTATGCCCCACCTACGATAGTAGAGGGGCATTATGTTTTCTAATCTGTGCCTCCGTTCGTCCGTCCGTTCGTCCGTCTGTGCGTCCGTTCGCTTCAGGTTAAAGTTTTTGGTCAAGGTAGTTTTTGATGAAGTAAAAGTTACATCAACTTGAAACTTAGTACACATGTTCCCTATGATATGATCTTTCTAATTTTAATTCCAAATTAAAGTTTTGACCCAAATTTCACGGTCCACTGAACATAGAAAATGATTGTGCGAGTGGGGCATCCGTGTACAATGGACACATTCTTGTTTAAAGGCAAATTTAGGTTTATGGATTTTGATGATATTTTTTTGCAAAGTAAGATTGAAAAAGAAAGAAAAGTGCACGAGGCAGTATTATGATATCTCAAAAATTTCAAAAGAATAGCTCTTTTATTACTATTTTTTTGTTAAAAGTAGTGGGATAAACAGATGCAGAAGATACCATATAGAGACAATCAAAATTTTTAATTTCGAAGATGAAACTAAAAAACTGCATTCTACAAAAAACACTAAGAGAGACTTAGATGTGCTGTTGTCAGTGCCAGCAGTGTAAACCATTGTTAAGTTACTGATTAGGTCAGTTTTAGATGAACCACCAAGTCCATGATATTATGTTTGCAGTTGTGTTAGCATTGACACATGTCTCATTGCCATTAATCTAATTGTCCCCTGCCTTGTCATGATTCATTGACAGTTTCGCATAATTTACATTGTTGAAGGTTGTAATTAGGTCAGTATAAGAAAAACTGCAAGGATTTATAGGTATGCAATACTAGCCTTTATTCATACCAATTTTATATCCCAACCCTTAAGTTGTAGTCAATTGAGGAGGGGTGAAAGATACGAGAGGAACAGTCAAACTCCTAGATGGAAAATAAACTGAATGCCATCGCTAAAAAAATAAAAAGACAAACAGACAAATACTAGTACAAAAGACACAACATGAAATTGCACGTTTTACCTAGTATCCAAGTTGAAGAGGTGCCCTTTGATTTTAACTTTTGCATATCCTATCAAATTATACAGGTAATGTGAATCTCAGTTTATGCATGGATTTAATGCAAATCCAAAAATGTCACATCTGACCCCCGGAAAAAGGCAACGTCTAGAATAGGTTAAATACTCCTCATACAAAAAATAATATGTATTGATATTGATTATGGCTGTTGGTCTTGCGATCTCTTTATGATTTGAAATGATCAGTAAAAGAGATGGTATCAAATTCATAAAGTTAAAATTGATATCGACCATGCTAAAAAAAGGAAAATGTCAAACAGACAAACAACAGTACACAAAAAAGAAAACTACATATTGATCATAACGTCCCTCTTATACAAAAAACCTTGAGGTGTTCTCATATGCTCCGGAAGAGTAAGCACATCCTACTCCTCATGTTGCACCAATCGTGTTCCATATGGTAGTATACACCCGGTTATTAGTCTAATTAGGTTGGTCACATTCGGGATAAAGTGAGAGTAATAAGTTGATCGAACGTTTCCTCTGACCTCTGTAAAAAAAAATTACTCCATAACTGCCAACCATCTCATGATGGCGTCTGTAAAATCAACGAAGACATCACTTATAACTCTTGATTTATTAGATTTTTTAGTCAACAGCAACTATCAAGGAAATCATAATAGGAATTACAATTCCTAGAATTTTGAATCAACTAGCAGATATATACTCCGAATACAGGCGCTATGTATTTAAGTGAACCAAAAACAAATATTGAGTGGTCGAACTGTTTTTTAAAGGCAAATTTGGGTCTATGGATTTTGATGATATTTTTTTTGCGAAGTAAGATTGAAAAGAAAAAAAGATGCATAAAGCAACAATATGATATCTGAAAAATTTCAAAGTAATAGCTCTTTTATTACTTTTTTTTTGTACCTATCAAAAAAAGAAGTGGGATAAACAGATGCAGAAGATACTAAAGAGACAATCAAAATTTATAATTTCGAAGACGAAACTAACAAACTGCAGTCTATAAAACATTAAGAGAAACTTAGACGTGCTGTTGTCAGTGTCAGCAGTGTCAACCATTGTTAAGATAGTGACAAGGTCAGTTTAAGGTGAACCACTAAGTCATCAATATTTTGTATGCAATTGTATTAGCATTGACACATGTCTCATTGCCACTACGATAATTGCCCCCTGCCTTGTCATGATCAATTGACACTTACATGTTCAAGGTTGTTATTAGGTCAGTGGTAGCAAAATTGCAAATGGTCAGTCAATTATTTATTTGTAAGCAGCTGTATTAGCTTTGATTCGTACCAATTCCTCCAGTTGTAGTCAATTGAATGTTTGCCTAGTTACCATGTTAAAGTGCTGCCCTTTGATTTTAACATTTTCACTATAATATCAAATTACAAACAGGGGATGTGAATCTGGGTATCATCACTTTATACATGAATTTAGTGAAGAACAAAAATATCACATCTGACACCAAGAAAAAGGCAACTTGAATTGACATGGATTATGGCTGGTGGTCTTGTTATATCTTTTGATTTAAAATGATCAGTAAACGAACGGCGAAAGATACCAATACTAGTATGACATTCAAACTCTAATTTAGAAAGCTGATCACGCCAAAGCTAAACAAGGAAAAGCCAAATAACAGTTCATAAAACACAAGATAGAAAACTAAAGACTGAGCAATACGAACCTTACAAAAACTGGGGTGATTTCAGGTGCTCTGGAAGTACAAAAACAATAATAAGTATATTTGGGTTTGTTACATTCGGGGAAAAGGGTACAGGATTGTATTCACATTAATCGGAACGTTTTGTCTTGCATCTTCCACAACGGTCAACAGACTCATTGGCTTCCGTAGAATTAACGAAGTGATGGTTTTATTAACATCACTTGGAACTCTTGGTCTTATAGATTTTTTTGTCAACAGCAACTATCAAGGAAATCATAATAGGGTTAACGAGCCTTGGAATATCGTATCAACTGGGAGATATATTTATAATATGTATGCAGGCGCTGCTGGAATATTGCTATATAGAAATGGAAAGTTCATAATTTGGAAGCTGAAATCATCTCTTTTTTCGTAGTTTTTTTTTATATATATATTAGACCGTTGGTTTTCCTGATTTGATTGCTTTACGCTCATCATTTTCGGGCCCTTTATAGCCTGCTGTTCGGTGTGAGCCAAGACTCAATCTTAAAGGCCGCATCTTCTTATCTATATTTGTTTTCAAACAACATTCATTGTCAGTTTCTAGATGTCAGCAGTCAATAATATGATGCAGAACTGTATCTGTTGTATCCTTTATCTGAAAGATAGATGCGTTCATCATAGTCACCAAATTTTGAACTATGTACGGAGAGAACATTATCTACATAGCAAAAGTAAAGTTAAAAGATACTGCTTACATCTACTCTTCCCGTATGAAGACAGCCTCAGATGAATACAAGAACAAGTCGCCAATAAGAGGAGCACAGCTGGTTCCCATGGAAATACCCATTGTTTTGTTGAAAAGCATGTCCTCCAGACTTTGGATATTTTAATATCCTCATCTTAATCGCACAAATAGGTAGTTTGGAATTTGATGTTTATAATTTAGAAAGAGATTTTGTGAAGCACTTTGAAGACTTAGCAACGTTGTTTGTACGAACACTTATGTACACAGGTATGCAATACAGTGATGGAAGATTGGTTGAAATTTTCATAGGTCTTATGATTATCAAGAATTTCCTCCTCTGTAAGGGAAGATGAAGTATAAGCTCAGTTTCTAAGCGAATTGTCAAAACCCAATGCATTTATCAGAATGTGTTTTACACACAAACACAATGTTGTTTTGTGCTTTATCTGCGGGAACAATGTTCAACATTAATTCTGAGTTGTATTAACGACCCCATGCCATTTGGAAAGAGCATATACGTCTTTTTTCCCGCGTTTAAAAGTTTGCCTGCCATAATTCCTGATTGGAAACATCATCACTTTGAAGTTGTGGTTCCAATTGATGAGTTTAGTCGCAGAGAAGTGTTATCTATTGTGTTTTCTCTCAATCAATTTATGACATTCGAACAGCGCTATACTACTGTTGCCTTATTTAGGTCACCAGAAAAATAACGTGACATGCCGGATTATATATGAATAGAGAACTGGCACAGGCGCAATCAGGAGGTTCAGACATGAAGTCGTCAATATTGAGATCCTTCAACACGTCCACAAACCGGAAAAGAACACTTCGAACGTAGACAGTTCAACATTCTAACAACAATCATTTAGACAAGAAAGTAGAGTTTAATACCACAATGAAATTATGCAGAAAACTATAAAAGTATCATTGAAATTTTATTATGTTGCAGATCCATGATTCTTTTGTAAAATTAAATTAAACAACATCAATTTTTACTGTATGCGCATTCTCTTCAGTAAAAACTTGTGGCCAAACTTTCGATAATCCAAAACCGTATGTAAAAGCAAAAAGTCTTCACAAAACAACACAACGATTTCAGATACTAGTACTATTTGTAATAATACCTGATACCTTAACTTGTTATACAAGTGGCACGATCTGGAGAGGCTAGCAAAGAACAGAACAAGGTGGAGAAATATCGTTAGTGGCCTATGCTCCACCAAGGGGCAACAGGATTAAGTAAGTAAGTAACTTGTTTTGCGGCTTTTTTTTGCTTCACAGTTTTTGGTGGGGTTCGTGTTGCTTAGTCTTTAGTTTTCTATGTTGTGTCTTCTGTACTTTTCTTTGTCTTTTTTTTTAGCCATGCCGTTGTCAGTTTATTTTTCAATCTATGAGTTTGACTGTCCCTCTGGTATCTTTGGCCCCTCTTTTTGAGATGTATATGTTGTTCGTCCTCTCAAATTACGTTGCGGATTGTAAAAAGTATCGGATATAAAATCCCGTCAAATCAGACATGCTAAGAACAATGGAGTTTACATTTCTAGATGAGTCCATTTGTTGAAAATTTACATTTATGTTTAGCAATTCATTATTAATATATTTACAGCTTGTTTATTTTTGATGTTTTTTTGTACAAAATTGATAAAATTATTAAGAAACTCCCTGAGAACAATTAGACCTTAGATGGATTTGACAATGATTTTTTTCGTCCTTTTTTTGTGTCACTGAGCTCTTCAACTGTGACGGCTTTCAAAGCATGCGAGTTTAAGCGTTACGATGAAGGTGATAATAAAAGCGTTTCGAAAGCACATTACCTTTATATAGTTTTATTTTCATTTCTTTTTATAGCACTGTGTCGATTCCGCACCTGGTAGACTATCAATTCCCAAGTATATCATCAGTTCAGAAGTTTTCAGTAAATCGGTACTGACAAACTCATCATAGATACCGGAAATAACATTGTGAACAACTGACGTTATGTTTAACATTACTTTACTAAATTGTCCGTCTATGAATTGTTTAATTATGAAGAAAGTAAGTTTCCTATTCCCTCTGACAATGTTGACATAAGATTGATTTGTCTATTATTCAAAAGTCAATTTTTAGTCATAAATCTCTCAAGTATTGCCGACTGGGCTGATGATACTAACGGGTAGAGAACCTGGACCAGCATTGACATCGACCCAGAGGTTGGGAAATAAAACTCATCAGAATTACCAGGCTTATAATAATAATCCAGTCAAGGATGTATTAGCACCGAAAGATTGGTGTGTTAACATGAATTATAATAAACTCCCTTTTAAAAAAAATACATTTGAACTGTTCGAAATACTCCTGTTTTCTTTTACCACATGAGTAGATTACCATAGCTGTATTTGGAAAAACCTTTCCGAATTACGGGTCCTCCTTAATGGTCTTCAACGTAATTAGTTCTTTATTTGACCTTTCATTTTTTTATTCGAGCGTTACTGTTAAGTTTTTTGTAGACGAAACGTGCGTCTAGCGTAAACTATTCACTGTCCCTCTGGTATCTTTCGTCCCTCTTTTATAAGCCTGGTATCTTTGATAAGTTGTTTCTGCAATCAATTGGTCAATGTCAATACTGTTTGAGTTTCCACCAAGAGTGTATCACCAGCCAAGTAGTCGGCACATATTAGTCAACATGAATTAATCTCGCTATGGCATAGAATATCTTAATATATATATCCCCACGACACGTCTAGTCTATGTTTCTTTGGAATTTCAACCAAAGATGAAGATCAGATCTTCATTCACTATATTGGATGCCTTAACTACATAAGTGTTCCTACAAACAAGGGTATATTGCTGGGTCTTCGAAGTGCTCCACGAAACCTCTTTAAATTATTTACATCAATTCAATCAGCAGTCAAAGACGGGCTTCAAGGTTAAGACTCTTACATCTTGCAATAATCTTAAAACATGACTTTTTTACACTTTACACAAGTATTCCCCATTCCAAACTAAAAGACAAATTGAAAGAGTTGCTATTGCTTTGTTTCATAAAACAGAATGGCCAACGTAGATACAAGTATCTTGTCTTAGGGAGGAATAAATCCTACTTCGTAGATAATCACTGTGATTCAAGCAAAACATTCTCTTTAACTGACATAATCAAGATGCTTGATTTCTTGATTGACAACATATTCATAACGTTGGGAGTTTTTCAACAAACTATCGGCATTCCGATGAGAGAGACCAGTGACCCTCTTCTTGTCGGCTTGTTCCTTTATTCTTATGAGGTTGATTTCATACACGGACTTCTTAAGAAGAAATATAAGAAGTAAGCAGTATCCTTTATCTTTTCTTTCCTCTATATAGATGTTTTTTCACTAAATAATTCAATGTGTTGACTATGTTTAACGCATCTAGAGATAAAGGATACAACAGAAGATACAGTTAATACTGCCTCATATCTTGACTTTAGAATTTGACAGTGGGGGTCAGTTGAAAAAAAAACTTTACGACAAAAGAGATAATTTCAGCTTCTCATTATGAACTTTCCATTTCTATGTAGCAACATTGCAGCGCCTGCATACCGAGTACATATCTCCCAATTGATACGATATTCCCTGGCTTGTATACCTTATCATGATTTCTTTGATAGAGGGTTGCTGCTCACAAAGAATCTGTTAAACCAAGAGTTCCAAATGGTGAAGTTGAAATCACCCCTTCGTAAATTATACGGATGCCACCACGAGTTGGTTGACCGTTATGAAATATCCGTTTCGGTATCGGATATGTTTCTTTTGCCGTAACTATAATCCACATCTCTTATGTGACCTACCGAATTAGACAGGTGCCACATATGGAGCAAGATCTGCCTATCTTTCAGGAGCACCTGAGATCACCTCCAGTTTTTGTTGGGGTCTATAAAATTTGATGCAACTGTCGTACAAGTGAGAGGTTTAGCGCTATAAAACCAGGTTCAATCTAAACTTTTCTACAGTTTAAAATGCCTGTACCAAGTCAGGAATATGACATTCTTGTCCATTTGTTTTTTTCGTTTGATTTTGCCATGTGATTATGGACTTTCCGATTGGATTTTCCTCTGAGTTTAGTATTTTTGAGATTTTACTTTTTATGTTCCTTATTCTTAATTTTTCTATGATGTATTTTTGTACTATAGTATTTCCGTCTTTTTTCTTTTTTAACCATGGCAGTCTCAGTTTATTTCCGATTTATTGGTATCTTTTGCACCTCTTTTAAGTTGTAGTTTGCAAAACCATTTCGGAATCATATATATTAGTTCTCAATGTTATTTAATTTATGTCGAGCCTGCAAATTCTATCAAAGAAAGCGAGTTCAACTATGTTTGGATGAATTGAATAATAGTAAGATGTATATTTCTGTCTTGCAGGTATCATTTGACATGGACCTCATTTTCATTGTTTATTGGACAATGGTATTTTCCTAGTTACGTTTGTTTCTTAGATACTATATTCAATAGGTCAACGATATTTGATCCAAAGAATGATTGTAAGATGTACATGTCTGTCTGGCATGATTCAATGGTCAATATAACTCTTTCATTGTTTGGTCTGTTTAATGTATACTACTAGCAATAGGTAAAAAATAATTGGTGTATGGCATGATTGTATGGTGAATACTTTTTTTTTGGGGGGGGGGGGGGGGGGCTGGGTTTATCTGACTTGGACCTTGATTTTTTAAGACAAACCTTATAATATTAAAAATAACTACATAGTAAGTCCGGAGTTACTGAAGTTACGCCTGGAGGCCCACAGGGCAAGGTATATTTTACCACTCATCTCTGTTATGTGATGTCTTTTCTATTTCGCTCCCACTGATTCCGTGGTCTTTCATTTCAAAATCAACTCTCCTTTTGCAAAATTATCTTTGGGCGTTCATTTTTCTCCCCGATCTGGTACCCAAACTCTAGTCTTTTCCACAGCTGGTTTAACATTACCAATTCATCTTCATATTGTTTTGCTTCATTAGAGTCTCCATGCTTTGGAATCCTAATGTTTCATTGAAGTCTTAGTTTGTGATCTAAAAGAGGGACGAAAGATACCAAAGGGACAGTCAAACTCATAAATCTAAAGCAAACTGACAACGCCATGGCTAAAAATAAAAAAGACAAACAGAAAAACAATAGTACACACGACACAACATAGAAAACTAAAGAATAAACAACACGAACCCCACCAAAAATTAGGGGTGATCTCAGGTGCTCCGGAAGGGTAAGCAGATCCTGCTCCACATGTGGCACCCGTCGTGTTGCTTAAGTGATTACAAATCCGGTAAATAGTCTAATTCGGTAGGTCAGAATATCATTAACATTTTTTGAAGGAAGCCGTTGTGCCAACTGGAAAGCTTGTTGATGTCTTTTTCAGTCATTAAATATTATGCTGCCCTATATGGCAGCACTAAAAATACAAAGCTATTGTATAGTATGCTTTTGGTGTTCATATTGGTGTTGCCCAACTTGAAGATTTTGCGTAGCTTTACAAAAAAAAACAGTTCGGGTTCTTCCTATTCTGACTCGGATGTCTTTATCTTCTCCTCCTTCTGATGTTCTGATGCTGCCAAAGTAAGTGCATTACAGATGTGTCCAATTTAAATCTATCATAGGAGGCTTAAAGATGTTAAGGGGTATAACCTTTGATTCAGTCATGATTAGTCAAATCTTACTTAAATTCCCTTGTAACTTGGTGGTTTTGGTTTGAACCTGTCTTTCAGGATGTGTCAGTAAAGCCAGATCATCTGCATTGTCCAGGGTTTGAAGTCATAAAATTTGCTCAGTGCCTGCAGCACAAAAATCATGCTCGAAACATGAAATCCAGCATTTTGATTGGTTGATTTTGGAGTATGAGTACAAAAAACTGACACGAAAATTTTATGACTTCAAGGCCAGATCTTCCAGATAGTTAAAGAGATTCAATATGATGCCTGTGTTGTTAATGCATATGGTTGATTGAATTACCAACTCGACAGCTATTTTTAAAAAAAGGAGGACATATCACAAGTCTAACTCTTGATTTTACAAAAAAGTGGTTTCTGCTGATGTACCTACAGAGCATCTGAATTCTGTATAAAACATTTCAATAAGTTGCACTACTTTTGCTCGTATCCCATAATTTCGGAAGATCTTCCATTTTTCGAGCTACACTAATGAGTCTTTTGTAGACGAAACGGTTGTCTATCGTACACAATTATAATCCTGTTATCTTTTATGAGTTATTCTCCAGCATATTTGATTAACGTTCACCTTGTTCAGCCATTATTCTAGCTGATAATTCCCGATTGGAATTCCATGTTTATTGTTCGACACGAGATTCGGGTTTCAATATTAATATATATGAAAATTTTATTTTTTTCTTCTTTCTCGCTGAATTATAACCCACCTGCTGTTATTCATATCCAATATATATAAAACATAAATTAGGGTCATAGTAAGACTCACTACGAATTTTTTTTTATTGTGTGTTTTAGTTTTATGGCATATGGTGTAAATAAACAAAAAAGGGAGCATGTTTAAGAAAGTATATTTTGAGGATAGACCAAATCAGCCTATATGTGCTGTTCTTTGTTGTGTACGTGTCTGCATTTTTCATTTTATCTATTGAATAAATTATCATTTCGACATGTGTATAAATTGGATAGAGTATTGAAATGTCAAAAAAGAAGAAGAAAAAAAGAAAGGTGATATGGTATTATTGACAACGCAACAAATTTTCATCAGACTCAGAAAGGATGAGGATATGAGCAGCTATTGATCACAAATGAACACTAGTCAGTTCAAGACTCGATACGACAAAATATGAAACAATTCAAACGAGAACATAAAATCTGATTTAAGAAAAAAAAACCAAACGAAAAACAGATATGACCGACAATAACCGACGGAAAACACTGAATAACAGGCTTTTGCCAGCCACATAAAGAATGTGATGGGCTTATGAGCGCACAACCCTCTTCTAACCAGAGAAAGCGATATACAAGCTCAACATGGATGTTGCTCGACTAATACGATTGAGATGACGCTAACAACTAACACAAAGACACAAACTACCGATCATAGATTTCTCGTTGCTATAAAAAGCTAGTGCAAAGCCAATTACAACTAATGAATAAAACATTTATTTTCTCTCAAGTATCAATCAATTCAAATCGAAAGGATTAAGTATGAGACGTCATAAACATGCTGAAC
This sequence comes from Mytilus edulis, assembly GCA_019925275.1. Classification (NCBI taxonomy): domain Eukaryota; kingdom Metazoa; phylum Mollusca; class Bivalvia; order Mytilida; family Mytilidae; genus Mytilus; species Mytilus edulis. The sequence continues at coordinate 30,653,646 of CM034355.1, read as the reverse complement.
CGAAACAACTTAGTGCAATGGAAATAACTACCTGCGGAACTATCATAACTTTGTATAGCAATACATATTTAGTAATGTTATATATTTATCAAAAACAAAATCAATAGTTCCTAATACAGCACTATTCAAAATTAATACCTTTGTTCCAAAGACCAATGATAATTCTTATTCTACACTTGTACTTGTCACAAAGCAATGGTATGTAGTTTATATGACAGTAAACATTTGATTTGAAGAAAAAACTAATACGACAAGAGGGACTTACTGACCTTCTTCACTTGAACGTGTTGAAGATTATCAATTATTAATAAGCTGTTACACGATAATGTACTTAAAAGACTCAGTTGCACTTCACCTGCATATTAACATAACATGTCAATCACATGTCCTATGGCGTTTAAAACAAACAATGCTACTGTCATTGGTTTAAAAATAACGTCATTCTCGTGCATAAGACTTACATCACAGTCAAGAAGTGCATATGCTTCCAAATGTATTTTTTTCTGTGGGAAAAAAAATTGTTCACTCTTTTATTAGTCTATGGTTCTTTTGATATTTCTAAATGATAATTAATCTTAAGCTTGTATACTCTTTTAAATATCAAAGAAAAATAAATCATTGATAGCTTTTATCTACAGCTTTTCATTTCATTAAAAGCCTGTCACTAAACTCTTAGACTTAATACCCGTCTAGCAGTCTAATAAAAATGCACATATATTTACACTAACATGCGGTAAAAGAAATTTTAAACCCTGCATTTATCATGCTTTTCGCTGAAAGACCCTTTTCTTAAATTATGGATCACCATCATTCTGCATTGACAATAATATTTTGGCGTAAATATGTTACACCAAATCGGGCGTACTCCCTCATCAGTGTATCTAAAACATGAATAAAATTAGGAATTAATTATGTATACGTCACATTAAAATCAGAAAAATACATATATAGAGAACAGAATTTGTTGATATACGTCAGCAACGACTACGGTAAAACCAGAAAACGTATCTTATTCTGGAGGTCAACGTATCTTATTCTGGAGGTCAACGTCTTCAAGAATGAATAAATTCGTATTTCTTATGTCAAGCTATAGATCTCTCGGAATTATGAACCAATTTAAGAGAGATATCAAAAACCATCAACACCCAAATGTTTTAAATGAAAGAAACACTAAGATTCCATAAGATGACTAATCTAAAGAGACTTGAAATGGATACATTTACATGACAAAAATGAAAATCATTTATAGAAAACGCGTTTAAATTGGTATTAAAGTAAGAAAAAAAGACATAGGTTATGAGACAAAAAAGAAAAAAAAAGGAAATGAAGTACAGACCAACACGCAAGTCAAGGTACTAGTAATACTATGGTACGTACGACTGTATAAAAGAATGGTCGTTATGATTGGAACAAAGCTCACAGAGTACCAATTCTTCTAGTATAGAAATCATACCTTCTTACATACATATTCTAATATTGGTTTCTTCAATTTAAACTTAATTTCACACAGCAATGTCATTAACAATATAGAAAACACGATACGGTAACACGACACAAGGAGTAAAGTGTAGATACATAAAACATGAGTAGTTTGAAGTATTGTTCCATGCCCTAACTCCCAAAATACAAGAATCAATAAAAACAAAACAACCGTATATCTATAACATTTGTAATTAATGTTATAAGTCACGGATAACATAATAATCTTAATATGTTGTCTTTTAAATGTCAAGAAAAAAAATGATTTATAAGTATGTCTATATTACAAGATTTTTTTCTACTGATATTCATTCGGGTAACATAATATATTACAGAACTCTTAAACAAAATACTCGACAAGCAGTTTGAGGGAATACCTTTATACGTATGCATATAAAGAGGTGTTAATTGTCTTTACGTCAATAAGGCCAGATTAAAACCAGACAAGACATATATAAAAGGAAAGAAGATGTTGATTTACGTCAGCTAATCCGACAACAATAAAACTAAAAGAAAAGCATCTCAAGGTCAACGTCTTCAATAATAGATACATATCTATATCATGTGTCAATCTTAAATCGCTCGGGAATTTTGAGACAATATAACAGAAAATACCAAAGCAATCAAAAGAAAGTGCGTTAAACAGCGAAACATAAAATTTCCATGATAAAGATAAAGGGAGACATTAACTAACAAGGTTTCTGACTTAAAACAGATTCATTGGCATAACACAAATACAGATCGTTTAATATAGAATCATTATTAAAGATGATCAAAACACAGAGTTAAAAGTACAAGTAAAACTATTCCGAATGAATTTAATACTGTACATAAAATAATGATGGTAGTTATTGAAAGAAAGCTATCTTCTAGTATAGAAGTCATGACCCCTTACATACATATTCTATTACAATCACATTACATCAAAGTTAACTGCACACAGCGAACCCATGGACAGTATAGAAACAATAAACGGTTCAACCACTGTCAGAGAACACTGTAGATAAATGAAACAAAAGTAGTGCGAATTGTATTTCTAACACACACCCTCCCAAAATACAAGAACCAATAATATCCAAACAAAGCTCTATCCATAACATTTATAATTAATTTTATAAGTTATTTTTGGCATAACAGAAGGACCTTAATAAACTCATTTCCTTATTTAAGGCTTAATGCTTATTTATAGTTTTATCGTGATGTAAAAGCCTTGACTGAAGCACATTTAGAATGATGTGGAAGCGACTCATATTTATATATGTGTGCTCGATCAACGCTTTAACAACCGTATAAAATTATAAAAAAGAAGCATTCAATTTTTGTAATTAGATCTAAGTATGAAGTGAAAAGTTATATTAAGCTGTTATTTTTTAAACGCTTTAAAAAAAAGAAGGTGACGGATATCACGTGCAGCCATAGCAGTTGTATTTTATTTACAAAATCGAATGCCCCTCAAAGAAGCTTTTCAAAAGTCCTATTACATTTGTATGCTGCAATTCTATTGTTATCTATGCCTTGTGTCAAAATTGTCACTGAAAACACAGTCAAATCAGTTTTGTTTATCCGGAAATAAAATATGATATTGGAATGCCTGGCAAGTGTAGCCAGCCTATCAAAATAACGGATTCAATTGAAACAGTAATGTAATATATAGTTATACGGAAATACCATATGAAACTAGAGTGCCTCGCAACTGTTGCCGGACAATCAAAATAACAGATTCTAATGAAACATACATGCAATGTTATCTTATATAAATAGAAACCTGAAAAAATCTTTTTTAGATCTTTTATTAAATCTGAAAGTCAATAAACTCATCATAGATACCAGGACTAAATTTTGTATATACGCCAGACGCGCGTTTCGTCTACGAAAGACTCATCAGTGACGCTCGAATCCAAACAAGTTAAAAAGGCCAAATAAAGTACGAAGTTGAAGAGCAATGAGGACCAAAATTCCTAAAAGTTTTGCCAAATACAGCTAAGGTAATCTATGCCTGAGGTAGAAAATCCTTAGTATTTTTAAAAATTTAAAATTTTGTAAACAGTTAATTTATTAATATAACCATATCAATGATAATTCATGTTATCACAAAAAGTGCTGACTACTGGGCTGGTGATACCCTCGGGGAAATAAATCTCCACCAGCAGTGGCATCGACCTAGTGGTAGTAAATAAACTTATCATAGATACCAGGACTAAATTTTGTATATACGCCAGACGCACGTTTCGTCTACGAAAGACTCATCAGTGACGCTCGAATCCCATAAAGTTAAAAAGGCCAAATAAAGTACGAAGTTGAAGAGCATTGAGGACCAAAATTCCTAAAAGTTTTGCCAAATACACCCTTCACATTAAATCCCTTTATTTGAAAAAAACTTCTTGTACTATTTGTGACCAATTTAAGTAATATGTTTCACTGTTGTTAAAAATGGTTCTATTCCAGTACTGGAGAACGCAATTAGTCCTATTTGTAACCATCATACGCATATCACATTTAGCTGATATATAAACTGTTTGCTTGTTAAATATCATGTCAATCACTCAACAGTAAACACCCACGTCATGCAGCAGCTGTTCCAAGGACATTAACATTCGTCACAGTTAATATGACGATGTACGCACATTCAAATTATTGACCTTTGCTGAATGTAAACGAAATACTCTTAAATGATTTTTGGGAGGTTTTTTTTTAAATATCCTGGAAGAGGTTTATATTTTAAAATCAACGTTTCATTATTTATAAAAAACAAACATTGGCGTACATCGTCATCATTTATTGACTAAGCATATGTTTGTTTGTTCCCATCCCTCATTCCTTCCTAGATGCTGAACAGTGAAAAGATATTTTTCAAATGAAATAGAATCGAAAGATTGATATTTCAACAAGTGGAACAAATAAATACAAAAGGCTGTTTAATTGGGTGTATTTCGTTATATTTAGGTACATATACCTTTCACCTGTTAAGATTACCAATCCTTTAAGATGAATTACAGGTACATTCGTATAACCTTAAATTTCAATATAAAATTGGGAGATACTGCGACTCTTTTACAAGCAATCTTAAGAGTAAAATTACTCGTAAGTCATTCATCTTTCTGTATAACTTACGATCCATTTTAGTCACATGTGTTATTGTGTGAAAAGAGCTGCTGTATTGTATTTTAAGCACGGACTTCGTAAAACGTAGATTTTTTTGTTGCAAAATGAGTTTTCGAAGCGACGTGTAGCGGAGCTAGATAAACGTATATTTGTGACAGTAAAATCAAGTTTTACATAGACAAGCTTAAAATACACTAAGTCATCTCCATTCTTATATCACACATTAAAATTGATAAGTACTGTGGCTAAAAATGCTATAAATAAGAAAAATTCACCAATACAGTTATACAGTTAATAGCTTGACGTCGTAACTCCCGCGTTTTTCTAAACATTTTCCAATCCCGTACGTAGGTGCAGTTGAAATTCCGCGAAACATGATGACATTTGCTTTCAAATTGTTTCATCGAGGCAAAAAGTTGGAAACTATTGACCGGTCAAATAGTTGAATGCTTGAAAATATTGTGTTCTTATTTCATACAGTCGTTATTTACAACGCCACCAAAAACAACACGTTGGATTTCTTATGATCTACCCCGAAATTCAGCAAGCATATTTAGGATTTAAAACACAAATGTAATATGCAAATAAAAAAATCTGATGTTTTTATTTATACGATTAAATTTGTGGATAAGAACGAACTTCCTTTTTGTAGGATTTTCTTTTCATAAGATCCACGCCGTGTGTGCAATCTTTTCATAGCGTAAGGGACTTAACTCAATTAATTTCTTTAGGTAAAATTTCAGAAGAGTTAAGCAGAAAGTTTCGAATGGATAGTTGAAAAATCTAACACATTATCTTTAAATTTATATTTTGTATGAAAAATTGTAAATAGTGGCGCGAGAAGTGAGGGAGAGACTGTAAGGACAAAAATTCTGAAAAATGTAAAAAATTAAAAAAAATGTTTTCACTACAGGTAAGGACAGGGTAATTTTATCTTCTCCGTTTAACATTTAGTAGCACTGTATATGTTATTAGATAAAAGCTTCTAATGTTATATTTGACCATTCTTCTTACTTTTACAGCAAAGCGGTTGAACATTAAGAAACAATTTTAAAACACTTATCTTTAACAGGCAAACATTTTCTATATAAGAAAGATTGTCAATCGTTAGTTAGAAACATTTGATTTACATTTGATTTATACATGGGACGTTCGCTGACCTGGATTAAAAACTTACTTTCTTCGAGTCTCCGTATTTAATTGAGTTTGACCATTAACTATAATTCACAATAAAACAGGAACAGATTGCTATTGAAGGGGCGCAGCTAGTTTTTTTTTTATCCATTTATACCGTAAGTATAACATGACAACAAACTTTATTGCCAAAACATACCAATATAATGTCCTGGAGAATAACTTTAATCATCTCAACACAATTCCAATGGGTATGTCTCTATATTAATAAGTGGTATGATTGCCAATGCAGGAACCATCAAATAAAGGTAACAGTACTATACCGCTGTTCATAAATCGATTGATAGGAAACAAATCCGGGTAACAAACTAATACTGAGGGACATAAATTAATTATAAGATAAAAACAACGGATAACAGAAACGTTGAACAACAGCAAAAGCAAACGCCAAATAGAAACGTTACATAGAAACGGAAATTGAAAACAACTGCCAATTGCCTGACTAAGTAGAGGACATTAAAACAAATGATGGGTTGAACCTGGTTTATATGGCTAGCTTATATTGCTCATTATATAAGATAATAAATTGTTCGTCTGTTCGCACGTTCTCTTCACCCTTGGCAGATTGAGCTAACATTTGTGATATCAATGTTGCACCATCTATCGGAAGATTTAAGTCACGCCCATTCCGAAAACATTATTCTTGATCAATGGTAGCACTTGAACTCTTCAATTTCGAGGCAAATACACGATAGCGTCTAGATTCTACTCACTTGGTAAAGCCGGAAATAAAAATATACGTAAACATTCATGTATTTGTGCATGAAAAATACACAGGAACTTCTATTAGTTGATTAGAAACATTCAAGTTGTCACTAAATATAGTCGTATGTTAAGTGATGTAAAGACTTGTTGCACAATAAACACGTGGCAATTGTTTACAAACACTTTCTACATCTACACGTGATCTTGTTGTAGGCGCTTTTTGATTGGATGCAGCGAGTTTCTACTGCAACCAATAAAAATCCTTACCTTGTGGCTCCGAAATTATATCTCAATCCGCCAAGGGTGAAGAGAACGGGAGTGGATCGTAACCCTTGGCTAGTGGAGATAGCACATGTAATTACCTTGCAAACTGATGACGCATTAGTCAATGAATGAAGCATTTAAAAAAATATATGTCATCCAAATAAAGTGAGATATGTTTAATCAATATGTAGTTTACTTTCCAAATGATAATAATAAATTGTTTTTTTATCACGTTTACCCTACATTCTTTTATTTTTGATTAAACAATGTATTACCACGTCAATAATGCCCACATTTATTATGGATCTTCCTGTTATGCTTTGGCGATTAAAGACTTATGACAGTGTTACATTTCGCCGTTTCAGAATCTAATGCATTCTGGATAATATTTTCAAAGGTACACCAAGACGTCGTGATTTGTTGAACCGTTCTAAACATGAAAATCCATCTAATGACGTTACGTTATTTTTTATTTTGGTGTACGAACAATGAGAGGCGAATGTCCATGCATGTCTAAAGTAAGAAAAATTATAACTACGTTGGTTAATAATTTTATAAATATGGCTTTTTTCTTGTGAATGTGAAACCATATTTCCACTTCATGTTAATTATGATTATAAACATTAGGTTTTAATATAATTATAATGTAATCCTGGTACTGAAATAACATATTGACTGGGATTTCAGTTCAGTAACAACTTTAGTTCAAAATGCAAAACAGTTTTCGGAAAATCTTTTCAGAATTGAATGCTTCTTTTTGTAAATTCATTGGGGTGTAAAAACGTTGACGGAAGTTAATTTTGTATGAAACGCGGTCAACACTTTTACAACCCTGTGAAATTACCAAAAGAAGCATTCAATACTTGTATAACATTTTTCTCGCAATGATCATGAAAACACGATAAAAGCGCTTCGGACGCAATAAATTATAAAACGTGTTGTTTTCCATTTTTTACATCACTGGGTCGATACCTCTGCTGGTGGACTATCAGTCCCCGAGGGTATCATCAGCTCAGTAGTCAGTGCTTCGGTCTGACATGATTTAACAAACTTGACTAAAATTGTCTGTTTATAAATTTTGAAATTATTATGAAACTTAGGCTTCAACTCCCTCAGGCAAAGTTGGCTTTAGATGAATTTGGCTATTTATTTTAGGTATTTTTGACATAAAGCTCTTCAACGATTTTCGGTACTTATACATCTTCGGATTTCAAATGTTTGGCTTTGAGCGTTCCTGATGAAGGTAAATCCAGAAAAGCGCTTCGGACGCAATAAATTATAAAACGTGTTGTTTTCCATTTTTTACTATCAAGTTTTGTTCTTTTATTTATCTGTGCAGTTTGTTGTTGAAACGTGTGTCTTCATCCAAAAAGGAAATAGTTCAACCTTACCGAATTTCATAAATATTGATATTTGTAAAACAAAATCTGATAGATTAGTTCTCAGTACATGTTTTAAAATGTGGTCAGTGCTGATTCCCTAGCAATTGATAGGGGCGATATTCTAATATGGATCCAAAAACTATGCTTTTGTATGTATTGCAACAGGAAAGATACTATTTCTTTTCAGTCTACCAATGCTATGCCTTATAAAAGAATAAACACAGGTTTATTGTATTCAGTTAAAACACCGAGACACATTTGCACACTATTGACCAACAGTTTGCCAGTCATGATGAATCACTCCAAAATATATTAATCGCTATCGCTCATTTTAAAAATCTGTCTTATTTTTTTAGATGATTTACATTTTTGCACATAGACATTAATACTCACATTCAACATTACACATACACTTACTTTTTTTTTAAATGTTTCCTGAAAGTCACTGTTTCTTCCATATAATATATACATTTGCATGTGAAATTGTTTGTATTTAATCATAACTGAACCTTCACATGTGTCGGTTCTTATATATCCGTGGATTAAAAAAAAATAGTTTTGGTTCCCTCCAATTGAAAGTAAATCCAGAAAAGCACTTTAGATCCATAAGATTTGTCAAATGATATTTTCAGTTTTAGCAAGTGTTTTTTTTTATTTAAAGACTTTGTAATGGGATCATGTTGGTAGGTCCTGCTTAGTGCGCAATAAAGATAATATGGATATATAGGAGAGTATGGAGGCTTTTCTTTTTTTTTTATCAATAAATACGTAAAATAAAGATCGACTGTTTTTATATCAAATGGAGCCGACTTCAACGCGTACTCCTTATGAAACTAAATATACGTTTGCATGCACGTATGCTTTGTCGATGAGGTATTTTCAGCTCACACCTTCCTTTTACAGCGGATTCCATTGAGTGTGTAGCGAAAGGTTATATCTTTGGTTAGCTTGCTTGTTAGCTGAACCGTGAAGTCATTGTTAGGTTAGGTATACCACCCTCCTTTCAAAGTAGCATAGTCCAACAGACAGATCGATTTGTTTTCTGTTGGACTAGTCTATTCTTAAAGAAGGGTAGTTTACCTAACCTAACAATGACTTCACGGTTCAGCTAACAAGCAAGCTAACCAAAGACATTACCTTTGGCTACACACTCAATGGAATCTGCTGTAAATCGTTCTTGATCTTTTTCAAAGTCAAGCAACAGTTTTGATTTGAGCATCTTGATATATATAAAGTAAACCAAAGGTGTCTCAACATACGTCAAGCTAAAAGATAAGACTACAACAAAACTTGGAGAAAATTTAAAGATAAACCACACGAATCACAGTACCAACACTAAAAAACAAATTGAAAAAGTAGCAACATTCAATGCAGCAGCGCCTGCATACGGAGTATATATTTCCCAACTGATGCGATATTCCCGAGCTTGTTTCCCTTGATAGAGGGTTGCTGTTCACAAGGAAGCTATTAACCCTAGAGTTCCAAAAAGGGGAAGTTGAAATCATCCCTTCGTAATTAAGGACGCCATCACGAGTTGGTTGACCATTATGGGATAACCGTTGTTCAGATGATATCGGATATGTTCCTTTTTTTCGTAACTACAATCCAGTTTCCTTTTTCGCAAATGGGACATAGCGAATTTTAATATTTATTGGCTCTGTAATAACATGAGCAACGCGACGGGTGTCACATGTGGAGCAGGTTCTGCTTACCATTTCGGAGCACCATTTTGTGGGATTCGTGTTGCTTAGTCTTTATTTTTCTATGTTATGTCTTTGTACTATTATTTGTCTGTTTTGCTTTTAGCTGTTGTCATATTATTTTCAATCTTTGAGTTTGAATGTCCCTCTAGTATCTTTCGCCACTCTTCAAAGGTTTTTTTTTTTTTTTTTTTTTTTTTTTTTTTATCCCATCCATAAATGGCAAACGGCAAAATAAGCAATAAAGAGAAAACAATACATTTCTGTTATGTATAATTTTAAGAGCACCTACCACGTTATATATTTAAGATAAAACGTTGTTTGGATAGGGTAAATTAATTTAAAAAAACCAAACAAATATATAGCTAAAACTACGGGTATTAGGTTGCATTTTAATTTGAATGAAACTGAAAATGCAAAAGTAGGTATCCGCAGTCTGCAAAAAAGACACATCTAGTTGGGTCCGTCGTCTGTACATGTAATTAATCTATATATTGGTCTTTTACAGCTATATATGTTGAATTTGTATCTTCTTCTTCATCATCTACATAACATAACAATAAGAACAGTAAACATTATTTATCGATATAGCTGATATAGGGAATGAGAAATACTAAAGTTTTTATGGCAATTGTCCGACATTTTTTTCTTATTTTTTTTAGATGATTTGTTTTAATTGGTATGTTCTAATAAAGAAGGATAACTACTTCGATCACGTTTCGGATTGAACCTTATCAAATGAATTGAGTATTAAACTACATTATTTACGATAAATCTAAAAATTTCGATTGATTTTGAATCAAATTTTTCTCAAAATATTAATAATTATCAATAATCAATACATCTATAATTAGAATATTTTTTGGCGAATCGTTTTCCTATTAAAACTTTTGTCGTGTTAACAAAGTCAGTAACATGAAAGATATCTATAAATAATATTCGTATACAAGCAAAAGCAAAATGAAAGTATTCCATGCTTTCACTGTTTTATCAACTTCTGTATAAACATATATGCTTTTGGAAAGTCAACATCCAATCCTAAATTTAAACGTCATCAAAGATGTCTTTTAATATCAATTGATATATGTTTAAAGTTCCACAAGACCGAAATGATGAATGTAATTGAAATCGTTTTCGACAAGGCCGACTAAACTGCCTCATTTTTAGACTGCTTTAAACGTTATTGTTGCTGAATTCTACTTGTCTTTTTGGTTTGTTCAATTTTGTGTCGTGAGGATGTTATCACCCAGAGGAACATCCAATATCTCTTCTAATTCATAATATTCAAAGCTATAGTTTAGTATGAAGTTAGAACTGAAATTCAGGATAAGTAATACTTGCATAAAACAAAGAGATTAACATCAGTGCTGATAGATCCGTCTGCGTTTGTTGCTGTACACGTGTATACCCCTGCATCATTTACTGTTACATCCATGATAAAGAATTCATCACTGTCTGACATTTTATGCATTCGCCTTTCTTGTGCAGCAGGAAAATCATCAGCACCATCTTTTGACCATGAAATGGTTGGAGTTGATCGACCAGTAGCTGCACATTCAAATCGAGCAAAGTGTCCCTTTTTTACCAAGACGTCAGATGGTTTTTTGTTAAAACGGATGCTTTCTGTAAAAATACATCAATCCAAATAGTTAGTGTTCCTTCCACATTTACTGTGTAGACGATGATGTTTATTAGTATCAATTTCATTGATTATGACGTATGCCACGCAGTATATACCACATTTCCCTTACAGTGGCATTGTATAATGCCAATTTAGAAAAAATGAGTAATCTAGTTGCAAGGTTATCTGCGAAAATATCAGAAAACACCTTATCCAATGCCAACTATGAGGAATTGGCTTCACCAATGCGGGGATACCAAGTTTTACAAGATAGGTCAGTACAATCGTCTAATCTCTAACTGTTTCAGCCATTTAGTGAACACAATTTATTTCTTGGAATGCACATAGATACATTGTGTTCACTAGATCAATTTTGCGTACATTTCAACGTTTAGATTTAAGCGTTTCCTAAAAAGTATATCCAGACAAGTACTAGGTACAAACCAAATTCATAATATGCTTATTTTGAATTATATAAACAGAAAATAGTAAAAATGTTACGTGAGGCATCAACATTTCTTTTAAATTTCCAAGCTTGCACTCACTGTCTGCAACTGATATCGGATATGTTCCTTACGTCGTAACTACAATACCCTTTCCCTTTTCACGAATGTGACCTACCGAATTAGGCTATCTACCGGATGTGTAATAACATAAGCAACACGACGGGTGCCACATATGGAACAGGATCTGCTTACCCTTCCGGAGCACCTGAGATCACACCAAGTTTTTGGTGGGGTTCGTGTTGCTTAGTCTTTAGTTTTCTACGCTGTGTCTTCTGTACTATTATTTGTCTGTTTGTCTTTTTATATTTACCCATGGCGTTGTCATTTTATTTTTACCCATGGCGTTGTCATTTTATTTTTTATCTATAAGTTTAACTCTCCCTCTGGTATCTTTCGTCCCTCTTTTAAAATTGCACAAAAAATCTTGACATACTTTTTTTAAGATATCATCCACAAACAATTATCTGTGAATATCCTTTTTATATGTGCATTGCGTGAAAAACTTTATCTACTAAAACGGCTGATAGCGACAAAAGTTGCTGTCTCCGTATGAATGGAAAAGGCACGCACCAAATCATTCATCCTTTGAGTTCTGAGTGGAATTGTTTTTTTTAACTAATGATTGATTTTAATTTTTTAGTTATACGCAAACTTTTCAGAAAACATTACGGAACGAAACCTTTCAAATTTTTTTATCAATTTTCTCCAGTACTGCAGAAAGTCAATTTCTTTCTTAAAAAATTATTAAGTGACAGAATTTCTGAAGCATAACAATACGTAAGTAATAAATAGAACAAGTAAAATTACCAAAATATTGACCTCCGAGGAACATTCAAGACGGACAGTCCCTAATCAAATGGCAAAATCAAAAGCTCAAACACATCAAACCAAATTGATAACAACTGTCATATTCCTGACTTGGTACAGGCATTTTCTTATGCTAAAAATGGTGGATTGAACCTGATTTTATAGCTAGCCAAACCCTCACTTGTATATATATCAATTTATTTCCCATACAATAAACGGCATTAACTTAAGTAAATTCATTTTTTCAAACTGTAATTCCTTTACAATAAGCTACATGTGTACTAATAACCATATATCAATTTATTTTCCTTACCATTGACTGCATTTACTTTAAGTAAAACCGTTTTCCAAACTGAAAATCCGTAAACTTCACATGCGTACTTTCCTGCATCGTCTGGGTTGACATCCTTTATAACTAAATTCCAATCGTTTGTTCCTGTTGGATGTTGAATGGATATACGTGAATCAGGAATCAACATGAAGTCTTCAAAATTGAATATTTGTACACCAAATTGGCGTCTCCAGATCACCTGTATATTGGTTAAATCAATTACAACTTATTTTGATGCCGAATGAGCAAAAAGGGACGTGGTGTCAATACCAGAGAGACAGTAACTCTTAGACAACAAAATACATCGTAGTTGATTAATCATTTATTCAGGTCGTTGGTTTTTTTTGAGTGATCATTATAAAAGGGATTTTTGTAGTCTAGTGTATTCTTGGAAAATGCACAAATTGTGATGTGTTAAGGAAATATACAGCTTAGTGAGGTTTCTTTTTTTCTGACATTAGTTTTCTTTGTTGAGTTTAGTAGTCTGTTTTTGTCTTTTTGATGTTTTTTTTTTAGTTTTCGACTAATGAGTTTGAATATCCCTTTGAAATATTGCACCTGTCTTGAAATTGCAATGATAAATAAACCCTTTAGATACTCAAATAACTTCACTGTAACGTATTAATTGATTGATGTGCTTTCCATAATGTCGTCTTAATAAAATGTAAGTTTATAGTTTTTTGTTTTGACAATCGGTTCGTGAATGGGTTTAAACAAAATATACTTATATACTTATACCTTAACTTTCCTTTCAAATTAAGCAAATCTAGATTAACTGACATACGTAGACAAGTATAAAGAGTAGTTAATCTATGAAACTCCACCCAGTAGCAGATGACATCAATTATAAGTATACATTGTTTCAAACCGAATAATCTTCTTTATAGAACTGATTGATGTTTCATTGAGAAAACGTAACAGGTGACTTCCGCATTATCACGAAGAGTGGACATTTAAAAAAAGTTCATTATTTAATTCTAATTTTTACAGTTCTTCAAAATAAGATATTCATATTAAACGTTTAGAATGTGAAAGATACCATGAAAATCGAAAATTCGGGAGAACTTTTCTAGTGTGACGAAGGTAGCATCCCGCAACATTGGATAAATTTAACGTTATATAGTTGATCATTACATTACGTTGTTTTCGGTTGCACTTTGTAAATACAGCTGTTTCTCAAACCACACCTCTTTTGGGGAGATCTTGATTAAGGGTTAGTAAAATCCATAGGAGGTGAGACCTCTATGGATCCGTAGGGGGTCTGAAGTTAACCGTATAACGAATTTATCGCACGCTGGACTTTTTCTGCTGCGTTTTGTTGAAAATAAACAATGAAACACAACAACATTAATAGATGACGTCATCATTTACGCGTCATGAACCCCCTATGAAATTTACTAACCCCTACGGTCTCATAATGGGGTCACCACGTGACGGCGTTAAACCAATCACAACGTGATAATCTACTCGCGGTGCGATAACAGTAAATATATATGTGCATATTGTTTACATTGAAATCTGTGGTAACATTTCATTCAAGGTAGGGGTAGTTAAGAAAATTAGTGTTAGTTTAAACTAGTAGAAGTTCAGGGCATATAAACGTTGAAAATATGCCGCACAGCACTATATTTTGACCTTTGAAAAAATTGTAGTGCATATGAACTTTCCATTCTTCATCGTAAAAGTGGTACAGTTTTAGCCGTAAAAGGAGTTCCTATGGAAAACTGCATTGTCAATATTTACAGAAATGCAACCTATACATTTGTTTGACGTGTTTGAGCTTTCAATTTCGTATTAGATAAGGGACTTTCCGCTTTCAAATTCCCTTATAGCTGGAAGGTTTTTTTTGTACTTTTTATTTGACATAATTTCTAATTTCAATACATATTAAACATGTACATATGAATCTTTTGTAATAAAATGATAAAATCATATTTCTAATAAAAATATTCATATATAGAATATAAAATGTCAAGATTTAAACATAAAATTTGCATGATGTCATTTCCAGCGAAGCTAAATCCAGGAGAGCGTTACAGATGTATCAAATATATTCGAACGTTTTTGATCTAAGCGTCACTGATGAGTCTTATGTAGACGAAGCATGCAACTGGCGTACTCAATTATAAGCCTGGTACCTTTTTGATAGCTATTAGTTGTGTGTTTCTTTGTCCTGTATGTTCTTCTATTTATTTATAATGAAGTCCAGTCATGTAGTGATGTCATTTTAATGTTATATTTAACATTGCCAGAAAACGGGGGGTTTGGCTATCCCAAAAACATAAGGTTCAACCCACCATTTTTCTTTCTCTATACAATGTCCTGTACTTAGTCAGGAAAATGGCAATTGTTATCGTATAGTCTGCTTCTGTGTGTGTTGCATTGTCGTTTGTTTATTGTTGTATGTTCACTACAGTGTTTCTGTTGTTTCGTTGTCGAAATGTACTGTATTGTTTTGTTTATTTGCAAAATCTCTGTTCTGAATGTATTTATTTGTACTGAGTCCTGTCATGTAATGGTGTCATTTTAGTGTTATATTTAACATTGCCATAAAAGTGCGAGGTTTGGCTAGGCACAAAAACATGTTTAACCCACCATTTTTTTTAATGTCATGTACCAAGTCAGGAAAATGGCCAATGTTATATTACAGTTGGTTTTTGCGTGTTTTGCATTTTAGTGTTGTGTATCTTATGTGTCGTTGTTCTTCTCCTATATTTGATGTGTCTCCCTCAGTTTTAGTTTGTAACCCGGATTTGTTTTTTTCTCAATCGATTTCGAACAGCGGCATTCTACTTTTGCCTTTATTCATACATTTTATTTTCATTTTACATTAACAATGAAATAGTGAGCTTTCCGTGCGATTTAAGAAAGAAAACCCAGAATATTCATCATGGTTTAGCTCCCAACAAGGATAATCATTTAATCTTTTGAAGGATATGAAACGAAAGCTCGAGATACCGTATCAACAAAGCATAACAATCACACATACTTTTAGAGATATCAAATAAAATTCATCGGAATCATGGCATGTTGATTTACCATTAGGAAAGCATAACAAAATGTGAGTATTTTAATTTTGCAAAAGGGTTTAACAAAAATAACATGATATATGGTTGTTTCCCTTTAATAATAAACAAGAATGTGTCCCCAGTACACGGATGCCCCATCCGCACTATCATTTTCTATGTTCAGTGGACCGTGAAAATGAAGTTAAATCTCTAATTTGGAATTAAAATTAGAAAGATCATATCATACAGAACATATGTACTAAGTTTCAAGTTGATTAGACTTCAACTTCATCAAAAACTACCTCGACCAAAAACTTTAACCTGAAGCGGGACAGACGGACGAACGAACAGACGGACGGACGAACGAACGAACGGACGCACAGACCAGAAAACATAATGCCCATAAATGGGGCATAAAAAAACAAGCGTGTAAAAAAGTATACGTTTGTAAACATTTTGTTGAGACATAATTTTGAGAAATTTATATAGAATCGAAATGCAACAAGAATAACATGCATTGGTTAAAAAAACCCCGGTCTTGATATTTAAAAGATTGTTCTGCCTTTTACAAGAACAAAAACCCCGAATAAGTAACATTTAGTTAGATTAGTAGTTTTAAAACGTCTATAATTCATACACTTACAAGTAAGTAGCCTGTCCAATTAACAGAACAAACCAATGTGGCTGTGTCCCCCTCAGTAACCTCTACTTCTTTTGCTGATGGTTTAAAATCAGGAATAGGAATTTGTATCGCTGAAACTGTTATATGCGTAATATATTGATCAAATTTATAGCTATTGCAATCATAAGTTTATATCTCATATCTTGACGCATATCTAGAAATTGGTTATGAAGTTCGGTTGAGAATAAAACTTTAGGACAAACGAAATGATATTCAATTCTCATTCTGTATCGAATATTCATATAATTCGTTTGCTGACGGTTCAATAACAGGAGACATGTACCGCTGAAAATGTTATATTCCAAATATATTAATTAAGATTATAGTAATTGCAATACAAGTTTATATCTACATCTGAGTTTTGGTGTACCATCTGTTTCATTTCACAATGTTATCTTTTGGAACGATCGAAAATTAAAGAAGAAAATTTATTGATTTAAAAATGCATTAAAGACCAAACAGCCTATTGTTTATGCGCATCAACTAACGCAACTTGGTAGTGACATAAAAGCTCTATGACGTCGTTTCTAGAAATGAAAAAAAAACGTCAAATTATAACGTTCTATTTCGCGTTTTTCACAGATTCCAACATGGTGTACGCTACGTAGATTGATCCCCTCCGTAAAACATTCAGTATGCCTTCGGTATATACAAATTCTCTCCCTAGAAAAGAGGAACTATTATGCGTCGCGCTAATATCCTGTGAAAATTTAACACAAATGGACAACTACATTATATATAACCTTCGTTCTAATAAAATTTATACTGGGTACTTTTGCCAAAATTTCACTATTTTTGGCTAGTGGAACTCATAGAATATATCAATTTATTTTCCTTACCGTTTACTTTAAGTAAAACCATTCCTCTAGCTGAAATTCCTTTATCATTAACTTGACATTCGTATTTTCCTGCATCGTCGAGTTTGACATTCCTTATAAGTAAATTCCAATCGTTTTTTCTTGAATGTTGAATCGATATTCGTGCATCAGAAGTCCATACAAATGTTCCAACAGTTAATGGGTTATTATCAGATACTCGTGTCCAGATAACCTGCATATTGGTAAAGATTATTACAACTTATCTTTTTTTTTTTTATCCCGAACAAGCAAAAACAAAATATGGGGTTATAATCAATGAGAAAGCAATCATCAGAGGTGTACGACCACCATTGGTTGTCTCCTATAAGCCTTAAATTAAAAATTGTGCAGAATTTGTCTTTGTTTAAAATAAAAAAATACTTGGCATAAGTGAAGTTTTATCCTGTCTAGTACTATAGAAAAACAATTCACAGCACATTTCATAGCATATAAGAAATAATAACCATCATTGGAAATTAACCAATCACAATGTCCCCTTATTTCACATGTGTTCATGTTTTAGTAACCATGAAACCTCATGTTTCCAAAATATTGAATAGAAACCCCAAATGAAAAATAATGGTTCTTTGAAATACCCATGATAAATGTTTACGAACCAGAAATGTCTAATTTGTTATTTTACGTTTTACATACTATTTAATTGCAATACGTATTAAACATGCACATGATCGTTTGTAAACAATTAAGTATATTTCTTATTTCAAAATATTCATATAATAGTACAAATATATCATAATGTCAACATGTTAACATAAACGTTTGCAGGATATCATTTCGTTTGAGAATTTCCAGCAAAGGTAAATCCAGAAAAGCGTTTCATGTATATAAATTCATCATAGATACCAGGATTAAAATTTTATATTGACGCTGACGCGCGTTTCGTCTACAAAAAAACTCATCAGAGAGACTCGAATGAAAAAATGTTTAAAAGGCCAAATAAAGTACGAAGTTGAAGAGCATCGAGGACCCAAAATTCCTAAAATTTTTGCCAAATACAGCTAAGGTAATCTATTCCTGAGGTAAATTATTTCATTTTATATATTAACAATGAAATAGCGAGCTTTACATGCCATTTAAGTAAAAACAAGCAAAATATCTATCAGGGTTTACCGCCCAACAAAGATGATGTTTTAAGTTTTAGAAGGAATATAAAACGAAAGTTCGGGATACCGTATTAACAAAATCTCACATTCATACATACATTTGTAGATATCAAAAAGTTTTTAATCAGAAAAATGGGCGAAAATAAACTCATCATAGATACCAGGACTAAATTTAGTAAAAACGACAAACGCGCGTTTCGTCTACAAAAGACTTATCAGTGACGCTCGAATCCAAAAAAGTAAAAAGACCAAATAAAGTACGAAGTTGAAGAGTATTAAGAACCAAAATTCCTAAAAGTTTGCCAAACACAGCTAAGGTGATCTATGCCTGAGGTACAAAAGCCTTAGTATTTCAAAAAATTCAAAAATTTGTAAACAGTAAATTTATAAATATAACCATATCAATGACAATTCATGTCAGCATGATTCCATAGGGTCATTCCACCATGGCAAGTTGAGTAACCCCAAGAAAACAAAACAAAATGTGTGTTTATTTTCAATTTTTCTATGGTGTTTCATGTAATGAGTTGAAAAAAAATCTTTAAATATGGTTGCTTCCTTTCACAATAAAAACCAAGCTTTTAACGAAGTTTACGTTTGTAAGTAGTTTGTTGAGAAATAACTTTGAGAATTTTTTAAGAAGCGACATAACATTATATCATATGTGAAGTGAAAAGCGTAACATAAAGAAAATGGTCTTGATATTTAAAAGATTGCTCAGATATTTACCAGGACAAAATCAATTAAGTAACATTTCGTTAAATTAGTTGTTTTGAAAATACTTGGGCTTTCCTACCCCGGGAATAGATTACCTTACCTGTATTTGGCAAAACATTTAGGAATTTATGGTCCTTTCTGCTCTTCAACATCCTATATTTATTTGGCATTTCAACCCTTTTTGTGATTCGAGCGTTACTGATAAGTCTTTTGTTGACGAAAAGCGAGTCTGGCGCAAAGACAAAATTTCAATCCTTGTATCTATGATGAATTTATTTTCACATACTTACCATTGGTCTGTCTGGCCACTTAACAGAACAAACCAATGTGGCTGTATCCCCCTCAATAACATATATACTTCGTCTACTGAAGGTTCAATAACAGAAGTAGGGATATGTATCGCTGAAACTGTTAAATTTGAAATACATTGATCAAGTTTAAAGCAGTTGCAACATAAGTTTATATTTCATATCTAGAAATTGGTTATGATGTCGGTTGAGACAAAAACTTAAGGACAAACGAAATAATATTCCATTCTCACATTAAATTGTGCGCATCAAATGCGCTTTCTGAACTATTGCAATATAATCACCTTTGATTGTTTCTAAAAGAGGGACGAAAGATACCAAAGGGACAGTCAAACTCATAAATCTAAAACAAACTGACAACGCCATGGCTAAAAATGAAAAAGACAAACAGAAAAACAATAGTACACATGACACAACATAGAAAACTAAAGAATAAACAATACGAACCCCACCAAAAACTAGGGGTGATCTCAGGTGCTCCGGAAGGGTAAGCAGATCCTGCTCCACATGTGGCACCCGTCGTGTTGCTTATGTGATTACAAATCCGGTAAATAGTCTAATTCGGTAGGTCACATATAAATACATATACATTGTATTACTAATTGTGTCTGCATGCATTCAATGAAAGACAAATGGAATATTAAATTTTATCGATGACAACTGAATCAAATATGGTGTCCATACGAATTACGGATACAAACGCAATCACAGTTCTCTTTATACCTGGAATTATATTACTTTGTGCCGTCATACAATAATATATTTGCATTTAAACATTTACCTTTAAGCTCTAGTTGTCTTAACCATTTTTGTTGATTCGATCTCGTTGCTGGATTGCATTTGTTAAAATATTTTTTTTTTTTTTTTTTTTTTTTTTTTTTTATCTTAGTGAGGAAAATATGGAAAAACATATTGTGAATGGGGCCCTAGGGTATTAATCCATTTTTTTTAAATGTGGGGTTTCGCTATTATTTTTCTTTAAATGAACTTTATTATATACTTGATAGAAAAATAAAATAAAAAAGTGGGACCAGCTTTCATTTCAGCTCATGATCTGCCTTCGAAAAAGCATGCATTTTTGTTTAGGTACTTTTTTTCTGTTGAACTTATAGGAAAAATAGAGGCAATATCGAAATAAAAAAAAAGAAATTACAGAAATCGATTAAATTTTAAAGTTATGTAGTTTAGATACAGCTTATTTGAAAAAAATGATGAAAATATAGGTCACTGATGAGTTAAAAAAGATATTTCCATTTTAATGCCAAAATAATGGCATTTTTGGACCAAATGGAGACAATTTGGAGCATTTTAAAAGTCATCTGGGGTAAAAACAAATCGATTGTTTTGGTTGATTTTTGTACTTTATCATAAAGTAACAACTAATAGTGTAATAAATAAAATTTGTAATGAAACAAAAATGTTTTTGCTGAAATTTTTGGTACCCTCAAGCCTCCTTTATAAAAATTGAGATGTAGCAAGCATATATTATTTTACTTGTTGAATAAAATATGAAACTCATACATTTTCATACTGTTAACTTTCATGTTAACTTTTTTCATTGATTTATTTCGCAAAGAAATACCGTGCATTAATAGAGTTGTTTAAAATGTTTAGGTTTACGCGATTCTGATGAAGTTCAAATAAGCTTTTTCTTACAATATTTTCATCGCCAGTATGCTTAAATAACAAATTCTCCATAAGGCACAACTAAGCAAAGTATATCTTTTAGTCAAATAATCATCTTTGCTTCATTTTAAACTTAAATGTTTCAATAAAATTCCAACTTTGAAATAGACGATTAATAAAATAGTCTGCATTCTGCTATCTTTGAAGCACATGTATGATTTTTAAATTTCTAAAAGAAATATTTGAATATGACGAACTTTAACAAAATTAAGAATCAAAATATGAATATAACAGTAATTTCATACCTGTCACTAGAAGAAAAAGCATTATAAACCCTTCCATACTTCACTTTTTGAAAAAAAATTGTCGTCGCTATAATTTTCAATCTCTCCTTACTCGTTACATAAATTGCATAGAAAGATAGAAACGTAATTTGACGTAAACGATTTATAACTCTTCGGCTAGAAAATTTTAAAACTAATTTGACCGTTGAATTTATGTCTGTAAATGCTTTATTTAGTAGTTTAAACACATCATTGTAATTGATTTAATAAGCAGGATATATTATTGCTGATGCAATGGTAAAAAAATTATATTTTAAATGTCACTTGAAATTCACTGACGACAGGTTAGAATGGTAATAATGAGGATAATAGTAGTGATTATAATTTCATATACATGATGCATGTCATATATTCGAACAATTCTTACATTGAAGATACTCTGGAATAGTGAATGTGCTCTTCGTATCTCTACCTTGTTCATGGATTAGGCGACTCAAATAATCTTGACGATTGTTAACTATAAATATCAGTAATCATATACCCTCTGCCACATAATATAGCACTTAACTATCTCAATCGATATACTTATCCAACGTCCCCGCTCACCTCTGGCAAATTTCATTCACGCAGAACACAAAAAAACACTTCTACGGTATAATGAGCCAGACAGACTAAATTCGACACGAAACCAGATTAACGATCACTATCACGAATTGGTTGACCTTTATGTTATGTCTATATCTTGACTCAGAAGAGACACGTTTTCGAGATCTAAAGACACCACAATAGTCTTTCATTTGTTTTCACTTGATTTTCATTTTCTTAATTTTTCTATGTTTTACAAAAAAAAAAATTGTACACCAATTACCATATAACGTGCTATTTTCGGAGGTGAATTTTACAACTTAATAACTGGACCTTTCCTCCAGAAAACCACACAGTCAAGATAACACTGTATACCTTTCTGTTTATTTTATTTATTTCTTCTTTATTGTTTTGTACACAAATCAGGCCGTTAGTTTTCTCGATTAAATTGTTTTACTTTTGTCATTTCAGGGATTTTTTTATTCTAATACGGCATGGATTTTGCTCATTGTTGAAGGCCGTTAGGTGATCTATAGTTGTGAACGCGTTATTCATTCGGGTCGACTGAAAGTTGTCCCATTGACAGTCGTACTACATCGTCTTTTTTTTTGTAACCTGGACCATAATTTATTTTTCAAATTGCACATTTCTTGTTCTCCAATTACTTTCTTATAATTTTCTAATCTTTTACATATTTGTTCAATCTCTTTCTAGTACTGTCCTTATAATACGGGGACCATGATAGATTTGAACTATCTGTAACTAAGAATATTTTTGTACAAAATTTCTGTTTATCCTTCAAGAAAACAAATAGTCTACATCATATAATTATAAAAGAAATGACTCGACAGTCTACAAACAAAGTTTTACAAATTTTATAAGTCTAACAAAGTTCATATAATCCATAATGAATTAAGCTCCATTATATTGATAATATGCACTATAAACGTGTGGAGAGATAATCATGTTAACTTTCGTAATGTTCACAAGGCTTACAAGTTGATACCTCCAAATCTTCTACATATTTCTTTGTTGAATTTTCTATGCTACATGAACTAAATGTCAGGATGAAAGCACTGTACAAGCTACACATGTTCGAAACATTAAAGTTAGATCAACAATTTTCCCTTTGATGATTATGATTATCAAATTAACTTGACAATCTATTTTTATTTTCTGTACACTGATAAAAATGATAACAGTCAAGAACAATTCTGAAAACACAGTTGTTGTTTAAAATATTGTGTAAATTAAACATTGTTTAAAATATATCTTGAAAATGCACGACCAATGCCATCATTATGCATCGTCTGTCTATAAAAGACCTATAGGAGTGGTTCAATCTTGATTCTGCACGTGCAATGTATATATACCCTTAAAAAATGTATAAAAAGATCACTACTGTATGATTATGTTTCCCCCTAAAAAAGCTTATAAAAATAATGATAATAAGTAATATCTCAGGACGCACAACACATGTTTCTGCATGAAATAATTAATGTAAACTATGAGCTTGGGAAAGGTATCCAATTATGTTATATACTTATTAGCATCACCACAAAATGGATCAATATATCACATGGGACCTAACTGTGCCGACCTCTTTTTATTTTCATATGAATCGGAGTATCTTCAGACAATAGTAAAAAAAACAAACAAAAACGAGAGGATCAGAGAAGCCAGATCATATTTCACATTCAGATATAGTAATGATGTTCATTTCATTAACAATTCAAACTTTTTTGATTGGGTTCCATTACTATATCCTCATGAACTTGAAAATAATAAAGAAAAAAACCAACAGACTGGTTTCCTATGCCTCATATTTAAAATTATCCCTTGAATTTGAAATGAGTGGTCACCTCAATACTAAAATTTATGACAAACTACGGTTTTTAAATTTCAAATTGTAAATCCCAGTATTCCAACTTCACCTTCATATGGAATATACATTTCCCAACTCATTCAGTATTTACTAGCTTGCAGCTGTTACTTTTCAAAACGTCACCAGTGTATGAACAGAAATTTGATGAACTAATGTTATGAATCTGAGTATCTGCAGACACTTGTAAAAAAACGAGAAGATCAGAGAAGCCAGATCATATAATTTCACATTCATATATAGTAATGATGTCCATTCCATTAACAATCTGTTTTTTAATTGGGTTCTATCACTTTATCCTCAAGAACTAGAAAATAAAGAAACAACTGGACTGGCTTCCTGTGCCTCACATTAAACTTATAACTTGAATTTGACTTAAGTTTTGAGTTGAGTTAAGTTGAGTCGATGTTTTGTAGACGAAATGCGCATCTGGCGTAAATTCAAAATTTAATCCTGGTATCTATGATGAGTTTATTTATGTTTATATAAAAATCACTATTTTTTTCGAGCTTTGCATTACGTTTTTGAGAAATAGATACTAACCTAAAACCGTAGGATCCTTTCGACCAGATTTCTCTTTTTTGACAGCAACATCAACATACTTATTTTCCGAACGATGATCTTTTATAACAAATAAGATGTCTTTTTAAGGAAGGTGCTAGTAGATAAAAAAAGTAAAACCTATTCTTATATACTTGGGATAATGAATATTATGTTCTAATAACAATAAAAAATCAAAATGACGTCACGTTTATCAACAAAACGAACTCTTTCCATGATTTATTTTTGGGAGAGTAAACTTACGAACGGAAACGATCACGATATTGGTTAATACTGTGATTTATTTATTTATGACGTTATTATATTTGAACCAATTTGACACTTTCGTCAATTTTCATGTTACCATTTTATCATTTAAAGTAATATCAAACTAAAAGGTATAATTAAACCTTAATACGACACCTACATAGCCAGTCTGTTATTCCAAATGAGGGTGTCAAATACAAACATTTAGACTGCACTTAGACATCGCCCCAGTTCAAAAATATAGTCCAAATGGTCATACTTTAACTTGAAACATTGGTAGCATCTCACTTAAAATAAGGAATAACCGGCAAAACTGGGAACCCCACATATACTTTTACAGCATCTACGAAAGAGATTATTTTAGAAAAATCACAAATTCTTCTTTATACATCAGTATTTAAATAAAAAATCTTAATTGACATATTTGCTTGTTTTCATAATGGTTAAGATTATAACACAACGTTGTCTGCTGTACCCCTATTTTGACATTTTACCAATTATGTCTGTTGGTTTTGTCTTACACTATTAGATATCTTAATAGTTTTTACTCATTATGAATGTATACCTGTCATAAGGAGTTCAAATGTAATTATTCCTAGTATATTTAATTCTATTTCACACTAGTTGTATTTTGTCAAGGTTTTTTTTGTTAAATGCAGTTCTTTAGCAACAAACACGTAAAATTCTTAACGTCGTTTTACAATGATTTGTTTTTGATATATTGCTATATAAATATCCGTTAATGTAAGCAAATGCAGAATTTTTTTTTTATCAAAAAAGTCGATGTTAAAGAAAAATTAAAAAAAACAACAAAAAAAGGCCAAATATTTTAATAATGTCACAACAGAGACATCAGAAATGGATCATTTTATATTTCATAATTGACGAGGTGGATGATTTGATTTGAAAATTGTTTTTCTTAGAATAGATACTCCTGCAGAAAAAGGAGTTACATTGAGATTCAAATAATATTTGCATGTGTTACCCTCTTTTTTTTTTTATATAAAAGTGAAGTTCTATCTTCAATGTTCTTCCAAATAATTCTGTGTAGCTTATTTCATTTAGAGCCAAAGTGTTCTCGTGAAATCGAAATCACCAAGTGTTTTTACTTTTTCATATTCTCCATCTGGAAAACTAAATAGGCCTCATCTCTAAAAACGAATACCCATATCAAGTTATTAATTTTTCAAACTTTTACAAAAATACATAATTCCGTATTTAAGGTATCACAAAACAAAGATTTTATAACTCCAACTCCCAAGTTTAAAAATGCTGTAACTTACCTAATAATGCTTGAAAATTTATAAAAGTGGTTGTTTTGGATAGCTAACAGATTAATTAATGCAATGTTAGTATTATGCAACAATTATGTAACCAATTATAATGTTAACTGTGTCTAAAATATTTTTCACCAAATTTCCACTTTCAAATGAAATTAGCTTCTGCATAGGTATACCTAGAGGGTTGATTTTAAAGCCCATGATGTGTTAGTTAAAATTTTCTGTGTAGTTAAAGAGATGATAGAGCTAAATTCATTCAAGTGAACTGACCCAGATTTTGCAACTAATTACATAATAATTGATTACATAATGATTGCATAATAAAAATATTGCAACCATTTAAAAGATTTATCTTTTATCTTTCTATATATACCTCTTTTATTATTTTTTATGCATTCATAAGACAGTTACAGCATTTTAAAGGTTAGTGATTGGAAGTAAAAAAAATCTTTGTATTGTGCTACTTAAAGTAAGATAATTGATATAAAAATATAAACCTCCCTACAATATTCTTAAATAAAAAACAAATCGTTGCAGTTATATTAATGATGTCCTGCCACGCAATTACACACATTTTAGTAAGTGCTAGCATCGCATATATCGATCAATCTCTTAATTGATTTATGACTTTTGAACATACTACTGTTGCCTGTACATATGTCACTTGACGTTTTCCTCTATATTAACACAGATGGAAGATTTTAACGAAGAATCTATAAAAGACATAATGATTTCAATTTTCAAATTGTTAACTTTCTACTTTTCAGTAGTAAAATACCCTCTATTCAATCGTATGATCGTGCATGTTGATAATATACAAGATACACTGACAGGAATGTGCTCCTTTCACACAAACCACTAAAACAGAAGAAAAAGTGTTACCAAATACAGCAAAGGTGATCTATTCCTGAGGTAGAAACTATATCTACTTTAAATCTTCTCCTATTGTATTCTCTGTAGCATTGTAGAATTGTCTATGGGATTTCCTCAAGAATCAACTTATCGCATAGGGATTACATTTTGCATTTTTTTTTGCCACAAGTCAAAACACAGTTTGTGATTGCAGGTTATACTAATAACTGAAAAGTGTGCTTGATAAACTAACTGATGTACATGTCCATTACAGTTTGTTTAACCGTTATTATCCTTGGTACATTAGGACATATTGCGCTCTTTTATTGAAATTAGGTGGACTGGTTCTTTTTGTAAGTTTATGAACAGATCAATGTAGCTTGTCATTGCTATATAAGGCTGGTTCGTCACTTACTGTTTAAGTTTTAGATTGACTGACAAGTAATATAATAATATTCCAAGTTAACAGCTTGGTAGTTCTCTTTGCACGCTCTTGATTTCTCTGTTGAAGGTGGTCTCACTAATTTAGTCTAAGTTTCCAAGTTTAAGGGAAACACATCAAAGATAAGATGAAATCAACGGTACAACAGAAACACTGAACTGAAACATATGGAACGCCACAGCTGTCTTATATGGAACTCTGCTATTACGTTATGTTTTTCTATCATAACTTGATGATAATTTGTCTTTACATAATATGATTTTGACATTACGTAATGATGTCTTGATATAACTCAATATGGAATAGTCTTTACATAATGATATTTCGATATTACTTGATATGGTTTCGTATTGACTTGATATATTTTTGCCATTAATTAATATGGTTCTGCCATTACTCGATGTGGTTTCGCCATTATTTAATGTGGTTATGTCATGGGGCAATGTGGTTTTAACATTACTTGATGTGTATGTGAAATAATGTTATGTAGTTGTTTCATTACATGATGTAGTTTAGTTATTCCGTAATGATGATTTGTCAATTCTTTATATGACTTTAACATTACGTAATGATGTTTCAAAATTTGACGATTTTGCACTGCATGATGTGTTTGTTTCAGTATTTAATGTGGTCATGTCATTCTTTGATGTGGTTACTAAGGTTAACCACGTGACCATTTTGGAAAAGATATGTTCTATTTTTAGACCGATTTCCATATGTCATTTGTGTAATGTGCTTAAGATGAGTACCACTATCCTTTAAGTTAAAGTTCAAATTGAAGATCAAGTTGAAGTTCAAGTTGTTGTTTATAGTTATTTGATATGAAAAAGGGGAACGAAAGACAAAATTAAGCAAAAAAGTACTGAAACATTTACATTAATTCGGACATAATGGGGACATCCCCAAACCATTTGGTCCTGCCCTTTTTTCCTTAGTTCTCAAATAGAAGCTGTAAATGAATAAATGAATTAAAGATTCTTATTAACCCCGTGTCTCGCCTGATAATTCTGCTGTCAGTGTAAAAGCGTAATGTTGACTGACTGTACATTAATCGGTACACTTAACTGGAAAAAAATGCTTTTTCTGTAGATGCTTTTATCTTGATTTTAAAGAATAACTCCTGTACAAGTTTTATAACCATGCATGGAGGTTTACAAATTTATCCTGTCAAAACAGTTTAATTCGGTAATATTTAATGCATTAATTTTTTTTGATATAGAAATAAAGAAATGTGGTATGATTGTCAATGAGACAACTCTCAATCACATATCAAGTTTCGAGTTGAACTTCGAGTCTGAGTCACATTTAAAGATAGAGTTCCGAATTACAATTCGACTTCAACTTTGAATTTGAGTCACCTTTTGACGTAGAGTTAGAGGTAAACCCTTATTTGAGTCTCATTTAGATAAAGATTAAAAGTTGAAATTCAAGTTATTTAATATGAGTTCTATTTTTTTTTTATTGCGGATCAAAGGATTTTGCTCGAGCTTCCGAAAAGAGAATTCATGGGTAGGTATGCGTACAAAAGATTAACAGTTTTACAGCATACAAAACACAACATAGAAATTGAAATAAAGTGAGATGTGGTGTGATTGCAATTGAGAAAATTATCCACCATAGTTTAAATGAAGTGGATGCAAGCAATCACAGGCAACCGAACAGCCTTCAACACACCGTATAGTTGGCAACAAAAGACCACCACGTGAAAATGTGAAGCAATTCAAACGAGAAAACTGGCTAGGATTGAGTTTCTCGAGTGATTTGGTCCGTTTTTTCGAGTATAGTTCGGGCTTTTTCGAGTGATAAAAAATGCGATAAGTTCATTTAACCTCTATTTCGTAATTATGATAGTTATTTACATTACTACCAATCTTCGATTGAATACTATACATGATTTGATCAACAAAGAGGCAAAATGTCCTTGTATTTAACCAAAAAATATAATGTTTATTATTGTCCGGGCTTTTTTGAGAGCAACTGTGAAATCGTCCTTTTTTTAGACAAATGGTCCGAGTTATTTTTACAGAAAATTTGAATAAGAAAAAAGGTATTTTAGACTTTCTAGTTTACACCTGTAGTTTAATGAAGAAAATATCATATATTCTCAATAAATCACAAAAACATATTACTACATTGATCAAAATTAACCTTTGTGAATTTAATGAACATTTTCTGTTCGGAAAACGTTCTACCACAACTTTGCAGTGCTAAATTAGAATTTATTGGATTCTTTAAAAGAACATAGTAAAGGGAATTATAATCTTTTCAACTTCATTTCATGGTACTTTTGTTGTCAAAGTAAAAACAAATTTTTGTGGTGAACCATGGAGTTTTTATACGCGACGTATTACGATATCCCATTGTCCATCCGTCCATTGTCAGCATGTCGGACAAAAATGCTGTAACCGATTTACATGAAACTTTATATGTATTATAGAAATAAAGTTTGAAAACGTGGCAGGTGTATCATGCGACAATGGCAGTGGCGGATACGAGGGGGAGGGGGTCCGGGGGTTGGAACCTCCCTTTTTTTGGCCGATTACTGTATTTGAATGGAAACATAATTATGGTTAGAACCCTTTTTCTTCTATGTTGGGAACCAACCCTTTTTCAAATGGCTGGACCCACCACTGTTTATTAAAAAACGGAGAAGTAAACCTCAGTACCGGACAGCAAAGAAGACTCAGAAAAATTCTATGTAATAAAACACATTCTACGAAACGAGGCCTTCAAGACAAATAATCCATGAAGAAAAAATGGAGAAAAAAACCCAAACACATACACATCCCATCTCTATTCTAATTGACAAAAACATTTGAATTTGATTTTATACATGATTAACAATGAAATGAATAGCTCATTAGGAATATAAACTATCTGTATGCAAGTCTCAATCCAAATTATCTATTCTTACATAATATTGTTGATATCACGAGTATATAGTGTACACTAGATAACATTTATGTACGTTTCGGCGATATAGCGTATCGTCAGGTAGTAGGTATTCCTATGGACACCAACTGTGCCCCTTTAATATCAGATTTATTTCTTTTTTTGCTATGAATTGCAGTTTATGACCAAACTCAGTAAAGACCCATCATTGTTATATTTGGTTGATACATTCAAAAATACCTACCGTTATCTGGATGATATCTTTTCGTTGAATAATCCAGAGTTCTCTAAATATACTTTAGAAATTTAGTCAACAGAACTTATCTTAACTTAATCTAACATAAACAGCAGCAGTTGTTCTTTATCTAGATTTAGACATTTCAATTTCAAACGGGAAACTTCATACTAAAATTTACGACAAAAGAGACGATTTCTCATTTCCTATTGTTAATTTTACTTTTTTAGACGGCGATGTGCCTTTGGCTCCATCATACGGTGTTTATATATCCCTACTTGTTTGGTTTGCCAGTGTGTTTTCGGATGTCATAGATTTTAACGAACGTAATCAATGCATTACTGGGAAATTGTTGTGTCAGGGATTTCGATACCATAAATTACTTAAAACTTTTACTAAATTCTTTCATAGATACAAAGATTTGATTAGTAAATTTGGCTATACCTGTAGAAAACTTATTAAGAACGGTATTTCACATCCTAAATTTTATGGTAATATTGTACTTAAAGCGAGGAAATCACTATGTGATCCGTGTAAACTCATCGAACCTTTAAACAAACTTATAAGTAAGGGTTATCGTACCAATATTGTAATTATATCTCTGAATATAGTTTACATTGGCACTAATATCGATTTTGTCATTAGCAAATTAAAACATAACTAAATTGTATCTTCTTTTGAGGCGGGATGTATAGAGACACAGACACGTTATTTTTTTTATCTCTATAGAAGTCGTTCCTCACTATCCTACAACCTGTCGATAAATTTATTTTTGGCATTGCACAAGTCATGTCTTCTCTAACTGTTCATGACGTTAAAATGAAATCCCTGGGATGTGTTTTAGTTGATTTCAGTCTCTGATGCATGATTTTTTTTTATTATTAATTGTTTTTGGCTTTTAACTAGCTGTCAGTAACTGCGAATACTCTCAAATCGTATTTTCTTGTTAATTCGACCTGTTGATACTGTTTATAATGCTTTTTTTGTTATTTTATATTTATGTGGATCCGGTCTATATACCAGCTTTGATTATTTGGAATATCTTCTAAGTTTCACTTCTTCTTACTACATTTGTATCAACTTCAAGATTTACCTGTATTTTTTTAAAACCGTTTTTTTTTTAAAGTGAATATTTTCGAAGGGTTAAATATTTTGAAGTGGTATCTTGCCATGGCTTTGTTTGGACTTGTTTGTTTGCTTTTTGACCATGAATGTTTGTCCCTCATATTTTATTAACTGTGCATTTGCATTCATATATCGCAGATGTGATGTTATGCTATTGTTTCAGAAAAAGGGAAAAGGTTTGGATCAATTAAAACGTTTAATCCCGCTCGTATATTTGCACCTGTCCTAAGTCAGGAATCTGATGTACAGTAGTTGTCGTTTGTTTATGTTATTAATACGTGTTTCTCGTTTCTCGGTTTTTTTATATAGATTTGACCGTTGATTTTCCCGTTTGAATGGTTTTATACTAGTAATTTTGGGGCCCTTTATAGCTTGTTGTTCGGTGTGAGCCAAGGCTCCGTGTTGAAGGCCGTACATTGACCTATAATGGTTTACTTTAAAAAAATTGTTATTTGGATGGAGAGTTGTCTCATTGGCACTCACACCACATCTTCCTATATCGAAGTACACAGTTATAAGATATAACAAACAACAACATACAAATGGACGAATATTTATAACATTTAAGAGTGAGAACACCATTATAGATCTGACGAATGTATTGGTTCTTGCCTTGAAAAGTACTTAATTTGAACATTTGTTTATTGTTTTTGAACGTAAATACACTAACACATAGCATTTTAAGCTATACATTTTTTTATAAGCACTCGAAAAAAACGGACACACTCGAAAAAGCCCGGACTGCTCTCGAAAAATCCCGAACATGAAGAAATGAATTTAGTCTAAAAATGTCGTTTTCAATGCAAAACCAGCATTTTTGTAAAGTGTCTGTATTTCTAAGGATATATAGATTCCATTTATGCAGTATGCAATTCCTTCAACATTATCAGTGTTATGTGTACAAAAAAGGCTTTATTCTGTATTTTGAAATTAAAGCATTTTAAGGCTTATTTAAACTTTTTAAACAAAAAATATTGTCGGATTAGTAATATCTTTTTATATCAAATTCGATTAATGGCAGAACCATATTAAGTAATGACACAACCATATCAAGTCAATACGAAACAATAACATGTAATATCGAAATATCATTATGTAATGACTATTCCATATTGAGTTATAACAAAACATCATTACGTTATGTCAAAACCATATTATGTAAAGTCAAACTATACTCAAGTAATAATAGAACAACATAACGTAATATCAGAGTTCCACATAAGACAGCTGTGGTGTTCCATAATTATTAGATGATATATAAATAGTCCTACAAATTCCTTATTTCGTGATGATTCATGTTGATTACATAAAACAAAACGACCAATTTGCTATTCGTAGGCAAATGAGACGTTAAAAAATACTGAGAAATTACCGGTTTCAACCAAAACAGATTTTTCATTTGTTCCAAATACACATACCCAACATCTTGCAAGGGACAGATCATGATTTTATTGACTATATTCATAAAAAAACCTGCAAAATTCTTGTGTATCAATAAAATTTCATCATTAATTTCATTTATGAGATCCCCACCCACAAACACACTTAGTCACCCAATATGCAGAAAAAAAACATATGATACTAGAATACAATGTATATATATATATATATATATTACATACATTGGCTTACAATGCATGTGTTTCTAACCTTTGAATTGACTTTAACAACTTATTTGCAAATTATCTAATGTTGTATTAAGATCTTTGAATATTGTTTACATTGGCACACATACCGATTTTATAACCAAAGAATCAAAAGCTAACTAAACTTGTCTTCTTTTCGAATATTATTTTGGAATGAATAAATACACACCCACGTTTATTTTCTGTTTAGAGTAGCTTTCTCTATATAAAAATTATACATATTTATTATAAGGTTAAATCCTAACTATCCTAGTAGTGCCTGTCGATACTTTTATTTTGTCATTTCTTTTTTACTCTTCATGGAGTTAATTAGTTATCAAAGGTACCAGGATTATAACTTAATACGCCAGACGCGCGTATCGTCTACATAAGACTCATCAGTGACGCTCAGACCAAAACAGTTAAAAAGCCAAACAAATACAAAGTTGAAGAGCATTGAAAACGCAAAATTCCAAAAAGTTGTGCCAATTACGGCTAAGGTAATCTACTCCTGGGAGTAAGAAAATCCTTAGATTTTTTTAATAATTCAAAGTTTTGTAAACAGAAAATTTATAAAAATGATCATATAATTGATATTCATGTCAACACCAAAGTGCTGACTACTGGGCTGGTGATACCCTAATAATTAACTAATCCATGGGATGTGTTTTGTTGATATGAGCCTCCGATGCATGTTTTTTGTGTATTATTAATTGATTTTGGTTTTAAACAAGCTTTCAGTAACTGCGAGCACTCTCAAATCATACTTTCATATTATTTTTACCTGTTTGCACAATTTATAATGCTTTTTTTGTTAATAAATGTTAACTTATTTTGTGTTATATAATATCGCTTCTCACTATATTAAACATGGTCCACCTTTGATACGTATTTAGTATGACGATCAATTTTTACTTCTGTCCTCGTACTATGAACAACAAAAATATTTCCGTACACCTAACAACAAAATTATTATATTTAAACTAACCTATATAAGTCATTTTATTTAATGAATTTTGTCCAAGGTTATAGTTTTCATTTTGACATTGTTGTCATTTTTGTCATGTATCAAATTTATTCATTCAATAATTGTTTACTTTTTTTGTGTTATTATGTCTTTTTGATTCAGTGAAGCCATTTCAATAAATATTTTATAGTGTGGCTTTCTATATTGGAATGGTACGCTAAGACTACTTTAACACATGCGTTATCGTAGACTCAGTATAACACTACTATTTCAGGTTAGAATGAAGGTTGGTGACTGTTAAAACGTTTAAATCCACTGCCTTTGTTGCTTCTGTTCTAAGTCAGGAACCTGTTGTTAAGTAGATGTTGTTTGTTGATGTTGATCATAAGTGTTATTCTTTTTTTTATATAGATTAAATCGCCGTTTGTTTTAAACACTAGTTATTCGTGAACCTTTCATATATTGCTGTTCGGTATGAGCTTAGCCTCCGTGTAGAAGGCCGTACTTTGACCTTTAACTATTTACTTTTTGCACATTGTGATTATGATTGAGAGCGGTCTCATTGGCACTCATACCACGTATTGTTATTTTTATTTACATGGTGATAACTTTAATAAAATTGATACAAACTACGTAAAATGTACTATTCGGAATCCCTGCCAGCTATACAATATATAAAAATAAAAAAAAAGGTGACTTCTTTTATCGTCTGCCACTTCATTTTAAAATAAAAAATCCAGGTACCTTTAGTAAATAATAGTTGTTTTCCATTTGATTCGTAGATTGACGAAGTCTAACGTTTAATTTTGTATGTTTCTATTGACTTCAACTTTTGAATTTCCTTGGAATTTTTGTTAATATTTTTTATACATAATTGTCTTTTAAATATTCTGTTTTGAGCGTTCCTTATGAAGACAAATTAGAGAAACGTCTTAATTCTCCATAGTATGGCAGTCGGTAGGATAATATGGTTACACAGTGTGCTAGTGACCTAATACGATATTTACGGGTCATTTTGTTAGAAAATAATGTTAAGATACGTTTGTTGGAAAAGGGGTCATTTTATACGTATATCATTTAAGCTCTTGGGACTAAACTAATTTAGATAACAAAAGGAATGCTGACAAAATAGGTCCACGCGTTACTGTCATCGATCAAATTTATGGATCTCTAGTGGTCATTTATTGTTTTTCCTGAGAAATTGGGTGTACGGAATTCCTGTTAAATGTTATTCATGTCATATATATATATGTTACAGTGAATTTGTATAATCAGGGATTATGTATGATTCCTGATTTTTCAGGGATTATGTAGAATCACTAAAAACATTAGTGATTATATAGATTCCCTGAAAATGACCAGTGATTTTATATGATCACTGATAATTTTAATTATTATTCTACAAATTCCCTAATAGGATTTCAGGATTATCAATAATTAAAAGCCTCAAAGATGACATCTCAAACCAATTACACTAGTGGTTCCAGCAAGGATTTTTATAGTCTTACTATACAAATCCTTGGTTCCAGGAAGAGCAGATCCCAAAAAACTAATGGTCAATTTTCACGAAAAGGCTGAATAGCATGGAATCCTGCTCGGATCTTTAATACAAGAAATCAGTTTGAGGTTGCTGATTTCCCTTCATTGGTACAATTGGTACCTTCTGATGTTTATGCTGAAAACTCTATTTCTCTGAGACGTGCTGTAAAATCTGATTTGATGTGGAGGACAAGGTTTTTTTTTAATGTTGATATCGTGGTAAAAACAGATGTGAATTTGATAGATATGCCTTTAGAAAATCAGGGCAAATGTGTAATAGTCGATGCCATCCAAATTTAATATTAAAATATTATACATAGCATTAACATTTATTAAAACGACTGTACGCATAAAAATAGTTTTAATGACAATTTCATTTTATTTCATATTATCAACCTAAAAACGATTGCTAAAACAATACGATAAAAAGAATAATCATTATGCAATTTAATATTTCCATACTGACTTCATCAACCCGTCCGTGTGGGCTCGTTTGATATTATTAATATTAATACAGTCAATATCGAAAAGGGCTTGCTTGATATTATTATTGATAAAGTCAGTATTAAAAACAAAACATCCATTTATTCTATATATATATTTTGCTTATCATTTAATTATATTGTGCTTATCATTTAATTATTTTGTGTTTCACATTTCAATATTTTTGTGTCTTTCATATTAATAAATAATGCCTAACGTTTTACAATATTAAGGTTATTATCATGATATATTAAGGTTAACTTTTAAGATATTTCAATAATGACTATGTTATATATTTTAGTATCATTTCAGTTATTCTGTATAATCCCTGACGTTTTTTCTAGTGATTATACATAATCCCTGAAAGTTTTAGTGATTATATATAATATATAAGACGAGTTATATATATATATATATATATATATATATATACAACTCGTCTAAACATCAACCCAACAATGTTAGATCTGTAAATTTGCTTTCGCAAATTTTTGGTTCTTCCCTCGCCGGGATTCGAACCCATGCTATTGTGATATCGTGACACCAAATCGCCTGCACTGCAGCCGTCCCGCTAGACCACACGACCACCTGGGCTATATATATACAAATAAAGCTAATACTAACAATGACCACTGCCCTTTCCTCGATCTTGATATCTATATCACTAACGGAAAGATGAATACTAAAATTTATGATAAAAGAGATGATTTTTCATTTCCTATCGTTAATTATCCATTTTTAGATGGTGACGTTCCCTTGTCACCATCTTACGGTGTTTATATATCTCAACTTGTACGATTCGCTCGTGTATGTAACAATGTTTTAGATTTTAACGAGAGAAATTTATGTATTACTGAAAAATTATTACACCAGGGTTTTCGATATCACAAACTAGTCAAAACATTTACTAAATTTTATCATTGGTATAAGGACATCATTCGTAAATATAGCTCAACATGCAGACTTCTTATACGTTCAGGTATTTCACATCCAATTTTTTATGGAAATATTCTTTATGAAGAACAAAGGTGTCAGTATTCACCTCAAAAACTACCAAAACCTTTGAATAGACTTATTAAGAAGGGATATAGTTACGAGACTGTTGTCAGGTCATTAAAGATTGCATATTTTGGCGTTAATATTGATTCACTTATACTAGGGTCTTTGCATCGGAACTAAACACATTTATTCAAAAACCAGTTGTTGGCATGACACGGGTTATGTTCTTCTCATATATGTTATGATGGTATGATACTAAACCCCTAACGGGAAGGATTGTGCCTGATGAAATCATAATCTTTCAGTCAGTTTAATTGAAGTCTGGAGCTGGCATGTCAGTTAACTACTAGTAGTCTGTTGTTATTCATGTATTATTGTCATTTTGTTTATTTTCTTTGGTTACATCTTCTGACATCAAACTCGGACTTCTCTTGAACTGAATTTTAATGTGCGTATTGTTATGCGTTTACTTTTCTACATTGGCTAGAGGTATAGGGGGAGGGTTGAGATCTCACAAACATGTTTAACCCCGCCGCATTTTTGCGCCTGTCCCAAGTCAGGAGCCTCTGGCCTTTGTTAGTCTTGTATTATTTTAATTTTAGTTTCTTGTGTACAATTTGGAAATTAGTATGGCGTTCATTATCACTGAGCTAGTATATATTTGTTTAGTGGCCAGTTGAAGGACGCCTCCGGGTGCGGGAATTTCTCGCTACATTGAAGACCTATTGGTGACCTTCTGCTGTTGTTTTTTTCTATGGTCGGGTTGTTGTCTCTTTGGCACATTCCCCATTTCCATTCTCAATTTTATATATATATATATATATACGTTAGACAAACAGAAGAGGCACTTGCACGAAAATATGATTTTCAGCAGACGGATAAATAATCAGATGAAAACACATTGAACACTTAAATCTCTCGATTTATCTGCATTGAAAATATTAAAGATATTAATCTCTTATTGAAAAAAAGGCACAAGCGAATGTATTTTAATGAAGGATTTTTTAACATATGGCTTTGAATAACAAAGCACTAAGATATATCTTATTAAGATACGTTTAGGTTTTTGTCATCATAGATGAACCTAACACTGCATTCTTTCATTTCCTTGTTATAACGCTTATCAAACTGCTCACTTTGTGCTACTGTAAACCATTTTTTCCAGTCACCAATAATTCCTGAAGGAAAAGATGATAATACATAAATATCAATATTTTCATTGTATAGCACAATAATTAATTTTGTCCATTAGCTCAAAAATGCATTTTGAAAATAAGATCAATATTTGGATGCATTAATTTTAGAAAAATTGAAAACACCGATTTATAAATTTCATGCGTGAAAAGCACTTTCATAAATATATCTAAATCAGGAACAAACCCGAATATTTAAAAGCTAAGGGTGCATAAGAACAAAAAACAGTACTAGTTGAAGTGCTATATGACCAAAATGAAACTTAAAATAATAGCCAAATCGATATAGGTTGCACGTATGTAAATATAAACAATGTAATTAACCAGAGGAATTCCTTTCTGTAAAATCATATCCTATAAGGGAAAGTTTATATGCACTACTATTTTTGCAAAAGACAAATCATAGGTTTGTTCAGCATATTTTCAACATTGATAAGCCTTTAACGTGTAACTTTAATTTATACTAAAATTCTGTACTACCCCAGCCTTTATTTCTTCCTATGTGACGTATTTTTCTGACGTCAGACACACGAAGCAATGCATATTGTTTTAATTCGATATATGCTTTGTTGTAAAATTGTTTTTTTTTAAATTGTAACACAGTAATGACTGCTGTTCCCATGTTTTGACTATTTTATTTAGTATGTCTGTTTTGTTCTGGCATCGTTGGAAACATAACGGAATTTGATGAGACTGTCGTACAAGTGAGAGGTTTAGCGCTATAAAACCAGGTTCAATCCACTATTTTCTACATTTGAAAATGCCTGTACCAAGTCAGGAATATGACAGTTCTTGTCCATTCGCTTTTGATGTGTTTTGTCATTTGATTTTCCCATGTGATTAGGGACATTCCGATTGGATTTCCCTCTGAGTTCAGTATTTTTGTGATTTTTGTGATTTTACTTTTTACTATGAATCTTCGTAAGCATTTGTCTGCTATCTAACAGTATTAACACGTGTTATCATAATCAGTTGGTTATATCATTATACATTCAACATTGGTGAAATGTAACGCAAAATAGAATAGAAATCAATATAATATCACACGTTTATAAGCCTAACTTAAACATCCCGCGCTAGATCGTCAACCAAAACATCTGCTTCTTCATCTTCACACTTTCTTCCATCAAATCTTTAATAATTGCATTAATCTAACAATCTATTAATCCCTGAAATCTATCGGTTTATACACACACCTACACGTCATTATTAAAATATGAACTTGCCTTTTCGCCAAAGTGTAGATTCTCCTTCTGGATGAATGAGTGCAGAAACATCCAATTTATTTTCTTTCATATTGCTAAAAGCGCATTTATCGACTATGTCTTTGACCAAAGCATCAGAAACCTTAACGTCTAGGAAGTTCGCAATTTTTGTTACCGTTTGGATTGCCGCCTGAAAAACAGGAAGTTATAATTTTTAAACTTAGATTTAAAAAAAAACCCAACTTGCTGTGTTGTTATAATCAATTCTAATAATAAACGGTTCTATTTCATGAGCAGTTGTTTCATGCAATATCAGAGAAATGAATGCTTTAATCTTCTATTTTTACCTAATTTCTACCAGTTTTATTACAAAATATAGATTTGACATGTATATTTCTTCGGTGTTTCTTTTAAAATTTTCTCACTAATATTTTTATCGGCGCCGTTCGTTAAGCTATATCATAAGACATTTGCGCTTA
Source organism: Mytilus edulis (assembly GCA_019925275.1). Taxonomy (NCBI): domain Eukaryota; kingdom Metazoa; phylum Mollusca; class Bivalvia; order Mytilida; family Mytilidae; genus Mytilus; species Mytilus edulis. The sequence goes on along the minus strand of CM034355.1, from coordinate 30,613,359 downwards.
TTTTTATGGAAATTTGCCCTTCAATTTATAGGACATGCCCGCTTTACAACAAAAGAAATTTGCTCTTTTTATGTAGGACATTAGCGCTTTTACAATATTTGCTCCTAATGACATCCCTCCTCTTTAATTCGGGTTGAGGACCGTCAGGTCCTACCTGCATAATTTATAATTACGTGTTTAAAAGTCCGTGTGGTGTTTATACCCCTATTTGTGAGATTTTGTTCACGCATCATTGTCAATACAATGGAAATTGATGCGACTGTCGTACAAGTGAGAGATTTAGCACTATAAAACCAGGTTCAATCCACCATTTTCTACAATTGAAAATGCCTTTACCAAGTCAGGAATATGACAGTTGATGTTCATTCGTTTGATTGTTTTATCATTTGATTTTGTCATTTGATTAGGGACTTTCTGTTCTGAATTTTCCTCCTTGCAGTTCAGTTTTTTTTATTGTGATTTTAGTTTTTATAACTCAAAGTAAACATTATGTAGACATAAAAGACACATATAGTCATCACAGGTCAATATGTATCATCCATATAAAGAATTTTAATGTAATTAACCGACTATTGTTTAAAAATAAAATAGAAAAAAGCCCACCAATTTTAAGTCCTCATACGTAATTGATAGAACATTGGCTGTATTGTCCTCTATTACCTTCTCAAATTCTCTTGTAAAGTTGAACCACCCACCGTACACATCATCTACAACAAATAAACAATTATACATTATACATTACTAGTATTCACAGACATACACGACTTTTGAAATGGTTCAGTTTTTTCTTTATGGTATTTTCAAGAAGTTAAAATTGAGTTAATAAGCTTTAACTATGGTTTCAACAACCAAAGCACAGTGAGATGAATTGATAAGGTAGGTAGATGCGGTATGATTGCAACAATTAGACTAATATCCAACAGAGTCCAAATAATATTGATTCGTTCTGGACCATACAAGCATTGGGACAATACACGCATGACCATGAACATATGCATATTAAACTATAAGGTCCATTTATTAGTGACATAAGGAAAAATGAAAATATTTTTTTCAAAATTTTGCTATGGATACTGTAATTTGGTCCTAAACGAGCCTCTGACGAGTACAAATCTGATAAAATTCTATATAGGTTTGATAAAGTTATTGATATCTAAAAAACTTTCACCACAGACTGAACCTTAATGTTGACGACGCCAACGACGGTGGAATCTATGATTGCGTTACTGTTTACTTTTTTGAAATAAATAGATAGCACCCAGGTGCAATTGGATTTTTCTAGGTCTGTTTGATTTCATGTTATAGGTTAAAACAATATGTTAATCATCGTGTTAACCTGTTAAAAAAAATTGTGGATCAAGTCGGTCAACGAAATGGTTCACTTTTGTTTCACTTTCAATGTTGACACCTTTTACCTTTTAATAGCTAAGCTCGGCTATGCCATGCGTTACCCATCTCCAGCTAATGAGTACAATTGTAAGTCAGATAAATACGGATTCACATGAGGTCGGAATATTCACTTGCAAGTCAATAATACACCAATGTTGGCCTTATCAACCAAGAGTACTATTAACCCAGAAGACAAAACTACGATAGAGGTATTACAATAAGGGTGTTATTTTGTTTGATTTTCCTGAAATCATTTTAAATGAAAGAATTTCTCTCCTTCATGTATAGCTCTTATTCTGTGTCCGGGTTTTGTTTTCTATTTATCCTTCTAAGTTTTACAAGGTCTTCCATTTTTGCATAAAATTTAAGTTTTCAAATAGTTTGTCCTCAAACATTATTGAAGAGACCTTTATAGTTGAAACAGACATAATGCTATTTAAAATTATAGTAAAATGTATATTACTGTTGTTCGGTTTGTGATATTTAACTCAATTTTCAAATTGAAACTTATATATTAGCGTAACATACCCGTAAGGATGAAATTTTCAAAAAATTCACTCCAAGTCCAAACAGGAACTCCTATTTTTCCCTGAAGAAAGAAATACAGTGAAACAGCCCTATCTTTGGGATTCCTGTTTAGATATATGATCTTGTTTCTATTTTCAATGTGCTTCTTTGGAAGAAAACTTGGCGGTAAATGAGTATGAAACAGTCTTGGGTCATCCTCCTCTTCTAATATTTCCCAATCCGCTTGGCATTCGAAGTTAAATTTGTTTAATATACCAAACGTGTTGTACTCTGTTGTTTGGTGTAAAAGCATTGATATAATTGCATGTGCCCAGTGTGAACCTAAAACAAAGCCGAGCGTGAGAAATACTCCAAGAATTTTAAGCTTATTTATTAATGTTTCACATATAATACATCATTTTATTAAATAATACGAATGAAAAAGCCTAGTACTACCAAAACGGCATGTGTCATACTGGTGAAGTAGTCCTGGTCATATAAATCACGTGATCTATATTGCTATTCGGTTCCAATACGGACTGGTAATGAATCCTCAATAACATGTAAAAGAGGGACGAAAGATACCAGAGGGTCAAACTCATTAAACATATGCTGTGCATGTAATTCAGAATTCATTGCCAGTCTGTATTGGAAATATTGGCCCTATATTCACATCATTGCCAGACCGTTTTGGAAATATTGGCCATACATTCACATTTGGTGTAAGTAATACAGCATTTAGAACAAGTCTGTATTGAAAAAGTTGGATTGTTTAATAAAAGTGTTATGAAATGGCTGTTTCTGTATTGGCACTGGTAAAGATTCTCGGTCAGCTGTATTGGCCAATACAACAAACTTTGAAACAGCCAGTTAATAACACTACATTATTAAGTCATGTCTGCTGATTTAGATGATGTGCATTGATCGTTAGTAGTAATAAAGATTTTTAATAACTTTAATTGCCATTGAAATTTTTTAGAGTTTGTAATAGCCGAAAACAGATTTTAATTTAATATGAATTATTATGGTACAATGCTTGATTGTTTTGAAATAGCCCCTTCATTTAAACTGTCTAACTCCGACCTGAGTCCGACTACGAGTCATAGTCAGACAGTTTAAATGAAGGGGGCTATCTCAAAACAATGAAGCATTGTACCAAAATAATTCCATACTGAATTAAAATTGATTTTGGCGATTACAAAACTCAAAAAATGTTCAACATTGGCTTTTAGTTTATGACGAGATTGCCTCCAATTAGTTCCCATGACCATATAGCTTTTCAACTATAATAAGGTGTTAAACGGAAACTCGGTATTCTATTATATGTCTAACTTTCTACGCTTTCTTTTTAGATGTTCTTGAGGGTCTGTTTTATGACGATATATTTCTGTTGATGTTCCCTCCATACTTCCCCATTCTTCTAATAATGAAGAGCTAACTAAAGGGATGTATGTTTCTTCAAAAGTTGCCACAGAAACCGTTATTTCAATCATCACCGTTGATACGCTAAAATAACATCAAATAACGAAGACCAAAAATAGTACGACGGATAACAGCGAAATTAAAGAAAAAAAAACATGACTCTGTTCAGCGGTGAAAGTTTATGAGGTCAGCGGCACCTAAGAAGTTAACAACTACAAAAAGTTATAGGTTTGCGTTTGGACTTTAACAATGAGCTAAAACTATAACGCATAGTAAGCTATAAACTGAAATAGCCCTGAAAGGTTCAAAATCTTGTAGTTTGTCTATTTGGAAAAAAATAAGCGTCGTTTGGTTCTTTTTTAGATTATTTTGGTACATTTCTAAAATCAGACAAACCATTGTCAGCTATATTACGTGACTGAAACGGAAGATGATGTGAATAACATATAGGTTAATTTTGATTGGATATAAATCACCATTCACGTAACTTATTTATTTTTCTCATCAGATGTTTGCGAGCATGAGTATGCATTACAATTCATTCGCAACGATAGAAACAAAGTTTCCTAATCAAAATTGTATAAATCAATTTGCAATAATTTAATTTTAATTATTCATCCTATTTTCCAAGACCATATACAATGTCAAAAAAGTTGCTTAAAACATATAGAAAACCCAAGAATGTGTCCATAGTACACATATGTCCCGCTAACAGTATCATTTTCTATGTTCAGTGGACAGTGAAATTGGATAAAAAATAAGAATTTGCCTTAAAGTTAGAAGGATCATATCATAGGGAACATTTTTAACTTTTAAGCTAGTTAAACGAACGAACGGACGGACAAACGGACGGACGAACAGACGATAAAACGGACGCATAGAACAAAAACATAATGTTCCTAGGTAGGAAAAATAGTATTATTCAATACCCCATAAATAAGATTTTGTTGAACGAGGAATACTGCTTTCTCAAAAGTTACTAAGACAGGGCTATGAAAATCAAATTTAGGTCATCACTCAAAAATTTTACGGTCGCCATCATGAGTATCATCAGTGATACTCGAATGTAAAAAAATTGACAAGGCCAAATAAAGTACGAAGTTGAAGAAAAGGATAATTTAACTTGAAAATATTTTTTTCTCAATAAAATAGAGGACATACAGAAATGGTCAGATAACATTAATAAAAATTATTAGATTCTTAAACAAATATGTTACGGTGACCTATAGTTGTTAATGTCTGTGTCATTTTGGTCTTTTGTGGATAGCTGTCTCATTGGCAATCATACCACATCTTCTTTTTTATATGTTATGTAAAGAGCATGAAAAAAACACTTTCTTCAACACTTCAGTAAAATATAAATTTTAGAAATGGTTTTGTTTCCTCACATTGCAGCGCAAATACTTAACACTGTAAAATTAATAAGTGTTTACACTATTTTAAGACCTCCCCTATAGCTCATCTGTATGAGTTGTAGTCGTACTCGTACTCGGACTAGTCGGGTAGTTATTGTAAATCTCTACTAGAAATAGACTACCTGACTTCACTTTAACCCATCAAATTGATATGTATAATGATTAATGTTAGTAGTTACTGTAATCTATACAATTCTATATAGGAATAAATATATATGAAAATGATATAATATAATTATTGCTATTATTTATTTTGATTTATGAAGCAATAAGCTGTTGTTAAAGATATAAATCTAATTAAAATATCATCATCAACATCAGCAACAGCAACAGCAGCAAGCAGCATTAGACAACGGTGGCAAACATTTTGACATGTTATTATCATTATTCAACACCAATATAATTTTCTAAACCTGATTTCATGGACGAACACAGAATCACATCTGTTTCTCTAGAATTAAAGTTCTTCATTGACTGAATCAATTTTTCTGCGCCGTCCTTAAGTGCAGGTGTAGAGAGTATTGTTATTTTCCCATATCGATGAAATGGATACAGTGCAGCTGGTTTCCTGAAGAAAAAAAAAAGAAAAAAGTTAATTATGTGATTTCAAACTAACTTAACTTACAAACATATAAAACCCGCATCATTCTTTATATGCCTGTTACACAGTGGTTCTCATTACTTGCCGTCTGCCATAATTGTTCATTCTGTTATTGTTTAGTTCGTTTGTTCGTTCTTTCTTTATTTTGAATTGTATCACATTTTGTCATGCTGTAAACCTCTTTACTATAGCTTTCTAAACTTTAGGGATTTAGTTGGTCATTGTTTAGGCCATACGGTGACCTTAAATGGTTCACTTTATTTGTATTGATTTCTTTACTTATGATAAGAGGCAAACTATAAAGTAACGCATATTGCTTGGGGTACACTGATTAATAAGATCATACTTGGCCAGAGAGTAATAAATTCTAAATAACATCAATTGAAAATTAAAACTTCCTGTAAAACTTAAATCACAAGGCATTTTGAATTCATTAGATCTTCTTGTATGACGAAACTTATTTTAATTGAATTACAATAAATTTCTACTGCAACTTTGGAATACATTTTCTTTTATACAAAGTTATCAAAGATTGCTATGAATTTTTTTTCATCTACTTACATAAATGTTAAAATTTATTAAGATGCTTAATATACTAATTTATACCCATTTTGTAAAAACAATAACATTAATCTGGTATTTTGATGTACATAAAGCAATGTGAACATGATATTGTGTATAATAGTATACACATTCATTTAACAAAACTGCTTACACAGATCTTCAGGTAATGTGGCTTGAAAACATAAGTATAAATATAAAACAATTGATTGATGTTAACAATAGAATGACGTTAACAAATACAATAAATAATATTTAGATTTTAAAATGATATTAGTAGTCTCCCTTGTATTTGTAAGTTTGAATGAAGGTCGAGTATAAGTTCAGACTGTTGAGAATGGTTCTGTCGAGTAATAGCAAGTAAATTTTAGACCAATTCAGATTGGTCGAGTAAAAATCAGTACAGTCGAGTACAGATCAAGGCCATTTTCAGACTCTATTTTGTAGTATATATAACTATATTAACGTATTTATATGTATTTTTTTTCCTTTTGTAGATAGATTTTGATTTTGATTGTATGCATACTTTATATGCCGGTTGATTGTGCATGTCTGTCATTATATAATTAAATTTCAGTAGTTTGAAATTTATATATTAAGGTTTATGCGGACACTTTTGCTAAAATAAATGCATTTTTTTTTCTCAAAAATTTACTCTGAGTACAGACAAACCTGGGTTCCTGGAAAACAATTTCGGCATACGTATAGCATGCCCTAGAAGTAAAAAATCAAGTATATTTTATGTTTAAGAAAATTAATAGCTGCACAGGAATTTGCAATGCACGTTTTTTATTCCCCCAGAAGGTGCCAAAAATTAAAACTTTCTATACGGTAATTATTGAAGTGACCTGTATTGATCGACATGGACAATAAAGGGACAATAGATACTTGACAATAATTGGTGATTTCAACTGTGTACCTGAACCTGTACCTGAGTGAACCATATCAAGTGAAACTTAGCTGTTAGTTAATTCTATCATTGTCTGCAGGGACGAAAAAAGTCCACGGCAAATACAATTGAGAATGGAATAGGGAATGTGTCAAAAAGACAACAACCAGACCAAAGAGCAGACAACAGTCACTAATGACTCTTTAATGCAGCAAGAAACTCGGCGTGCGTCAGATCCAGTTAAGTTTTGTTTTTTAAAACATACATTGCACCTGAAAACTTTTCCATAAACACCTGTATGCACAACTTTCCGAAAGGCTGCTACACGTTTAGACACACCTATCCTGTTCATGTGTGTTTCATTTATACAATAATTCATATTCGTAATAGCTTGTCAACCTGGGTTCCTGGAAAACAATTTCGGCATACGTATAGCATGCCCTAAAAGAAAAAAATCAAGTATATTTTATGTTTAAGAAAATGAATAGCTGCACAGGAATTTGCAATGCACGTTTTTTATTCCCCCAGAAGGTGCCAAAAATTAAACTCAGAACTTTCTATACGGTAATTATTGAAGTGACCTGTATTGATCGACATGGACAATAGAGGGACAAATAAAGGCAACAGTAGTATACCGCTGTTCAAACTCATAAATCCATGGACAAAAAACTGTATAAACAATAGATACTTGACAATAATTGGTGATTTCAACTGTGTACCTGTACCTGTACCTGAGAGAACCATAAATTAAACTCAGAACTTTCTATACGGTAATTATTGAAGTGACCTGTATTGATCGATATGGACAATATAGGGACAAATAAAGGCAACAGTAGTATACCGCTGTTCAAACTCATAAATCCATGGACAAAAAACTGTATAAACAATAGATACTTGACAATAATTGGTGATTTCAACTGTGTACCTGTACCTGTACCTGAGTGAACCATATCCAGTGAAACTTAGCTGTTCGTTAATTCTATCATTGTCTGCAGGGACGAAAAAAGTGCACGGCAAATAAAATTGAGAATGGAAATAGGGAATGTGTCAAAAAGACAACAACCCGACCAAAGAGCAGACAACAGTCACTAATGACTCTTTAATGCAGCAAGAAACTCGGCGTGCGTCAGATCCAGTTAAGTTTTGTTTTTTAAAACATACATTGCACCTGAAAACTTTTCCATAAACACCTGTATGCACAACTTTCCGAAAGGCTGCTACACGTTTAGACACACCTAACCTGTTCATGTGTGTTTCATTTATACAATAATTCATATTCGTAATAGCTTGTCAACCTGGGTTCCTGGAAAACAATTTCGGCATACGTATAGCATGCCCTAGAAGAAAAAAATCAAGTATATTTTATGTTTAAGAAAATGAATAGCTGCACAGAATTTGCAATGCACGTTTTTTATTCCCCCAGAAGGTGCCAAAAATTAAACTCAGAACTTTCTATACGGTAATTATTGAAGTGACCTGTATTGATCGACATGGACAATAGAGGGACAAATAAAGGCAACAGTAGTATACCGCTGTTCAAACTCATAAATCCATGGACAAAAAACTGTATAAACAATAGATACTTGACAATAATTGGTGATTTCAACTGTGTACCTGTACCTGTACCTGAGTGAACCATATCAAGTGAAACTTAGCTGTTCGTTAATTCTATCATTGTCTGCAGGGACGAAAAAAGTGCACGGCAAATAAAATTGAGAATGGAATAGGGAATGTGTCAAAAAGACAACAACCCGACCAAAGAGCAGACAACAGTCACTAATGACTCTTTAATGCAGCAAGAAACTCGGCGTGCGTCAGATCCAGTTAAGTTTTGTTTTTTAAAACATACATTGCACCTGAAGACTTTTCTATAAACACCTGTATGCACAACTTTCCGAAAGGCTGATACACATTTAGACACACCTATCCTGTTCATGTGTGTTTCATTTATACAATAATTCATATTCGTAATAGCTTGTCAAATTCGAATATGAATGTTATAAACAATACTATCTGCATGATTTGGTACGTTTAAATACATATATATATATAAAGATAAGAAGATGTGGTATGATTGCCAATGAGTCGACTTTCCAACAAAGTGCAATAAAGTGGATTTTAAAGACCGGACTGGGGGTATAAATAGAATCCAATGAGAAATATTATGGCTTCTTAGGTTTTCTTTGCAGTTTTCAAGTGTAAGGACCCTTTTTTCAGATATCTCAACTAATAATTTTTTGTTTCCTTTGGGAATGGTCAACCAAGTAGGAACATATATTATCTGCATTTTGACAAACTAATGTTGAAAAAAAATCATAAATATAAGAAATATTGACTGTTCAAAAACTCAAGTGGTCAAATTTTCAAAATTTGAATTTCCCAGACTGACAGATAAGGCGGAGCTTGCATCAGCTGTTTACTGTTTTTGTTTACATAAATACCACATGCACATGCTGATAAGTGAAAAATTCTTACCTTGCATGTGTACAGCTTTAATCTAAACTTTATTCCATTTCACAGTAATGACTTTTAAAAATTCCATTTGTTCATAATAACTAGTCAAGGTTAATTTTATTAATATGAAACTGAGTAATTTACTTTTAATGAAAATCATTTAGATTTGGTAGAAACTCCAATGTATACTAGAATAGGGAAGAATGTAATAATCAAAACACTAATCCCATTTGTGACCCATATATTCTTGACATGATGGATTTGGGAACCATTTCCTAACCAGTTCAAGGACACATTTTGGTATTAAATCTCTCCTGTGATACGTATATTTTCTCCTTGGTCTGTCCCTTTTAAGTGCGTCTCTCTTTCTCCTTAAATATCTTGGGTCATTCCACACCCCTCTATGAAAAAGGTTTGTCCAAAAACGTTTGAATTTATCTTTTCTTAAGAAAGAATTTCTTTCATGAGGTGCACAATTTTCATTTTCCCACCACATTTGTCTATTTTGTTCATCTGTTATACACGGGCGACATAAACAATAACTACATTCAGGTGACTCTTGGTCCTGTTCAATATGATAATTTTCTGAATGGTCATTGCTTTCAGAAATGTTCACATTATTCTGGTCATAATTAGCCTCTTTAAAATCCCAATTATTATGAGCAAAAAAGTAATATATTGCATCTCTCTGCTCTTTTGTAACTTCAAGTGCTAACACAGAAGTGACATTACTACATTCATTGTTTCCCTCCATGTTTTATAAAATGGAAATGAACTTCCAAAATCTAGGATGTGTAATCTGCAACCCAAGGCACAATGAGGATTTTGATTTGAACAGATTTAATAAAAGTACTTGAAAATGTTGAGAAACATTCTTTTGGGTAAAATAATAGTTCACAATTAACAAAAAATATCAGATATATTTTTGATAAAGGAATCTTCATTTTTTTTTATTTTCTTTATCCCAAGTAAGGCCTCAAAAATGCCCTATGACAGTGATATTTTACACATGCTGTGTTTGTGTGTCATTAATTTGGCGGGAATTGACATATCTGCAAGTACTAAAACTGTAACTGATACATTAGTAAAGGGGTGTGAGAAATTTTTAAGAACAATAAAGATTAATGTTCAAAACAAAAATAGTAAAATTCTTTATCATAAATTTTATTTTTAAATCTCATTCATATTTATCTCCTAAATTTGTCAAAAATTATGAACAAAATATATGACCGTTATGGAATAACCGTTTCACAAATGATATCGGATATGTTCCTTACGTCGTAACTACAATCCCCTTCCCTTTCATGAATGTGACCTACCGAATTAGACTATTTACCGGATTTGTAATCATATAAGTAACACGACGGGTGCCAAATGTGAAGCAGGATCTGCTTACCCTTCCGGAGCACCTGAGATCACCCCTAGTTTTTGGTGGGATTCGTGTTGTTTATTCTTTAGTTTTCTATGTTGTGTCATGTGTACTTTTGTTTTTCTGTTTGTCTTTTTCAGTTTTAGCCATGGCGTTGTCAGTTTGTTTTAGATTTATGAGTTTGACTGTCCCTTTGGTACCTTTCGTCCCTCTTTTACATATATATTAATAAGTTTGACTTGAGTACTTATATACCCCTTCTTAAATTAAATAGATTGATCCATATGTCAGACAACATTACCTCCTCAGCCTTTCTTATAGTATTTCTAATAGTAATTTTTGTAAACGATCTTTGTTGAAAATGTCAGAAAGTGAGAAAAAAGCTAGAAAAAGAACTCCGTGTTTTTGGGTTGAAGTGTCAGGTACTGAGGAAAAGAAGGATGAAATTTTTGGAAAATTTGCTTCAATTAGACAAGAATTGACAAAAAAAACAAACAAACCTATGGGAAACCTGCAGGTTATTGAAGCTGTATTGCAAAAATGGAATGAAGAGAATGATACCAGTAACACCCAGTCAGAAGAGTTTCAAGCGAAACCCTGTCCATCCACATTCATCCGATCAAAGAAAGGAGACACAAACCAACATATTTTTCTTACTGCAGAAGATTCATTTAAGAGGCTTATATCGGTTGTTGATTGGCATGCAAGATGTTGTAAAGAAAAACTTAAACCTACAAAAATGTTGAAAAAAGGACATGTTTGTAAAACAAGCTTAAAATGTAACGATAAAGAGACACCTCATGTTTTTTCTTGGTCCTCCTCTCCTTATTTACCCACAAAGGATTACTTAGTGAACAATAGAGTAAATCATGGGATTACATGTAGTGGAATATTGCCTGCAGTCTACAAGAGATTTGCACAAGGATCAGGAATAGGGGTTATAAGTGATGAAAATCGTGCATCCTTTTTCAACGTTCACAGTCAGCACATACAAGAGGAGTATAAATATTCAACTGACATAGCACTTTTACAAGAGATAGCATCTTATGAGGAACTTGATAGCAAGATAGACATTATGTCAGATGCAAGACACGGCTGGCGTAAGAATGCAAAAGATACAAGTGTTGTTTGCATTGGAGAAAAAACACATAAAGTTATCAGTTGTGAACATGTTACGAAAACAATGGACCTTGTATCTCAACGACATGAAAGACTTGGGACAGAGAAGATCTTCAACTATTTACATGAAAACGATGTAACAGTGAATGTTCATTGCCATGACAGGAATTTGTCAATAAACAAATATGTAAGGGAAAATACAGAAGCAATCAATCAGAACGATGTTTGGCATTCTGTTAAGTCCGTAAAGTCAGCTTTAAAGAAGGTGTCAACTGGATCTAAATCTTCTGAGGGAAAAACATGGTCATTCCAGTTATCAGACAAGCTTGAACCTGTGGCTACCCACATGTATTGGGCTATTCAGAACTGCAACCAAGATGAAAAGAAACTGAAGAAGAGTTTATTAAATATCCTCGATCACTATAAGAATATTCACACTGACTGCCATGAGAGTTCCAGGTGTAAGTTTGATGACAAATATGAACCGTCACGAATTGTAATAATCTCGCCAGTTGCTGAAAAACTTCTTTTAAGTGTAATACTTAATTCAACTCTATACAAATATGCAAAGGATTATGTTCTTGGAAGGGATACATTTTATGTTGAGAGTTTTAACAATGTAACAAATATTTATCAAAACAAAAGAATTGTGTTCGGTGATAGCCAATACAATGCCCGAGCCAACCTTAGTGTACTTCACTGGAATAAAAATGTTGATAGAGACTTTACTTCAGTGTCAAATAATCAAAATCACAGGATGCCAAGGAGTAAAAAAGGGAAGAAAAACTACAAAAGAGCTACATATAAATTTGTAGACAATATTTGGTCAAGATTTATGAAAAGTATTTATTCAAAAAGAAATCGTAGACAGTAGAACAAAAAAAGTGTTTTAAATGTGATATTTCAAATAAAATTCTACAGTTTTCAAGACATTTGTTTTTTTTTATAAACTAGAAATAATCACAGTACAAGAAATTTAATACTGTGTGTTTTTCTATTTCTGTAATTATAATTTAGACATTTACTGTAAATTATTCATACTAATTGATTTTTATCACTCATTGCGAATTTTAATTATACTTACATATGTACATTTCTGTTACAAAGATACATAAAATTTATCATTCAGATACAGCCATGTGTTTTTATTGTAAACAGATGATGTGTATATTTATAAATAGGATGTTGATAACAACAAGCTCCTCCCATCCCCATATAGGTTTTATTGCTTACCACCTGGTAATTTTTATAGGTCAAGTCAAAACAATGTGAAAAAATATACAATTGAGTAGGATATAAAATTTGAATTGAGAAACCTAATAACCATGTTTAAAACAAACAGTTTACGAAAGTAGATAGGAGGAATTTGGTATGAGTGATAATGAGACAACTCTCCATCCAAGTTACAATTTATCAAAATAAACCATTATAGGTCAAGGTACTTTATATTTTTTATGACATAAATCATTGCAGCATAAAAATCCCACTAAGGAATGTACAATAACATATACATGACTATGCACAACATTCTGACGATCAAACACCATAGGTCGCAGAAATTTACATATTTTCAATTCGTAATCACTAAAAAATACTTTCTAAAACTTTTGACACACTTTATGCTCCAATTTAATGAAAAAGAAGAAATATTTATATTTACCTTTTATGTTGTTGGTGACACGATTCATTAACATTTGATGTAGCCATCTTATTTTTGTGAATCGAATCGATGAAGGAACTTTTTAAACCTTGTTTGAATTTATATATAATTTTCCTTTTAATAGTTAAACACAACCACGTAATACTTCATGTGTAACCAATCACCAGCTAAGTGATTAAATTGAAGGTCATATGCATATGGATTCACATGGAAGTCGAATTTATTATTTAAAAATTTCTATTTAATTAATACTTGAAACAAAAAGAATCGTTATTTATTTATTTGTCCTAATCGTACCTTTTGAACTAAAACATTCAAAAGATAAGGTAAAGTCAGGAATCTGATTTTCAGTAGATTGACCTCTGATGTTTTACTTTTACATATTGTGAATTGGATTGAGAGTTGTCTTATTTGTTCTCATTCTACGTCATCTGATATCTAATTAAGGTCTTATCCGGTCTTCGAACTATGATGTTAAAGGCCATTTCATATTATGATTTAGTTAAAGATAAGTTAAACTTTATACATATGAAACTTAGAACAAAGAAGACTAGAAGTACAGATATGAGGAAACTTTCTATTGGTTGTTCTCTAACTTGAATAAAACAATGTTTAACATGGTAAATGAAAAATAATCATTAGACTCAATGTAAACAAGAATGTGTCCATAGTACACGGATTTTCTACTCGCACTATCATTGTCTAGGCTCAATCGACGTTGCAATTGGGATTAAAACACTAATTTGACATTAAAACTTAGAAATTTCATATCATAGGGAACATGTGTACTTAGTTTTAAGTTGAGTGGATATCAACTTCTCAAAAGATTACCTTGACCAAGAATTTCAAACTGAAGCGGGACAGACAGACGAACGGACGCACTGACCAAAAACCACAATGCCTCATAATAACAGGGCATTCAAAAACACAGATCAGCTTAGTGACAGAGAACAGAAAATCTTAACAAAAAATCGTCCATGAAATAAATTTTAATCTCAGTATTCGTCTGTTCTTTGGTCGGGTTTTTGTCTCTTTGACATATTCCCAATTTTCATTCTCAATTGTACATATTCCGCTTGAGTGCTCTACAAACATAGTTATAAAGTTGTCGATAAAATAAGATAAAATGGCTGTGTGTTCATATTATTTTTATAACGTTTTTTGGAATTATTTTCATTCCATTTTCATATAATAAAATCAAACATACGGGCAACTTATTTTCATATTTTATTTATAACAAAAAATAATAATGGAGAATATTCATTTGTTAAAATATGAAAAAAAAGTTGACTCCATTTCCCTATTATTTAAATGTCCATGAAAATATGAATGATTTTTAAACCGTTGTATTTACTTGGATAGTTTCTGCTGAAACGATTTGTTTCCTTTTTGTATATCCATTTTAATATGTTCAGTTTACCGTCGAATGATAAACTATGTTTGGGGTTTTATTATATATATTTTCCCAGCCGTCCTATAAGTACTAGCTTTTTAAAAAGCTTGTGTGGTGAAGAGTCTATTTAATGATCAGGTGTGCGTAATTAGTGAAATATGTATATTTATTCATTTCAATACATTGATATATCGTATGACACTAATAACCCATCCAGTAAAAAAAGAGGGGGGGGGGGTATTTGTAACAATATTATTTGGCGAGGAAAATGTAATCCAAATATGAAGTCATTGTAACTGTATCGTTTTACTGACTTCATGCAGGAACTTCTTAGGAAGAAAGATAAGATAGAAATTGACAATGAGGGTCGGTTGAAAACAAAACTTTACGACAAAAGAGATGATTTCAGCTTTCCAGTTGTGAACTTTCCATTTCTAAGTAGCAACATTCAAGCAGCACATGCATACGGGGTATATATCTTCCAATTGATACGATATTCCCGTGCTTGCATTTCCTATCATGATTTTCTTGATAGAGGGTTGCTGCTCAAAAGGAAGCTATTAAACCAAGAGTTCCAAATGGTGAAGTTGAAATCATCCCTTCGTAAATTTTACGGACGCCATCACGAGTTGGTTGACCGTTATGGAATAACCGTATCACAAATGATATCGGATATGTTCCTTACGTCGTAACTACAATCCCCTTCCCTTTCCTGAATGTGACCTACCGAATTAGACTATTTACCGGATTTGTTATCACATAAGCAACACGACGGGTGCCGTATGTGGAGAGGATCTGCTTACCCTTCCGGAGCACCTGAGATCACCCCTAGTTTTTTGGTGGGGTTCGTGTTGTTTATTCTTTAGTTTTCTATGTTGTGTCGTGTGTACTGTTGTTTGTTTGTCTTTTTTATTTTTAGCCATGGCGTTGTCAGTTTGTTTTAAATTTATGAGTTTGACTGTCCCTTTGGTATCTTTCGTCTCTCTTTTACTGTAAAATAGACTATGTTTGATGAAGACTTTCTCTCAGTTTTTAATTTTTGATATTTGTTTAGTGATTGCTATTTAGATATAGAAAGGTGTGTTATGAGTGCCAAATAGACAGATCTCCATCCAAGTAACAATTTGTAAAAGTAAAGCGTTATAGGCCATGGTACGGACTTCAACACGGAGCTTTGGCTCACATCGTTTGTTGGATTTGTTTGATTTTTTTTTCTAGATACTGAAAGATTTGGATAATTTTCAACTAGTGTAGAAAATAAGAGGGTGATGCGTTTATGCAATGCAAACTATAAGTAAAAGAGGGACAAAAGATACCAGAGGGACAGTCAAACTCATAAATCGAAAATAAACTGACAACGCCATTGTACTGGCCTGACCAGTGAGTGTAACTAAGACGACTGGGTTTAGGTAAAGATAAAACAATCAGAGGCTGACTTTTATTTCACTACCAATCCAAATGGTGAAAAACTGAAAATACAAATATAAATACAATTTTACAAGGTGTTCAATGATAATTAAAGTCCATTAAAAATACGGATAAACAGTTCGTAGATATATAAAGCTGTTAAAGTTCTTTATAATTATGAATAGATGAATATTCTTGCACACGTCGGGTTCTGTCTTGAATTAAATCGTGTAATCGCAGATGCGAACAGTAAAATGTTCATAGTTTCTTTATAACATAGGGAAATATATTAAAACAGTTCATCGCTAATGTAAAGACATAATTTGTAATGTTTTAAAGGTAACTCACGCTGTGGTTAGCCACGAATTGTTCTTTTGGACAACGTGTCCGCTGAATGTTCTTTGCAGTTGTACACACGACTCGCTGAGCAGTTTACGTCATTAGAAGAGAGGGGAAAGTAACGCGGATTCCTACACTGTTCTGTATAAAACTCCTAAAACTGGCGCAAATAAAGCGATGTACGCAATGAAACGTTAACAATATAAAATGATGATCAAATGAAGAATAAATGATGAATAAGTTTCAGAACAACGCCATGGTTAAAAATGAAAAAGACAAACAGACAAACAATAGTACATATGACACAACATAGAAAACTAAACAATAAACAATACGAACCCCATTAAAAACTAGGGGTGATCTCAGGTGCTCCGGAAGGGTAGGTAGATTGCAAATTATATTCCTATATTTTACATTTACACAAACAGTTGATTTTGTTGAACAAAAGGATGAAACAAGTGTTTTGAAACGTTAATTATTTTGAAACTGAGAAGCGAGCTCCCTTAATATAAGAGTTATTTATCTTGCGAACTTCCTTAAAACATTATAAAATAATTGTGACCTCTATGGTAAATTCAAAAAGTGGAAATCCTTTTAAACAGACACAATTAAATCAAAGACGGGCTTCAAAGTTATTGTGAAACTGCCTATTCTAGAGGTGGCGTGAATCAGATGTGGATACTTAAAAATTCAAAAGATCTTTTAGAGTACATACAATCTAACTCTCTTTCATCTTGTAACAGTATTAAAACATTTGACTTTTCTACCCTGTACACAAGTATTCCACATTCCAAACTAAAAGACAAATTAAAAGAGTTGGTATTACTTTGCTTCATAAAAAAGAATGACCAACGTAGATACAAGTATCTTGTCTTAGGGAGGGATAAATCCTACTTTGTAAAGAATCACTCTGATTCAAACAAAAAATTCTCTGAAACTGATATTATCAAGATGCTTGATTTCTTGATTGACAACATATTTGTTACGTTCGGAGGACGTGTTTTTCAACAGACTGTCGGCATTCCAATGGGAACAAACTGTGCCCCTCTACTCGCCGACTTGTTTCTTTATTATTATGAGGCTGACTTCATGCAGGAACTTCTTAGGAAGAAAGATAAGAAGTTAGCAATATCCTTTAACTCTACTTTCCGCTATATAGATGATGTTCTTTCACTAAACAATTCAAAATTTGGTGACTATGTGGAACGCATCTATCCAATCGAACTAGAGATAAAGGATACTACAGATACAGTTAAGTCGGCTTCATATCTTGACTTACATCTAGAAATTGACAATGAAGGTCGGTTGAAAACAAAACTTTACGACAAAAGAGATGATTTCAGCTTTCCAATTGTGAACTTTCCATTTCTAAGTAGCAACATTCCAGCAGCACCTGCATACGGGGTATATATCTCCCAATTGATACGATATTCCCGTGCTTGCATTTCCTATCATGATTTTCTTGATAGAGGTTTGCTGCTCACAAGGAAGTTATTAAACCAAGAATTCCAAATGGTGAAGTTGAAATCATCCCTTCGTAAATTTTACGGACGCCATCACGAGTTGGTTGACCGTTATGGAATAACCGTTTCACAAATGATATCGGATATGTTCCTTACGTCGTAACTACAATCCCCTTCCCTTTCATGAATATGACCTACCGAATTAGACTATTTACCGGATTTGTAATCACATAAGCAACACGACGGGTGCCACATGTGGAGCAGGATCTGCTTACCCTTCCGGAGCACCTGAGATCACCCCTAGTTTTTTGGTGGGGTTCGTGTTGTTTATTCTTTAGTTTTCTATGTTATGTCGTGTGTACTATTGTTTTTCTGTTTGTCTTTTTTTATTTTTAGCCATGGCGTTGTCAGTTTGTTTTAGATTTATGAGTTTGACCGTCCCTTTGGTATCTTTCGTCCCTCTTTTAAACGTTATCAATCAACAGAACAAGTGGTACTAAACAATAAAAGTAAAACTTGCCAAATGTCCTGGTGTTAAAACAAATTCCAAAATTTACTTTCCTATGGAGTCGAAATATACCTACCGATAAGACATATTAAATAAGCATTAAGATTATATCGATTACTATACAATAAACGAAGCACAAAAATAACTTGTAAAGACTCATTTCAATATGACAACAATTGTGTGGTTGGTTTATAAGTAATTACACGGAAACGAAATAAATTTCTATTTTTCAATCTATCATAACCCCTTGAGAGTAAAAGTGAAAGTATTACATATCAAAATTGACTTGTATTATGATTTAAATAACATCACGAGAAAGGTTCATGCGTCATTAAAATCAAACTGAATAAAGTCTATTTTTCAATATCAAGGAAAATAACACCTTAACCGTCAAATTGAAAATCTTCATTATCGAACTAAATCTCCATTAGTTTTGACATATTAACATTCTAAAACATTGGTTTAATGGGGACATGAACGCCCTTCCACAAATTTAATAACTAGACCTTTCCTTCGCAAAACCTAGTCAAGAAAATGATTTATAAATTTCGTTCGTCCGAAACCCTTTTCATGAGTTACCGTATACCGGGTTATTTTCGCGGGTGTAAAATTTCGCGATTTTCCTTGAATAAGGTATACAAAATATTTAAACGATTTCAAAACTTTAGCCTTCCTTGAATTCTGACATTTTTATACAGCGTAGGATTCTGTTGAACTCTTTCTATTAGTTCAGGGTCAATACTCACTTCATGGAAATTGCAAAATTAAACATTATAGAGACCAACCAGAAAATCAATATTATTATTTTTAGAATGCATAGAAAAGGGGTCATGGATGAAATCACGTTTAAATATCGTTCTGCTAAGCGAGATCTCAAACCAGGTAGGTTGTATCTTCTGCCTAAACTGCACAAAATTGATCCTGACTTTGTTTTATCTGCGATATAAGCGAAAATGTATACTCCGCGAAACAACCTGCTTTACGGTATTTTTCCCGAGAACGATAAATACACAAATGATTAAGAAGGAATTATAATTGCACTATAAGTAGTAAGAGAAAAATATCGTGAACTTTCTTTCTATAGCTAATACAGCCACCAATGTTCTATTTTGAATTTTTATCATAACTGGGCTTTTAATAACTGACCATACGTTATGAGTTTTGCTGTTTTTTTTTGGTCAGTGACCTGTACTCGTACAGGAACTGCATATTTATTAACTTACCACAGGGTTGAAGCATGCAAACCTGCGTAACCCTGACATATTATATTTGTGCCTGTTCCAAATCAAGAACATGTAATTTATTGGTTGTCGTTTGGTTTTGTTTATTTAATTTATCTGTTCTTTATTGTTTGGTACAAAAATCAGGCCGTTAGTTTTAGTGTAAGTTGTTTTACTTTTGTTATTTAAGGGATTTTTATAATTTATACGGCATGGGTTTTGCTCACTGTTGAAGGCCTTAAGATGACATATAGTTGTCAATTTTTAATTCATTTGGATCTGACTGGAACATTTCCTATCGACAATTGTACCACATCTTCGTTTTTTTACATGGAGCATAACTTATTTTTCTATTGGCACATTTCTTGTTCTCCCATCACAATCTGTAACATATTTTTTTCAATCTCTTTCTAGGAGTATCCTTGTAATACGGGCACCACGATGTATTTAAACAATCTGTAACTAAGAACATATTTTTTTACGAAATTTCTGTTTATCATTCATGAAAATAAACAAATAGTCTACAACATATAGTTATAAAAGAAACGACTCGACTTTATTGTCAAAAGTCTACAATCAAAACTTTATAAATTTTAGAAGTCTAACAAAGTTTATATATTCCAAGATAACATTGAAATACTAAAACATTTCAAGCTCCGTTATATTGATATTATGCACTATAAACATATGAAGAGTGAATCCTTTTCAACTGTTCAAAAGGCTTGCAAATTGATAGCTCCAAATCTTCTATATTTTTTCTTTGTTTAATTTTCTATGCCACATGAGCTTAATGGCAGGATGAAGGCACCGTACAAGATACACATTTTCAAAACAGTAAAGTAAATTAGACAATTGTCCATCCCTTTGAGAATTATGATTATCAAATTAACTTGACAATCTATTGATATGTTCTGTGCACTGGTAAAAAAAAGTCAAAGACAATTCTGAAAACACAGTTGTTGTTAAAAGAATGTGTAAATTAAACATTATTTAAAACATGTATTGAAAATGCACGAACAATGCCATTAGTATGCATAGTATGTCTATAAAAGATGAGTGCGATGAGGCGACGTTCTGTCTTGATTCTGCACCTGCAATGTAAATATACCCTTTAAAATATGTACAAAAAGAGCAGTTCTGTATGATTATGTTTTCCCCAAAAAAACGTATCATTATGTACAGCCCCCATAAAATAGAATAAATAATAAACGGACGCAAATGAAAAGTAATACACCTAAAAAAATATCAACGAAAAAAATAGAAAAAAGATGTTTTAAGGTTAAATAAATCATCTAGTGTTACATACGACTTGTATTGTTAAAAAAATATTGTAGCTTGATTCAAAATAATATATAGAAACTAAAACATATTTACGGGAACACAAAATGCGCTTCTGTCTACTGTACAAAATTGTTTTTATCATTTCATTCCTATATTTTTTTTGCATCAAGTGTTTAATGTTTACCTGAGACATAGATTACCTTAGCTGTATTTGGCAAAACTTTTAGGAATTTTGGTTCCAATGCTCTTCAACTTCGTACTGTATTTTGCATTTTTAACTTTTCTGGATTCGAGCGTCACTGATGAGTCTTTTGTAGACGAAACGCGCGTCTGGCGTATATATTAAATTTAGTCCTGGTATCTATGATGAGTTTATTTACTTGAACTTGTTTTTTGTATTGTTTAGTAGAAGATTTATTGACCAATACCTAAACCTTTTCTACATATTGTCCTTTTGTCTTCTTTTCCTTTAGTTCACAGTGTTGTCTTTGTCGGTTCAAATAATTTTTTGAAAAAAATGGATATTCAAACAAAAAAATTACAAGACAAACGGTCAAGCCATGTTTAATTGAATAATGTCCAAAAGACAAACATCAATCTACAAAACACTATTTAAGCATAAAGAACCACAACAAAAACTGGAGGTGCTATCAAGTGTTTCGGTAGAGTACACAGATCCTGGTTCAGATGTAGCTCCCATCAGAAACTATACATATAAAAAGAAGATGTTGCCAATAAGACAACTGTCCACAAGAGACCAAAATTACACAGACATTAACAACTACAGGTCTCCGTACGGCCTTCAACAATGAGCAAAGCACAATCTGTTTCCCTTTATTTATCAAGTGCACACAAACACACTGGTACAATTTTATGTATTATCAGTTATAAAATCATATTAACCAATATGTTAAAGGATAATTTGTAATATCTCCGCGTGCAGAACCCTTGTTTCTGCATGAAGTAATTTTTGTAAACTATAAATTTGGAAAGGGAATCAAACTATGTTATAGATTTGTTAGCATCAACACAAAATGGATCAATAAATCATATGTCTTATTTTCATATGAATCGGAGTATCCTCAGACACTTATAAAAGAACTTATATGAGAAGCCAGATCATATAATTTCATATTCAGATGAAGTAATGATGTCCAATCAAATTTTTTTTTGGGGTTCTATCACTATATCCCCAAGAACTAGAAAATAAAGAAACAACTGGACTGGATTACTCTGCCTCACATTAAATTTATAACTTGAATTTGGCTTAAGCGGTCATCTCAGTACCAGAATTTATGACAATAGTTATCAAGTAGTACCAGAATTATAATTTAATACATCAGAGACGATTTTAAAATTTAAATTGTAAGTCCCAGTATTCCAACTTCACCTTCATATGGGATATATAGATTGCTACACTGCAACAAGTGTATTACGATATTTCTCCACTCGAGACAGTTAAATTTTATTATTTAAAGCGCGAGGCTTTCCGAGCTTTTTAAATAATTAAAATTTAACTGTCGAGATTTGAGAAATATCGTGATACAGGAATTCCAGTGGTAGAGTCTGTTTCTCTTATGGTTTTTTATCCTTTCTTTTCAAAGATTTGAGGAAAATTGTGTACTTTTGATGTGGCGTCATCAGGCATGGGTGCCTTTTGTCATGACATCACAATAAGAAAATTCAGAAGAAAACAAGAAAATTTAACGTTACAATTAAATATCAATATTTTGTTTATGAGCTTTGCATTATTTTTTTTGAGAAATAGATACTAACCTAAAACCGTAGGATCCTTTCGACCAGATTTCTCTTTTTTGACAGCAACGTCAAAATGCTTATTTTCGGAACGATGTTTTTCTATAACAAATAAGATGTCTTTATTAGCACTGGTATTAAAGAGATAATAGTAACTGCAATTACGATTATCCCAATATGGCGACGGTAGATATAGGTAAAATCTTTACACTCATTTTTCTTAAATGTAGCATGCTTTTGTCAATAGTTACTCAGCTGCAAGGTTTATCTATACCAGTACATCATATTTGAATCGTAAAGGTGCACTGGATTAGTCTAAGCGCTTTGAAAATTGCCGTCGAAAAATTCGGGATGATAATCGTAACTCGGAAAAAAAGATAATCGTAATTATGGTATTTAAAAATGGAAAGATAATCGTAACTGGAAAGTGTTTTATTGATATTGACACTTAAAACATATATCTAATAGCATATAATGAAGTTATGTCGATGAATTATTTACGAAACGTTCCAACATCTTATGACATTTCTTTTTATGCATATATTATTAACAGTTCTTAGGAAAACAGCTACATATGTGTATTAATTTATGTTTTTTGATTGAGTTAAGTCTGCCAATTGATATTTTAACGTGTGTTTTTCTATGTTGTGATGTTATGCTATTGTTTTTTTACACTAGTAATTTTGGGGCCCTCTATAGCTTGTTGTTCGGTGTGAGCCAAGGCTCCGTGTTGAAGGCCGTACATTGACCTATAATGGTTTACCTTTTTATAAATTGTCATTTGGATAGAGAGTTGCATGTCTCATTGGCACTCACACCACATCTTCCTATATCTACATACTAGTATATCATAAAATTTAGTTTTTTTAATAAATATTGCCGTTAGTTTTCTCGTCTAAAGTGTTTTACATTGTCATTTCGGAGCCTTTTATAGCTGTCTATGCCGTATGGTCTTTGCTCATTGTTGAAGGCCGTACGGTGACCTATCTTTGTTAATATCTGAGTCATGTTGGTCTCTTGTGGAAAGATGTCTCGTTGTTAATCATACCATATTTTTTTGGCATTTTAGCTACTTCATGACTGTCACTGAAATTTCGATATCTCAGAAAATAACTATAAACAACACAAATTTAATTTTGAATTATAACAATATGACATCCTTTAAACAGTTAATGCTATATAAGAATAGAGAAAGGTTGGGATTTTTTGTGTATTATGAAATTAAGTAACGTGGAGTTCTTTGACAAACATGGATTTGTGTTCTCTTATAGTTTGGGCAAAAGCCCGAAAATGAAGAATTGAAGTTGATGTGGCTTTAAATTGTCTTACAAGGAATACTTATTCAAAGAATGACTGCAAAGTGGAAAATAAAATAACGCATATTCCGCAATATTAGAAACAAACTAATTCAAAAATTCATAAATACTCGGTATATGAAAAGTATGATGCATACATATGCATGGAAGATATTGTAGAGACAAATATTGAAGGTACTAAACAAGGAACATTTTTGTATTTGCATACTTGCCATACAATAAGTTATTTTCTATTAAATGAAAACAAAAATTAGCCTAACCTAATTGTCATGTATTTTTCTGAAGCACAAAATATTCGTTGTAAAATCTATAAAAATCTTTGTAATTAAACAAGTTCCGACTGTGATGATGTACATGTTATGCCTTCTGATGTAATTTATCAATATACATATTTGTGTGTGTTTTTTTCAGTCCGTCAAGTGCTTCGTATTAAGACTATAGGTAAGGCTAAAAAAAACAAAAAACAAAAGTAACTATAAACAAAAGTAACAATAAACAAAAGTAACAATAAACAATAGTAACAATAAACTGTAACTATTTTAGATCCTTTACCATACACACTGTTTAAAGAAACGTCCTAAAATACATGGGTATTTGATCAAAACATTTGAAGTAAATTTTTAAAATCATATATTATATCAGTATAAAATAGAAAAAAGGGAATCAAAGGGGAAAAAATGGACGGCTATATTTATTGAATTATAAGGAAAAGGGAAATATGAACAATCATATCTACCGATAAAGGTATCAACTGTTAAATCCGATAATGCAGTTATAAAGTTATTGACGGAAACTTTTGTTCATTTCGCGCAGAATTTTAATATAAACGTGATATTGGAGGCAAAACATATATATGACATATGAAAATGTGGTATACGTGACTTTCATTTTGAGCAATGAATTGAAAGGATTGCACTTTTGGGATATGAGATATAGCTAATCCCCCCTCCCCCTCCCCCCTAAAAAAACCAAACAAAAACGGAATTAAACGCGCGCACAACATTGAAACTTTGAAAAAAATCAAAATATCTACTTACCACAATAGCTGTCTCGACAGCTGCTTCATTTTCCGTATCTTTAACAGGTACATGTATATATCAAAAGGTTCACCAGCTAATAGAAATTTATTATAGGATATGCATGTCGCTTGATGATCGCTGTATAACATCTCTTATATTATGTGATACCTCGAAAGCTTTTGATAGGGTATGGCATAGTGGCCTCTTAATAAAACTAAAAGCGTATGGTATTGATGGAAATCTGTATAAATGGTTTGAAAGTTATATTTCAAATAGAAAACAAAGCGTTTTCGTTTCAAATGCCTATTCGCCTTTTGATAATACTAATGCAGGAGTTCCGCAAGGCTCTGTATTAGGTCCCCTACTATTTCTTATTTATGTAAATGACATAGCTGATAATTTGACAAGTCTAACTCGATTGTTTGCTGATGATACATCTCTTTCTTATTCCAGCAATAACCCTTACACTATAGAGGATGTCTTAAACAGCGATTTAGAACAAATTTCGGTATGGTCTAAAGATTGGCTTATTAACTTTAACCCTAATAAGACAAATGCTATGATATTCTCCTGCCATACTTCCCCAGATGATATTGAAATAGAATTTCAAAACCAATTAGTAGAATTTGTCTCCTGTCATAAACACTTAGGGATTACTTTTGATTCCAATGATAAATTCCATACACATATAGAAAATATTTTAAAGTGTGCAAGCACGAGATTAAATGTTCTTAAAAAATTAAAATATGTATTGAATAGAAATTATCTTGCTCGTATATATTTAACTTTTATAAGACCCGTTATGGAATATGCATGTGAGTTATGGGATGGTTGTACTCAACAAGAAGCCGACAATTTAGAACATGTTCAGTTAGAAGCAGGGAGGTTAGTAACTGGGTTGCCCGTGTTTGCTAGTCGGGAAGCTATATATTTTGAAACTGGCTGGCAATTGCTTGTGAACAGAAGAAAATCCAGAATGCTCAATATGTTCTATTCTATACATAATGAGACTGCCCCTGATTATCTCTGTGATTTAATGCCCCCGCTTGTTGGTCAAGTATCTAACTACGATTTGCGAAACAGTAATAATTATGTAGTACCCGGTTATAGACTAGACATAACTAGAAAATCCTTTTTCCCATCCACTACTTTTGAATGGAATAGCCTTCCCCCCGACATACGTACGTCCAAAACATAAATATTTTTAAACGAAAGATGAAGTCCAAATTGATACAGCCACCTTCCTATTTTAGTTGTGGGGATAGAAAATTAATATCATTCATACACGTTTGAGAAATATGTGCAGTTCTTTAAAATCAGATTTACATCGTGTTGTCAGTTATAAATAGATATACAAGTTGAAATGATAGGACTTTTTTTTACTGGGAACTCACTTTAGTCCCATGACTGTATATATATATATATATATAAGTACGTCTGAGTCAGTGACAACCCTACAACAGATGTATCCATCGGATCGCCATCAATGATGGTGATACATGGCTGTGTACATAATGTATATACAACTCGTCTAAACATCAACCCAACAATGTTAGATCTGTAAATTTGCTTTCGCAAATTTTTGGTTCTTCCCTCGCCGGGATTCGAACCCATGCTACTGTGATATCGTGACACCAAATCGCCTGCACTGCAGCCGTCCCGCTAGACCACACGACCACCTGGGCTCTCTAATAAAAGAGCTTTCGGTGGGCATGTGTTACCTTTCCACGTCAGTTTTAATCTAGCGGCGTACTACAGTACATGATACATAAGGCATGAAGATGTTATTGTTACAGATCAGCTAAATTATCTATAGTAAAGGATCCTACAAATTAATGTAAGATACAGTCACAGAAAATAATTATATTCATAAGTACGTCTGAGTCAGTGACAACCCTACAACAGATGTATCCATCGGATCGCCATCAATGATGGTGATACATGGCTGTGTACATAATGTATATACAACTCGTCTAAACATCAACCCAACAATGTTAGATCTGTAAATTTGCTTTCGCAAATTTTTGGTTCTTCCCTCGCCGGGATTCGAACCCATGCTACTGTGATATCGTGACACCAAATCGCCTGCACTGCAGCCGTCCCGCTAGACCACACGACCACCTGGGCTCTCTAATAAAAGAGCTTTCGGTGGGCATGTGTTACCTTTCCACGTCAGTTTTAATCTAGCGGCGTACTACAGTACATGATACATAAGGCATGAAGATGTTATTGTTACAGATCAGCTAAATTATCTATAGTAAAGGATCCTACAAATTAATGTAAGATACAGTCACAGAAAATAATTATATTCATAAGTACGTCTGAGTCAGTGACAACCCTACAACAGATGTATCCATCGGATCGCCATCAATGATGGTGATACATGGCTGTGTACATAATGTATATACAACTCGTCTAAACATCAACCCAACAATGTTAGATCTGTAAATTTGCTTTCGCAAATTTTTGGTTCTTCCCTCGCCGGGATTCGAACCCATGCTACTGTGATATCGTGACACCAAATCGCCTGCACTGCAGCCGTCCCGCTAGACCACACGACCACCTGGGCTCTCTAATAAAAGAGCTTTCGGTGGGCATGTGTTGAATATAATTATTTTCTGTGACTGTATCTTACATTAATTTGTAGGATCCTTTACTATAGATAATTTAGCTGATCTGTAACAATAACATCTTCATGCCTTATGTATCATGTACTGTAGTACGCCGCTAGATTAAAACTGACGTGGAAAGGTAACACATGCCCACCGAAAGCTCTTTTATTAGAGAGCCCAGGTGGTCGTGTGGTCTAGCGGGACGGCTGCAGTGCAGGCGATTTGGTGTCACGATATCACAGTAGCATGGGTTCGAATCCCGGCGAGGGAAGAACCAAAAATTTGCGAAAGCAAATTTACAGATCTAACATTGTTGGGTTGATGTTTAGACGAGTTGTATATACATTATGTACACAGCCATGTATCACCATCATTGATGGCGATCCGATGGATACATCTGTTGTAGGGTTGTCACTGACTCAGACGTACTTATGAATATAATTATTTTCTGTGACTGTATCTTACATTAATTTGTAGGATCCTTTACTATAGATAATTTAGCTGATCTGTAACAATAACATCTTCATGCCTTATGTATCATGTACTGTAGTACGCCGCTAGATTAAAACTGACGTGGAAAGGTAACACATGCCCACCGAAAGCTCTTTTATTAGAGAGCCCAGGTGGTCGTGTGGTCTAGCGGGACGGCTGCAGTGCAGGCGATTTGGTGTCACGATATCACAGTAGCATGGGTTCGAATCCCGGCGAGGGAAGAACCAAAAATTTGCGAAAGCAAATTTACAGATCTAACATTGTTGGGTTGATGTTTAGACGAGTTGTATATATATATATATATATATAGGTAAATTAGTCCTAGATATTAACCTGTAAGTTTCTTCATTTATTTTTATATGCGTTTATGTCATCGTTAAACTTGACATTTGCATTTTTAACACACAAAATACCATTGAAATGCTGAAAGACACATTTATTATGTTTCAGTTACTATTATCCGATAAAGAAAATTACGATTATCAAAGAAAAAAAATACCATAGAGTTACGATTATCATACCGAATTTTTTAACGGCAATTTTCAAAGCGCTCAGACGATTCCAGTGCACCGTTTCGATTCAAATATGATGTAATGGTATAGATAAACCTTGCAGCTGAGTAACTATTGACAAAAGCATGCTACATTTAAGAAAAATGAGTGTAAAGATTTTACCTATATCTACCGTCGCCATATTGGGATAATCGTAATTGCAGTTACTATTATCTCTTTAATACCAGTGATTAGGAAGGTTCTAGTAGATAAAAAAAGTAAAACCTATTCTTATATACTTGAGATAATGAATATTATGTTTTATAACAGTAGAAACATCAAAATGACGTCACGTTTACAATGACTTTGCTGGGAGAGTAAACTGACGAACGGAAACGATGACGATACTGATTAATACTGTGATATATTTTATTTAGTAAAAAAAAAAGGGCCGGTTAAATTATCCAGTCTTTATACTGGATACCTTAACTTCCCAATGATCATTTTGAAAACTATATGTTGTCGTCTAGATACTCCACTAAATATCTTTCGAAACCTATCTCCATTCTTTCTACAGCAAAAGATTGCCTTTGGAAATAACGTCGTATGATGTGCATTTTTATTTCATTAGAATATTAAAATAAAAATATATATTACCTTTAACCTTAAGTAAAACAAGTCCTTTTAAGTTACTCCCTTTTGATTTAGCTTGACATTCGTATTCTCCTTCATCATCTTGAGTGACATCTTTAATAACCAAAGCCCAGCTGTGCTTTGCTTTAACAGATAACCGTGAATCAGTTGAATACACATTTCGACCAACAGATAATGGATACATAAAGGTATCGATTTTTCGTCTCCATGTTACCTTCAAATTAAAGGAAAACATATCGTTGTTATTATTATAAAAATGCTTTTTTGGGAAAAAAGTTCTTTACATGGAAATGTAAACTTCCATAGTGTTTCCTTATATGTAAACACATCATGAACATGAATCTAGTCTTGAGTATGTATTTGTATTTTGTACCTGCATTTTCATGAATTAAGTCATATGACACGTATACAAAGTTACACTTCAATTGATTGAAGCATAATGGCAAAAGAAAACATATTTGACAATTTTAGTCAATATGACCACTTTTCAAATACTCGAAGTGTTGAACAATTTATGATATAATAATGTTGAAATATCAAATCAAAATTGTTGGCTTTTGCTCCTATATGTTACTGTCTCATCATGGGTTATGGATTATTGAATCGTACATGAATTTTCCAAGAGATGGGGTAGGCATCAAACGGACAACAAAATCAACAAAAAATCAACCCCAAAAAGTATTGAAATAGTGACAATGTTTCGCAGTTATATATTTATTCATTTAAAAAGACTAAAAGGCATTGTGTAACTTAATTGAATTGACAACCGAGATCTCATGAATGAAAATTTGAAGTTAAAGAAAATAGATAAAAAAAACCAGTAGAAATAAACTGCAATTTTATAATGATCCAACTGACAGAAAGTTTTCAAAGCTTCAACTGTGAATTATGAGGGTCAAACTTTCAGAGCTTATATATTTATAAGTTATGTTCAGAATAATCTATAGCATTACCGTTAATGGGAGGTTGGATACATTAAAGAAGTTCACTAATAAATATGATAGAAATTTGAGAGGTCAAAAAAGTTTCACTCCCAATTTTTAAATAATTATTTTTGCGAGGCAAATTTCTGTTCATAAAATGCAATAATATTCACCAATTCTTCAATTTTGTGCTTTGTATGCATTTTTTAAGCAGACTAAAATTAGTATTGGAGTTGAAAATGTAGCAATTTGGTTCTCTTTTTACGCCTTTGCAAATGTTTGACATCATATATTGATATTATAGACATATCCTATGATTCATCCTTCTTGTTTCATTCCAATTGAATACTTTATTGCAAAAAGGATGTATATACTATAGAAACAAAAAAAATATTTACAACATGACAAATGATAAACAGCAGAGATCAATACATATAAATCATTATAAGAAAACAAATACCATTAAGTAGCAATATGTGATCTGAGTGACCACGCATATTTTATGCTATTTTTCACAATTTTTTAATATGTAAAACATAATTACTGTAATTTAGCAATTTTTGGCCAAGAACAAGAGTTTTGGCAAATATTTTGGCCTAACTGATCTATAGGCAGGTATTCGTTTTTGACGCACTGCATATTGCAACATTTGCATAAACATTTTTTTCTAGCCATATCAATAAATCTTCCTGTTTCAATGTTTAGCTTTAGTGTACCACTACGCAATTTAATTAAAAAAAACGTAAATTATAAGTGCAATCTAGATAATGTTCAAACCTTAATTCTAACTTTATATTCTTATAAATACTAAGTTTTTCGCTCTTTTCTACATATGCTAACCCCAACTGTTAGCTGTGTTGTGCTTAGGGAGTATTCTTTCTCTTTTTTCTAGTTTAAATGAGGGACGAAAGATACCAAAGGGACAGTCAAACTCATAAATCTAAAACAAACTGACAACGCCATGGCTAAAAATGAAAAAGACAAACAGAAAAACAATAGTACACATGACACAACATAGAAAATTAAAGAATAAACAATACGAACCCCACCAAAAACTAGGGGTGATCTCAGGTGCTCCGGAAGGGTAAGCAGATCCTGCTCCACATGTGGCACCCGTCGTGTTGCTTATGTGATTACAAATCCGGTAAATAGTCTAATTCGGTAGGTCACATTCATGAAAGGGAAGGGGATTGTAGTTACGAAAGCATAAGATCATAATGAATTATGAAATTCAAAAAGACACAATTAATATGGTAATTTTGTGTATTTTTGCCTTTCTTTTTGCAAATGTGCTTTGTTTATATATAACACTTTTTCTTTGTTGACATATTTGCTTATTTTCATAGTAGTTAAGATTATAACACAACGTTGTGCGCTGTACCCCATATTTTTGACATTTATACCAATTATGTCTGTTTGTTTTGTTTACACATCATTGTCAATATAAAGGAATTTTAAGCGACTATCATATAGGTGAAGGAAATGCAAATACTATGTAATCTGTAAAAATACTGTAAGCTCATTCCTTAATATGACAATTTAATATTCAGGTTTTGTTCCAGCTGTTAAAACAAATAAAAAACATATGCCATACTTACGGTTCTTATGTCTGATGAAATAACTGCACAACGTAGGGAAACTGTGCCTCCCAAAATAGATGATACCTTGTTAGCAGGAATATCCAAACTTGTTGGTGCAACTCTGATAGCTTAAAACAATAAAAGAATATTTTTTACCTTGCGATTGTTTATAACCAAGAATAACCAATGTAGATACAAGTATCTTTTCCTAGAAAGGGATAGTTCTTTTTTCGTAAAACATTTTCCTGATTCAATAAAAAAAACCAATATGAATAATCTAGTTTTCTTCATAAAAACATATTTGCGTTTAGCAAACTTGTTTATCTGTAAACAATCCACATTCCAATTAAAAATCATCTATGTCGCCTCTTCCTCCCTACTTCATTCTTTGTTCATATAATTGACTTCATATAGGAGCTTCTAAGGAATACTGAAAAGAAACTTGCATTATCCTTTATTTTCCCGATACGCTTTATAAATACCGTTCTCTCACTAAATAATTTAAAGTTTGGTATCTATGCTTAACGTATCTATCTGATCGAAATTGAAATTAAGGATACATCAGATACAGTCAAGTCTGGCTTAAACCTTGACTCACATCTAGAAATTGATAATGAGGGTTGTTAGAGAAAACAATTTTACCACAAAAAAGATGATTTCAGCATTCCAACGACGCATATTTGATTTCTAGTCGATACGATATTTCAGAGCTCACATGTACTATAATTTCATTGACAAAGAGTTGATGCTTACAGAAACTCAGAACAATATTGACACAAGGTGAAGTAGACGATTTTAATTTTAATGTTGTTAACGCCATCACGAATTGAAGACCTATCTGGAATATCTGTTACGTAGATGACGACGGATATCTTCCAATTGTCGATCTTCGAATAGAATCTACCGAATTAGACTTATCAACAAAATTTAACTTGCAAGAGAAACATGCCATATGTGGAGTAGGATCTGCCTACTCTTCCGGGGCACTTAAGACCCCCACGTGTTAAGGTGTAATGCATGCGCTTTAGTCTATTTCTCAATAGTATGACGTTACGCACGGTAATGCGTTCGGATTAAAATTACGTCATTATATGATTTTAGAACAGCAACCATTCGCCAATACAAATTAAAATAACCAACAGGCATATATCTACAGAAAGGCCCGGACATGTTTTTCTTATTTTAAGTTAATTCTTTAAATTTTTGAACCATACATTTATTTTATTGATCACACAAATCTTACTTTTACGTTAAAAAATTCATGTCAGGCGTAACATTTCAGATTAAATAAAATGCATTTTTCTATGTTCCGTTGTAATTTTGCACATAACATCTGCAAAATTTAGTATATCAACTTCCTACTAGATTTATATTATAACGTCATACCAACTTTTTGGTATTGGCTGAAATTTGAAACAAACATTCAACAAAATATTCAGCAGAGGAACCTATCTTAATGTGTTATGAGGAAAGTTTATCAAAATTTCAATTTTATTGCTATCCCTATACAAAAATCAAATCATATTAAAACTGTACTCAATAGAAAGTTCGGATAAAGATAAACATTTTCAAAGTTTCAAATATAAATTATTTTTTTTAATGTTTGTCCATTTCTTAGGTGAAACATGTAATATAAATACAAAATATGCATTTATAATACCAAACTAACATATTTATAAGATTCAAACTATAATTCCATACAATGGCTAAATGAGTCGGGTGTTTTCACTAACAATGTCTAGCCATTATGTCCAATGGCGTTATTTTGACGTTTCTGCACAGTGGCGTCCTTTTTATAAATACACACTATTCACGAACTGTTTAGGCAGTTAAAATGATGTTGGAAAATGTTCAATCCAAAATGGTCTGTTGAATCAAGTAACACGCAGATTAAAAAAACACGTACACATAAGGAATAGACCCTTTATAGACACAGCGGAAACAGGGGAATGGGCTGAGGGATAAAATTTCTTACGGACAAAAGTTTTCACGCAAATCTAAAAAACCCTTTATAGATTAGAATCCGAGGTACAATGGTTTTATTAATTTCAAACAATTATATAAATACGTATTTGTAAAATAAAACCAGCAGTGCTAAAAAGATAGAGAAAGAGCCTTTCAAAAAGTTTGAAAACTCGGACAGACACAAACAGATATTGGACAAAATGGAGTTCAATCTCAAAAACTCATTTCAACTAAAATTATTATAAAAAGAAATATTGCTAAATTATTATATGACCGATTTTTATTAAATAAATACAATAAGTTTTTATGTTCAATTTGTCAAACAAATGTTATGGCTAAATTTATCTTCTCATGTGTACCTCCGGGAGGAAGATTTTTTTAAAAAAGGTTGCTATGTATTCTATCCAAATTAAAATTGGAAAAATTTGCATTTGTTTTCATCTCATCACAGATCATAAAATCAAAACGATCTTTATTTGCCTTAAAAACGATAAAATTTTGAAACATTTCTTCAACTTATGGTATTTATTTGATAACAGTCGATCGAATAGGTACTCCGCTTTTGATAACAAAATGTCAAAATTAGTATAAATATGGCGTCGTCAATTATACATGTAACGTCTTGCGACGCAATACCGTGCGTAACGTCTATGTCTTTTTGTTGCTCTTCGTTTTAATGTCAGATCATGTATGCCTTATGTGTTTAATTGTCTCTTTAGTGTATTTTCTCTCTGTCTTACAATGTTAGAGATCCTAATAGTTTTTACTTATTATGAATGCATACCTGTCATAAGGAGTTCAAATGTAATTATTCCCAGTATATTTAATTCCATTACACACTAGTTGGCTTTTGCTAAGTTTTTTTTGTTAAGTACTTGAATGCGGTTCTTTACCAACAAACACGTAAAATTCTTAACTTCGTTTTACAATGAGTTTTTTCATATATATTGCCATATAAATTTTGTCAGTTGTAACTTGTAAGTGATTTAATAGATGTAAATTGAGTAATAAACACGAATATATGCATGTTGAATTTTACTACACAAAATCATGATGATAATTATGAAAATTACTATTAAAGTATAATGATGGAACCAAGAATTACATGATTCAAAAGAAAAAAAATGATTCAGATTCATGCAATCATAAAATATAATCTGTCATTGACAGTTAAGTGAAGACATGAACAGCCGACGTTACGGGGTTTAAAGTGTTAACAGTTTATCCACTAATTACGACAAGAAATATTGCATATTAGATAAGCTACACATAAGGTCAAATTTGGTCACACGATATGACGAAGCAACTGACATGGGAACCATTTCCAATTTAAGGTCCTTTTCTATTTAAAATAGCTTATTCCTTTTCATTATACACCATGAAGAATATTTAACAAGAACCTTAAGGGAGAAGGTATCATTATACTTTTTTCAGTTATAATGCTTTGTAAAATATAAGTATTCATATTCTTTTGGATTTTGTCTTTCCTTATATCTTCAAACATTCATCTTTTTATTCCGAACTTCAAAAATCGACAAAATATTTCATTTTAAGGTCTTGTCATTAATCATGAGGATTGATACATAGGCTTCCCGAAAAAATATATTGCCACACGTTTCAAATCTGTTACAAGTGAGTGAAATTTACTGTTCCTGTAAGCCCTTGGGGAATAACGTATTTACTAAATGTCTATATTGAAGAATCCATTTTTGGTAAAATTTTGTTATAAATAAATGTCCTAAAAGGCCAAATATGTAATTAATGTCACAGCAGAGTTGAATTTCATGGTCAGAAAAGGTTTTAGAAATAATCTCCATTCAAATAAGAGGGTAAAACCAACTGACTGCCAATTTCGCATTTGCATTGTTTAGTATTTGATACATCCTGTAAAAAAGGCAGTTAAACTAAGATTTAGATAGCATTTGCATGTTACCTTTGTTATAAAAAACGAAATTTTTGTATTCAATGTTGTTTCAAAATAATTAGAGCTAAAAGAGGGACGAAAGTTACCAAAGGGACAGTCAAACGCATAAATCTAAAACAAACCGACAACGCCAAGGCTAAAAATGAAAAGGACAAACAAACAACAGCACACATGACACAGCATAGAAAACTAAAGAATCAACAACACGAACCCCACCAAAAACCTAGGGGTGATCTCATGTGCTCCGGAAGGGTAAGCAGATCCTGCTCCACATGCGGCACCCGTCGTGTTGCTTAGGTAGCACTCCACAGTTAGAAAATAAAATTAAAAATGAGCCACAAAATGTTTTATCATCTCCTATTCCTGGATTTCTAATACACTAACCCAACTGTTTGTGTTGTACATGTGCATATGTATGTTATCAGTATATTCCATAGATTTGATTTTCAAAAGTTAAAAGAGTGAAAATTAATTCCTTATATGTGTATCCATGGCAACATTCTGCATTTATTTACCATAAAATATTGCAAAAAGGGGGGTTGACATGTCACTTATCCCCCCAAAATTTGGATCAAACTAGAATTTCAATGCCTTTGAGTGATACCTTTTTAGAAACTGTTTTCATAAATCTTCCTAATGATCAAATAAAAAATGGGTGTCTTTCTCCTCATTTTTTCGTAAAATCCAATCACAAAGTTCGTGCGATAAAAAGTTGGAAAAAAACATTACAATAATTGCCGGACCAATGTATGGTAGGGACATGCAAATACGGACTGTCATGCAGAAAACAGCCTATATTACATACATTACATAACCTTGATGTTCATATAAACCCAATACAAAGGCTATTTTAATACTCAGCTATCCAAAAATGATTTTTATTGCACACTAGCTCTCATATTTGAAAAAATCACAGGGCCAAAATGCGAAACTACACATCTAACTGTGGAGTGCTACCTTATGTGATAACAAATCCGGTAAATAGTCTAATTCGGTAGGTCACATTCAGGAAAGGGAAGGGGAATGTAGTTACGACGTAAGGAACATATCCGATATCATTTGTGAAACGGTTATTCCATAACGGTCAACCAACTCGTGATGGCGACCGTAAAATTTACGAAGGGATGATTTCAACTTCACCACTAAAGTGGTCTCTTGAAATCACCAAGAAATATATTTTTTTTAAAGTCTTCATCTGGAAAGCTCAATAACATTAAGAAAGGAAATGTGGAATATATCAAAGAGAAAACGAACCGAAGAAAGAACAGAAAGCAGCCAAAGGCCACCAATGGGTTTCAACGCACCGAAAAAATCCGGCACCCTGAGGTAGCCTTCTACTGGCCAATAAATAATAATGTGTACTAGTTTAGGGAAAATGAACGTCAAACTAATTTCCAGAAAAAAGAGAGTATATCTCTATAAATGCATAAGAGTTTATAAAGTAATGGATATAACATTATAACCGCCCTAAAAATATTCATTAAAAAAAATGTTGCAGATATATTTATGATGTCCTGTCACACAATTACCCGCATGTAGTAAGTGCTTGCATCGCATATAAATGTCTATTGACGTTTTCCTCTTTAACGACATAGATGGATGATTTTATGGAAGAATCTATTAAAATATGATGTCAACTATCAAATTGTTAACTTTCCATTGTCTGTATTGAAATACCACCTTTTCCATTGTATACTGATGCATTTTTATGATATCCAAAACTTCTCAGCAGGGACGTGCTCCTTTCGCAAAAACTGTTTAACAGAATACTTTTTTATGTCGTCATCACAAATAGATTAACCAAAAGGACATATCTGTGTGTCAACTCTATAGCGACAGGTTTTCACAGTCTTAGATCTTGTGATACCAGATTATTATTTCAATTTTGTAATTTTACGGATTGTATCTTATTCCAAGATGGTGACTATGGATTTGCATATAGGTGCTGGATGCATAACAAGAGATGCAAATAAAATTGAAAATGGAAATGGAGAATGTGTCAAAGAGATAACAGCCAAACCATAGAACACACAACAGCAGACGGTCACCAATAGGTCTTCAATGCAGCAAGAAACTCCCGCATCCAGAGGCGTTCTTTAGACGGGCCCTAAACAAATATATATACTAGTTCAGTGATTAAAGACATCATACATAAACTCCAAATTATACACAAGAAACTAATATTAAAAATCATACAGAGCAATAACTATCAAAACCAAGGAGTAAACAAAGACTTATAAAACCAAAAGACATTTAAATCAGAGGCTCCTGTGTAGAGATAGGCACAAAACTGCGGCGCGGTTAAACATGTCAGAGTCCGATATCACAAGAGGTAACAAAAGAAAATAAACAAAATGACAATAATACATAAATAACTACTAGCAGTTACTAACATGCCAGCTCCAGATCTCAATTAAACTGATTGAAAGATTATGTCTTTATCATATGAATATCAGGCGCAATCCCTCCCGTGAGGGGTTCATTATTATACCATCATAAAATATATGAGAAGAACTTACCCCTTGTCATGCCAAAGCCTGGTTTTTAAATAAATGTGTTTAATTCCGATGCAAAGACCCTATAAGTGAATCAATATTAAAGACAAAATATACAATCTTTAATGACCTGACAACAGTATCGTAACTATATCCCTTCTTAATTAGTCTGTTTAAAAGTTTTGTTAGCATCTGAGGTGAATTCTGACATTTTTGTGCTTTGTAAAGAATATTACCATAACAGATTGAATGTGAAATACCTAAACGTATAAGAAGTCTGCATGTTGAGTTATATTTACGAATGATGTCTTTGTAACGATGGTAAAATTTAGTAAATGTTTGGACTTGTTTGTGATACCGACATCCCTGGTGTAATAATTTTTCAGTAATACATAAATTTCTCTCGTTAAAATCTAAAACATTGTTACAAACATGAGCGAATCGTACAAGTTGAGAGATATAAACACCGTAAGATGGTGATAAGGGAACATCACCATCTAAACATGGATAATTAACAATAGGAAATAAAAAATCATCTCTTTTATCATACATTTTTTATACTAAGCTGTCCGTTAATGGTATAGATATCAAGATCGAAGAAAGGGCAGTGTTCATTGTTAGTATTAGTTTTATTTAAGTAAACATACTGAAGTCGTCATTATTGAGAGCCAATGTATCATACAAATATCTAAAAATATTATTAAATATCAATATCAGATGTTGTTTCGATGGGTCTTTGCTGATTTTAGTCATAAATTGTAACTCATAGCAATACAAAAACACTTCTACAATTACTAGCCTACATATCGGTTGACCTCTTTCTATTATTAATGCTTTATGTGGTTCTGTATGTATCAAATTAGCACAACACTGATATTCGTATTTTCATTCAATAGTATTGTTTTGAATTTATTTGAACTTTGTGAATAGTTTTCTTTCTTATCATTTTTAAATTTAAAGAATCACAACCTTTGTTCAGAGACATATGCCTCTTTTATAGATGGTAAACTAACCGCGATTGAGAAATAAGGTGATCTACTGAAAAAAAGTAATATTAGGATTATTAGAATTTACATGTGAAAAAAGTTGTAAGTACATTTATAGTTCCTCTTTTAGTGAGCAAAATATGTGTCTTTGCAACTTTTTTGTTTCTTATTGTGAATAAGCTGAAAGATATTTCAATTTGTTACAGTGTTTAATTTTTAACAAAAAATATTTACTGTACGTTGATAATCGTACACCAACATCATTTACACATATGATAATATAGTTTTGGTCCCAATGTTTCATAACAAATCGTCTATTTAAAACTGGTGAAGTATGTTATTACTGACACACTAATTGTGTATAAAACGGTTGGCCTTTCTTGATGATGGATAATTCAGAGAAGCACCTCGAACGCATGAAATGTGATGATGGTTTCTTGTTTAAATATAATTTTATGAGATATCAGCAAAAAATTGTATTTTTCCACTTTAAATTATCTCCCATGGCATTCTTTGTAACATTTTATAATTGTCTATGGGACTCCTCCCTCGTGAATCAACTTAACAC
The DNA here is from genome assembly GCA_019925275.1 of Mytilus edulis. NCBI lineage: Eukaryota > Metazoa > Mollusca > Bivalvia > Mytilida > Mytilidae > Mytilus > Mytilus edulis. Next base: position 30,573,582 of record CM034355.1, on the reverse strand, counting down.
ATAGTGATTACATTTTGCATTATTGTTGCCACAATTCAAACACAGTTTTTGATTGCAAGCCATACTGATAAGGGAAACTTGTGCTTGATAAACTAACTGATGCACATGTCTATTTACAATTTTTTTAACCGTTATTATCCTTGGTACAATAGGACATACTGCGATTTTTGTTTATGGTAAATAGGCGACTGGTTTTTTTTTGTAAGTTGTTGGCATCTACATGAACAGATCAATGTAGCTTGTCATTGCTATGGCTGGTTTGTCACTTACTGTTAAAGTTTTAAATTGACTGACAAGTATCTGGGGTAATATTTCCAGTTAACTGCGTGGTAGTTCGCTTATCACGCTCTTGCTATCTCTGTCGAAAGTGGTCTCGCTAATTAAGCTGAAAGTTTCCAAGTTTTAGGGAAACACATCAAACATAAGATGAAAATAACGGTACAACAGAAACACTAAACTGAAACATAAGGAACGCCATAGCTGTCTTATGAGGAACTCTGATACTACGTTATGTTGTTCTATTATTACTTGATGATAGTTTGTCTTTACATAATATGGTTTTGACATTACGTAATGATGTTTTGATATAAATCAATATGTGATAGTCATTACATAACATAATGCTATTTCGATATTACATGATATGGTTTCGTATTGAAATGATATAGTTTTGTCATAACTTAATATGGTTCTGCCATAAATCGATGTGGTTTCACCTTTATTTAATGTGGTAATGTCATTGAACAATGTGGTTTTAACATTACTTGATGTGTATGTGACATAACGTAGTTGTTTAATTACACTACAAAACAGTAAAAGTCTGAAATGGCCTATATCTGTACTCGACTGTACTGGTTTTTACTCGACCAGTCTGAATTGGTCTGATATTTACTTGATAATACACGACAGTAGTCTAAACCAAACTTAAAAGTCTGAATTTGTACTTAACCAATACTAAACCATTTTATACAAGTCTGAACCATGCTCGACCTAGTCTGAACCATACTCGACCTAGTCTGAACCGTACTCGACCTAGTCAGAACCGTACTCGACCTAGTCTGAGCCATACTCGACCAAGTCTTAACCAATCAAGACCTATTTTTTGTATCGATCAACTGAATTTTATCAATTTAGGAAATATTTTTAATAAAAAGGAAATTTGAACAACAACTTGCAATTAAAAATGTATTCAATATAGCATTGAAATTAAGATTTCACAATAATCAATCATAATAGAACTTCACACAATAAATATTAATCAACACTTACATAATAATATATATATATCAACTTTAAACATAAATAAAACAAGCTGATCAAAAAATCTAAAAAATGAATTGGAACTAATATTTTCAATATTTATTTTTTATAAATATTTTGGAAGTATTTTCTGGTAACTGGACTATTTTCAATATTAACTTAAACCTAGTGTAGATTTATGGTGTCAGTTTAGTTTAGTTAATAATGCAGTGAATGTTTTTTTTCATTAATATATATATATATATATATATATATATATATATATATATATATATAAAATAGTATATAAAACAACTTAATAAATTTTAAAAAATGAGACCTTAGGCCACACCAATTTTATTCCTTGTTCGACGGACCCGCCCGCACCTATTTTTTTCAAAACAGAATTTTTTTATCATTTTTATATTCCCTCTTTCCGCATCCGGAAATGTAATCGTGTCTATTTCCCGCACCGTTTTTTTTGTAAATATTGTAAAAAGATATTTGCACTTTGTTTTTATAATCACAATCTAACCTGTATTTATAACGATTTTAAAGATAGAAGCACACAAGTTCACTGTGTCAATGTCTGTGATAATATTTGATTCAGCATGAAACCCTTTTATTCCAAATGGGAGTGCTCCGATATAAATATATAACAGAGGAAAATACCTGTACAGAACAAAACAATGGTTTCTTTCCCCCGTACTTATATTCCCTATCAAAATATGTTCGTTGTTAGTAATAAACTTCAAAGAACTTCGGGAAGAAATGCCTTCAACTGCAATTATATTGTATGCTGGCGATACAAAGTTATCTATACCCTCTGCATGTTTATGCACCTGTCCTGGTTAATTCAGGGACCTGTCGTTCAGCAGTTAGATACCGTTCGTTGATGTTCATAAATATTTTTTGGTATATTATCGTTTGTATATATATAAATTAGATCGTTGGTTTTCCTGTTCGCATTGTGTACACTTATAATTTTGGGGTCCCTTATAGCTTGCTGTTTGGTCTTTGTCAAAGCCCTGCCGTACGTACTATCATGACCTGTATTTATTATTATCAGGTTGGGAACAATCCTCCCTCAGACAGGGCACATATGGGACCATTTTACCGTTGTAAAAAAGAAAAAAGAAATACCAAGGATTTGCATAGTGTAACTATACAAATCCTTTGAAAAACTTCAAAAAATTTAATTAAAAAGAGGAGAAATACATCACATTTTAAACAACATTACTATTCTTAAAGAGGGGTCCACTTATTTTGAATAATATTAAAGTAAATGTGTTAAGCCCTAAGTCCAGGAATAATACAAAATTCTTGGGCATGTTTTGACCATTTAATACCAGATAGATATATAGTTCTTTGGGAAACTATGAGCTCTTTTGTACTAAAAAGTTTTATTTACAAAGAAATATATTGTAACTTATATTTACCCCTCATAAAAAGGATATTTTTAAAATTGAAGGGGTTGTTCCCAACCTGATTATGACTTGGATGGAGAATTGTCTCATTAATTGGCACATATACATATACCAAATCTAATTATTCAATTATTTATTGGTGAACAGGGAAAAAACACTTCATAAATTAAAGAAATGTCAAAGTACAAGTGATAAATCAAGTTTTAATATTGCCAAAACCTAATATTTTATGTTTACAAAAAAAAAAAACTATAATCTCTCGCCTTTACTTTTCAAGCTTCGCCTCAAAAATTTGCAAATTAAATATTTTTTATTAAATTTTTCAAATCGCTAGCTCGCCCCAATTTTAAGAGTCCAAAAATCCGTAGAAATTAAATTGGTGTGGCCTTAATTGTTTTGTTTTATCAAACCATGAATTTAATATAATCATGATAATAGAATTTCCATAGCAATCCTTGATAACCTTTTTAAAAAAGGAAATGTGTTCCAAAGTAAAAGTAAAAAATTATTTTAATTAATTAAAAAAAATAAGTTAAAGATCAAGTTAAACCTCAAATTGAAGATCAAGTTGTTGTTCATAGTTATTTGATATGAAAAAGGGGGACGATAGACAAAATTAAGCAAAAAAGTACTGAAAACATTTACAGTAATTCGGATATAATGGGGACATCCCCAAACCATTTGGTCCTGCCATTTTTTCCTTAGTTCTCAAATTGAAGCTGTAAATGAATAAATGGATTAAAGATTCTTATTAACCCTGTGTCTCTCCTGATAATTCTGGTACCTTTTATAACTATTTAGGTACTGGGTCGATGCCACTGCTGGTGGACGTTTCGTCCCCGAGGGTATCACCAGCTCAGTAGTCAACGCTTCGGTGTTGACATGAATATCAATAATGTGGTCATTTTTATAAATTTCCTGTTTACAAAACTTTGAATTTTTCGAAAAACTAAGGATGTTCTTATCCCAGGCATAGATTACCTTAGCCGTATTTGGCACAACTTTTTGGAATTTTGGATCCTCAATGCTCTTCAGCTTTGTACTTGTTTGGCTTTATAAATATTTTGATATGAGCGTCACTGATGGCTCTTATGTAGACAAAACGCGCGTCTGGCGTACTAAATTATAATCCTGGTACCTTTGATAACTATATTCATACAGGAACTTCTTATGAAAAAAGATAGGAAGTTAACAATATCCTTTAACTTTACGTTCCGTTATATAGATGACCTTTCTCACTAAATATTACAAAATTTGGTCACTACATGTATGTTGAACTAATCTATCACATCGAACTAGAGATAAAGGATACTACAGATACAATTGAGTCTGCCTCATATCTTGACTTACATCTAGAAATTGACAATGAGGATCGGTTGAAAACTAAACTTTACGACAAAAGAGATGATTTCAGTTTCTCAATTGTGAACTTTCCATTTCTATGAAGCAATATTCCAGCAGCGTCTTCATAAGGAGTATACATCTCCAAATCGATACGATATTCCCGGCCTTGTTTTTCCTATCATGATTTCCTTAATAGAAGATTGCTGCTCACAAGTAGCCATTAAACCAAGAGGTCCAAATGGTGAAGTTGAAATCATCCCTTCGTAAATTTTACGGACGCCATCACAAGTTAGTTGACCGTTATGGAATAACCTTTTCACAGATGATATCGGATATGTTCCTTATGTCTTAACTACAATACCCTTCTCTTTTCACGAATGCGACCTACCTGATTTGTAATAACATAATTAACAAGACATGGGCCTTATGTGAAGCAGGATCTGCTTACCCTTCCTGAGCACCTGAGATCACCCCCAGTTTTGGTGGGGTTCGTGTTGCTTAGTCTTTAGTTTTCTATGTTGTGTCTTCTGTACTATTATTTGTCTGTTTGTCTTTTTATTTTTAGCAATGGCGTTATCAGTTTAGTTTCGATCTATGAGTTGACTATCCTCCTGGTATCTTTGGTCACTCTTATTCATATCAAATTGACATATAAGTGGTTTAAAATAGATAAATGTTGTAAAGGTAATTTTAAGATTTAGATTATTAGCTAGATCTAGTCATAGTCAATAAAAGAAGTTTTAGCATGTTGACAATTCGTGCAGTTTGTAAGAAAAAATACTGTTATCTAAACACGACAAAATCATCGGAAAAACAGAAAATTTTCCCACCAAATAGCAACGATTGTCAGATTCATTTTATAACTTTTTTTAATTGCCGTTACGTGATCGAGTTACATATAATAAAAAGTTTTACAAATAATACCCGAAGTAGAAAAAAAAGTAGCACAACTATTTCAGCACAACTAGTTCTGTAGTATAATGAAAAAAGTCTTTACTGTGTATAAATGAAAACAAGCTAAATGAGACATAAGAATGCAATTTGGATTTGAATCGTAGATTATATGGTTCAAGAGTATATGTTTGACTGGTAAGACAACAACCTTTATCAAGTGTTATGATACGCGGAAACTGAATAGTTTTAAGAATAAAATTAAATAAAACGCGCATCATCAAGTGATATTCCTTTTTAAATTTTAGTGTGATTTAAATCAAACCATAACCATGAAATATATGTAGTATACAATAAGAGTGCCATCTGAACATAAATGTGTCATCATATTTGTTTTTAATAGCTGTGTTTTCTATATATGTTTTACTTCATTTGATCTCCCCCAAAAAAATACACCCCCACGCATTCTTCCCCCAAACAAGTTATATGTTTTTGTTTAATCAAATATAAACGCTCATTCCGCACCAGAGTCTAACATTCTTATGTCGCCACTAAATACCTTTTTTATTTTTTAAGCATTTGCCATTCTTCAAATATCTTCAAATGAAAATTGCAATATCGGAGCATAGCGTATTTAACAGTGTTTTATTTAGCCTCTCTATTAATATTTTGCTAATCGTTTATAATTTTTTTTTTTTTTTTTAGAAAATCACTATTTTAAATGATTTCATAATTTTAAAGCATTGACATTGCAGACAAGCAAATAAATAAAAGAGACATATTATCCCCAAAATACGAAACTGAATCTTTACATCATTCAAACGACAATGGAATATGAAATATAATAGATTGATCAGGAATAGATATTAAAGAATGATTTCACAGTTAGCTTAACAATTCTTATAGTGTTGAATTAACATGCTTTTCTATTATATGGTGTTGGTGTTTAAACTAACAGAAATACAACAGCTATTGCTTTGCTTTTTATGCTTATTTCTTGCATGCCTATAAACTGTCTTTGATTAATTCCCAATAATTTATCTTTTCAGACGAACAAAACATTTAATTTATATTTCATTTTTAAGTTACAATTTATACAATATTTCTAATTCTACTTTAAGCTTTGATTGAAATGTATTGTTTTGATTATCAAACCACATTTTCATACCTTTTCTTTTTGGTATTCTATTTCACAGTTCATTAGAAGATTAAACAGGATGTCATTGAGCCTTTCATGTTCTGGGAAAATAAGGATATTAGACAAGGCTGTCAGTGCTTCTCAAATTCAGTTAGTTGAAGCAATTCGATCAAACCCTCTAATGAAAATTACTGGCGATAATCTATACTTCTACATAAGAACAAACCACCAGAGCACCGAAAATAGCAACCAGGATATACACTGGTTTGCATCAAATGCATTTTTTGCCAGACTAAGCTACGAAGGTCTTTCTGAGAATAAGCCAGAAGTTAGTCCTGTTTTCGTTGGTGTTAATGTTACCATGGTTACTTGTTGAATTATCATTTGTTCATACAATTCATTTTTAAATTATATTTCTATTCATCTATAACAGCTTCTGTATTACTGTTTTTACATAGTACTCTTTCAGGAAGAGAAATTCATTATTCTGATTAATTAAAGAAATTGTGCTCATCAAAACAAGTCTTATAGTGAACTGTCATTTTATGTCCAATTTTACATACTTCAATTTTTTTCAAATCTCCATATATATATATATATATCAGCTGATATATATATAAATATATGTAAAGTTGCTCTAAAATCTGTCTCATTGTGTTACAGTACATCTGATTCTTAAATTCCCCCATGACAAACTTTAAATGGCAAAATATTAATATTAAAATAAGACAAATTAGGGGAGACAATTATTAAGAAATAATTGCAGAAGGGATTACTTCCCTTAGTTAAGTATTTAATGAAATAATGGATAAAAAATCATTTAAAAAATCATTTTTTTTAGGTAAGACTACAAGACATAGATGCAGAAATGTTTGTGTTGAATCAATGTGAAACTGTTAAAATGAATGATGTTAAGAAAGTGCTGATGGGTCGTCTGCTTTGCGACAGTGAGGAATTTGAGTGGCTGAAAAAAAAATTACCACAACACATACCACATCGGTACCAATATTAACTCTGAACTTTGGCAAAAAATATCCTTATAATTTGGTTACACATTTTATAATTTACCAAAAACAAATTATGTCAATATTTACACTAGAAATATTAAATATTAAATAAACTGGACAGATTATCTGTTTCAAATTGTGAATACAGATTTGGCTAAAATTTCAGATCAAATATCAGAGAACTGGAATATAATAATAATAATACCTGAATCTCTTTGGCTCACTTACTGTTATATGATAAATCACCAATCTCATTTCAAATCAAATGTATAAGAAACAATTTCTTCTCCTTCATTCAATTTATAATCCTTTATTCCTACATTTAATATGAAGTTTATATATCTTCTTTATTTTAGTTACAGTGACAGCATGTCAAAAAAACAACAGGTTTTTACCTTAAAAATTATGTTCAAGGATGAGTCAAAAAATGAGGATTGTTTAAATATCATGAGTGATTATGAGGATCAAGTAATTGAATTGCACACAAAGGCATATGGTAATTATCTGATCATAGTTTTACAATAGAGTCAAGAACCTTTTTCTTTTAATTGTGCTTCATTGATTTTTCTTTAATATATGATCGGTTTACCTTCTAATTTTAACATCAATTGTTGAAATAAAATTAGTATGCGATAAAATTGAGAATGGAAATGGGGAAAATGTCAAAGAGACAACAACCTTATTAAAGAGCAGACAACAGATGAATGGGTCCTCAGCACAACAATAAAATCAAGCATGTCATCAGCTGGTCTCTATATAAAATTGTGTTTCTTAATCAGTGAAAATGGACGTCACAATCCAAAACCTATAAATGAATTAAAGTTATATCACATACAAGACAATATATTAATCAGAATTGCGGTCATTATTGAAAAGGAGATGTGGTATGATTTCAAATGACACAACTCTCCATAAGAAATCAAATTAACACAGAGATTAACAACTGTAGGTCATTATACCGCCCCCCCCCCCTAAACCTAAAAATGTACATAACAATAAGTTTTAATAAATATTTCTAAACCTTCAATATTGAGAAATAGAAAATATCAGATTTTTTTAACAGGTAATACAGATATGTTAGATAGGCATGGGGTTGTTTTGGGTGGAGATATGCTGACCAGGGAGAGGCTGCAAAATGCCAAAAATATAAGACTGTTAGCATTGACACCAAAGGGTCGTTTTCAACATTTGGCTCCAGTAACATGTGAACTGTGGCATGTCAAGCAAGATCTTTTGGCCGTATGTTTTATATATATATATATATATATATATAGTTTATTTTTCCCTTTGTATACTGATTTTGGGTACTCCTAAAAAGAATGTTACTTAAACATTGTTTTTAAGAAATTTTGAAATTAAAATCAAATTCCCTGAAATTTCAAAGGGAGAACATATACACAACCATTTTTATCTCTATTTTTACTCACAAGGTAATGCAGCTCATATACCATATTCAAGTTCACTTGGAATCGGATGAAATATGAATATTCTTGGGTAAACAAATCTTCATATCTCCTTCAGGCACAAAAAAAAAAAAAAATGTATAAAACTACAGCAAAAATAATTTATCTAATAATGTATTACAGCCATCAACTGTTAGCTATGTAATTTGAACAGTAATTCAGATTTTTGTACACTGCCTATAATTATTTTTTTCAGAAAGCATATAAAGCGCTTTATAAGCAAGAATCCTTAGGACAGTGTGGGACTTTGTTCCATTTGAAAACTGTTCTAAGGAGAACGAATGCAAATGGCAACGTGAAGTCTAACTACAAAGCACATGAAGAGTTGCTGTTGCTAACTGTTAAAGCGTTGATTCACATAGCGGCAGATGACCTCCCTCACAGCACAGAACAAAATAGAGATACTGTGCTGAGTCACATATTCTCCAAGATTTACGGTTAATTTTAGAATATAATGAATATAATTTCCATTTTTAAAAGACATTAAACATTGTCATAACAGTATAAGGAATATCGAAATGAATGTAATACCTCAAAGCGAAGGGTGTAAGATCAACAAATTAACAAAAAAGTAAAGTAACTGATCAAATACTTTATTGAAAGTGAATGAAATCAAATTCCTGTATATAAACTCTCTTTTTCCATAACAATCACCAATTTGCATAGGAAGAATATTATTCCTATTATCTGTCAATAAATTTTTGTTACACACTGACACATGTCAAAGGCAACAGCCTATGATGTCATTCATTTTTTAACTTTGCTACTATAAACTATAACACTTAAGATGTGAATGAGTTAAAAAATATCACATGGAAGAAGAAATATTTGAAACGTATAAAATTAATCTTTAAAAAGTATTTTGTTTCTTATTAGGTCTAAGATGCAGTAACGATGACTTTATATACAACTATTATTGCAATTTAATAACATGGGGACTGCAAATCATCAATATGAATGATACAGCAAAGGAAGGGGATACTGAAAGACTAATTATGAATATGAAAGAAAATGCCGAATTTTTCTATTCAAACTCAACAATGAGTAAATATTTCACGGAATGTGTCAACACCATCCTGCAGGTTAATTTTTTGTTGTCTCCACACACAAAAATGAGAGTTCTGGAAGGAGCATTTGTCAACACCAAAGGTGGAAATGGCAAAAACAAGGAGGCAGACCTGGTTCAGGAGCATGCCATCAGGAACCAGAAAGACATCATAAGAGGTCTAGGTAAGAGTAGTTGATTTAAAAAAAAACATCTATTAATTCAGTATAAAAAGAAATGAGTTGTCATAATGAGTGTAAACAGAATATTTTGTCATAAGTAACAACAAGTAACATACTAAAATTTGAAAAGCTTTGGAAGAATGGTTTAATTGTTAAGGCACTGTGTCAACTGGAAATGCAATTTTGTAACCTTCAAGAACCATAACTCCAGATAGGTGAGTGTGGAATTTATCTACTTGATCTCCAAAATCATCATCAAAGATAAAATTTAGGTCTCATTTAAATCATTTAATATGAACTTATAAATTTTGAGAAAAATAATTAACTGAAAAGAGTAGACACAATGATGTCTGGCCTATATTGTTTTTCATAATTGAATGTATGTTAAAAATATAAAAAAAGATCATACCATAAGCATCACATTAAATTAACATTTAAGTCATCATTGAACCATGCAAATGAGGTCAGAGTTTGATGAGAACTGCACTACAGACATGTACATATTAAAAACTACATCAAATATTTTTGATTGAATGCTTATAGTATCTGCTCAGATATTATTGTTACAAGGGAATTGCATCATAATTTTATTTTTATTTATAGGTGCCAACAAAACAGAGACTGCAACTAGAAGGGCAAGCGGGTCAGCAAACATCATTTACAAAATCGGAGATAATGTAGACAAACTTTTGAACATTCCAAAACCGACAACAAGCCATACTAAGAAAACTTCAACTAAAGACCTTGATCTTGCAGTAAGCATTTTGAGGAAAGTTGATCCTTTTAATTATGTGAAAGGGCGAAAATTTGACAGTTTTAAAGAAATCCCAAAAAATCCAAAAAGAATTGTTAAAAGAAAAGATCTTGTGGGTGGGATCCACAAAAAAATTCAAAGGTTGTTTTTGAACTGTTAATTTAACATTGTTGTATTTTTAGTAAAATGTAAGAAATCTATCTTATTCATGCGTGTATCTTCTTTTGATTTTGACAACTATAATTGAATTTTTTAATGTTGTATATGTTTTTTTTTGGGCTAAACATAGGCCTTGTACATCAAAATAACTAGAAATGGATATTCATCATTGTGTAGTTGTACCTTTATATTTATTGAAACTTTTAATTTGAAGGACAAAATGAATTATAGCATTATAACATAAATTAGAAATGTATGAAAACAGATATACCTAGTTCTATATTATTTACTTGCATTTTAAAAGAGAGGACATTTTTATAAAGTATATATATATATACTGGTTTTTTATATAAAAAAAACTATAATCTGATTTCAGTTATTTAAACCAGGAACATACACTGTTACAAGTTTAACCAATTTTATTCAATTAGTCTTGTTAAAATGAAATTGTGACATTATTTATAAGTTGCATTAGTTTCTGACACATTTTTTTTTATATATTCATTTATACACATGTAGTCTGACTATTTTGTTGTTTGTTATCAGTTAAAATTTTATTCAAAGTTTAACATAACACTGACTGTGATATTTTTTATTTCATTACTAATGTATGAAACATATTATTTTACTTTAATTCCTTCTTGTATATTAAATTAACTATTCAACATGTATTGCAATCGTGTTTATACTCCCAAAACATTGAAGCACAATGAATATTTTTTATATTTGTTTTTATATACCAACAGACAAATAGCAACTGTGCTCAATGTAAAATTATGAACTCACGATGAATTCACTGTTTTTTGGAATGTCAATTTTGTGAACAGGAGAGTGAAAATTACATACCAAAATATAGTTACACCAAACCAAATATTTTAAAGTATAAATTATTAATGTCATCGAAAAAAGAAAGTAAAGGTTATTAAACTCGGCTAATTAATCAAAATTATAAATTAATCTATGTGTACACCAGGCTTAATTTAGTATGAAGCCACCCCTGTTAATTTTTGTAACATGTCTTTTACTAATTTTTACTTTTCAAATATTGTATATATTGTAAATATTGTATATATTGTAAATATTGTATATATTTTATATATTGTATATATTGTTAATATTGTACATATACAATATTTGTTTTTCTCTATACCTTGTCAAAATAATTGTTTATTGAGAATAGAGATATATATGATGTAGATACTATTGTATGCAAAAATATGTCATAAGATTTAAAACTACCATAAACAATTCAAATATTTGGAAGCATTAGCATTCACATCAGTTAAATAAAAAAAAACTTGTCTTTGCAAAAAAAAGATCAGGAGAGAAAAGTTTTAACGAGAATATAAATCTTTAGAAGATGAAATCATGACATCATGACATCTTCAAAAAAATAGATTTTATTTTTGAAACACAATTTTGAACATTTAAAAGTATAGCTGAAGAATTTTAACAAAATAATACCATAAGACAATAAAAGATATATTACAGACAAAGTCAATGCAGGTCCTTCCAAATCATATATTTTAATTTATATGTATGGGCAGGTTATACATGTATTGTATATTTATTTTTTGGTGGGAAGCAAAATAATTATAAGATTAACTTCAATAATTTATTAATGTTACAGTATTGAATATTAAGTTTAATGCTTGTGAGCCTGTGCACTTCTCTATGTAAGTCTTTAAGAAAAAAAAGTAACTATGTTTGCATTTACCTTCATGTATGTATGCTTTTAAAAAGTTTTAAACCTTGCATTTGACCTAATAAATGCTATATAAAATAAAAAAGAGGCTGCTTATTTGTAGCCTTGATTGCTCACCTGTTGTATCTTTATTTTTTCTTTACAAGATTATTGATCTACAGAAGTTTTATCCTAAATTTTTATTTTTACTAAATTATTGCAAATTTACTCATTTATTATAGTTTTTTTAACTCATCTGTGACAGTTTTAATCATCTATAATAGTTTTATTCATCTATTGTAGTTGTTCTCGTCTATCATAGTTTTATTGGTCTATCTTAATTTCACACATCAATTGTAGTTGACATTATTTATTATAGTTTTTCTCATCAATTATATTTTTTTTACTTATCTCTTATTGTTTATTACTTATCAATTATAGTTTTTTACTTATCTATTATAGTTTTTTTACTCATCTATTAGAGTTTTTTTACTCATCTATTAGAGTTTTTTTACTCATCTATTAGAGTTTTTTTTTAATCATCTATTAGAGTTTTTTACTTATCTATTATAGTTTTTTTACTCATCAATTATAGTTTTTTACTTTTAACTATTATGGTTTTTTTACTCATCAATTATAGTTTTTTACTTTATATCTATTATAGTTTTTTGTACTCATCTGGTAAATTTTTCTTACTCAGTATATTTTAGTTTTACCAATTTAAATATCTATTCTGAGCATCTGACATTCAATGCACACGCAAAGTGGTCTACAGTTGTTACAACATTGATGAAGGTCTATTTCTGATTTTTGAAAACCATATTGTTTCAAAATGTACTCTCTAAGACAACCTTTTTCCTTGCAAAAACCAATTATGTCATCTTTAATATCTTTTACATTAGCAGCAACATCCCTATTACAGTAATGTAAAAGCGCTGTTGAATCTTTTCCAGTTCTACCAGCACGACCTATCTCCTGTATATAGTCTGATAGTGACCTTGGAGGACGAGCATGTATGACTCTCTCAATTGAAGGTGAATTAAAGCCCATCCCTACAACTGATGTGCAAAACACAAGCTTTATTTTGGGCTTCTCACATGATAATTCTTTAATAACATGATTTTTAACCTCATCATCTTGCCCACTACATAAAATACCATATAGACAAGTATCTAAGGTTGGTCTTTTAAATATGAAATTACAGTAACCAGCTGCATTACCTATATACTGTAGAGGCATGAAAAAAAGGGTTACTGGGAAAATTTCAGGGTTTTTTAACAAGTCATCACATATTGGTTTGTATAAATTCTCGTAACATTCATAAATGTCAAGTGATGGCTCTTTGACTTTAATCTCTAGATAAATGTTCTTCCTGTCTGGACTTGCTCTTACTACTACTGGATTAATCATCCCAAGTGATGCAATGACATCTTTCTCATCCTTGGTAGTGATGGTGGCACTTAACCCTAATCTAGGTACTCCAGGAAAAAATCCTGGAAGCTCCCTCATGTGTTGGAAAGCCTTCCGAAAGGACTTACCCCTGTTAAATGAAATAAATGTTTAATATTATTACATGTACTGCCATTTTAATATTAATGTCAAAAACACCACCACCAAAAAATTGACCGCCACCAAAATAAATGGTTATTCTATTCAAACATACATCACACCGAAAAAAGACACTTTAAATCATTATTTTTGTAGGGTGTTATTTACCCAGTTTTGATGAGGGAATTCAATAAAAATTTGTAAAACTGCTTCACTCCGTGGTTGCCCTATTTTCAGAGTAAATTCATGGGGTGTGATGTATATTTTGATGGAATAACCATATAACATGTATAAGCATGGGAATAAAGCACTGTGAAATCATTTGTTTTTTCTATATTGAAAATGGAATGTTTTATTTTTTTAAATGAATCAAGATATTGTTTATTACCATTTGTCAAACTTGTCAGTGCTCGTTCTACATCTATATGATTGTAAGAAAAGAAAGAAACACTGAAATAAATTGTGTTTAAAATAATCAATTGTCAACCACCTTTCTTTCCAAAAATACTCATATAAATATGATAATTTAATGATAACTTTCACATAATAGACCAAAAATTATGAGAAAAAAATGATTTCACACAATATAAATGTTATTAGCTGAGGACTTTAATACATTTGTTCGTCTGCAGTTGGATTTGAACCAACATACAGTAAGTGTATTTCCCTTAGATACAGACTTATTTATAATGTATTTTGTTAATAATCTGCAGAAAATTTAACAGGCTAAAAACAAACGCAAACTTTTTCAAACATAAACTTGGAATGCAACCAAGGGATAATCCACCACCAAAAATACCTGTCATGCAATGGTTTGGATCCATTTAATACCTTGTATACAGCCGCATACAATACTGCCCAAAATGTAGTATACATGTGAAAGTACCAAGTCGGGAGCCTTTAATTCAATGGTGACTGTGTGTTGCAGAAATCCATATATGGGTTTTGTTCCTTGAATTGTATGTTAATCAAGTCATTTGGTTTCTATTTCTATTTTGTATTTCAATTTTTTTGTGGTCGGAGAGTTTTTAACAGCTTAAAATGTGGTGCATGAGGATCCATTATACAGCATTAACTTACAAGTGTGTTTTATGATGAAGCAGTCTATCAATGTTTATGAAATGCTACAAAGTAATAAAGTTGGTACTCACCATTTTCCTTTCTTATACTTACATTTTCTTTTTTTTTATATTTCAAATTGTATCTGAAGACTCTAATGAATTATAATGATTAACTCCAACATACAATTTCTAAAAATAATAACTGTAAAACTGCATTGGAAATGTACAACAGCAAAATATCAATGATATATAGTTTAGTGTTTACAAATTGTCTGCATTTGATTTTTAATTAATTCCAATTTGGTCAGTGTGGAGAATAGTACATATTTTAAATCGAAAAAGAAAATTTACAATCACAGGGGTACATGTTGAAGTCAAAGTGATTTGATTTTTTGGAATGCCATAAACATATTCAATGATGAGCTCAATTGTATGGTAAAACAATATGTGGTTATGATACATTTACAGTAGCACAAGGTTTTATAAGTCGTTAGGATGATTAGGATATTAATAATAACAAGGTTATAATATCAGAGAGGTCAACTTTCATTGGAAGTCTCAGTCACTTGATTTATGCATTTGACAAACAGCCTATAGTGATGCATCCATATAACAACTTTGAACAACTGAAGATATGCAGTGACTCATGCACATTTATATAGTAATTAGAAACAACTGAAAGATGTCAATGAGAACTTATTTGTATAAATACAGTAAATGGACATTTTGCTATTGTCGTACAGTAACAAAAATTATCAACATAAACCTGAGAAAAAAACAAAAAAAAGATATATGCTACATTCACATACCAATCAACAACTTTATGACATTCATCAATTACAATTGCCTGTACTGAAGAAGTAAAACTACAACAAATAAGTAAAAAAAAAATATATATATAAGTAATAATTTCTGTTCATCTATTTGGAAGTATATTGTATAATAAAATGAACTTTAATTATTGGAAAAAAAAATATGAAAAAATATAATAATTCTCATCTCTGTTTACAGGGGATTAATACCATACTCTAACATGTGAAAAGTAGCAAGCAGAAATAACCAGTGCAAATTAGTTAAATATCATGAATACTGAAAATAATTAAAAGCATATTCAATAAAATTATTTTAGCAGTAATGGAAAATTTCATGAAAATACTTAATATACCTAAAAGAATCCAAAATATCTTTGCCTTCTGATGTGCAAAAGAATGCTTCTGGATGAGCAAAAATTAAACTGCAGTTGGATACTTCTGCAATATCAATGTCACATTTCAGATCTTTGACATCTTCATCGGTATCTGCAGTTAACAGCCTTCCCTATTGATTATAAGATGGCAACATCAGTCTACTCTGACATAAATAATTATGCGTTCATACAACATTTGGGATCAAAAACAAAAAGCTCAAATTGTAACATAAATGCAAGAAAAAAAATATGATTTTAAATATTTTGATTAAATTGCAATATAAGATAAGATAAGATAACATATAATTGATGTTTAGCTAATATTATAAAAATAAAACAAATACATGAATTCAACACCTACTGATTATATCAATATATAAGCATGTAATATCATTTCGTTAACTTAAGATGCAAGTTTACTGTTTCATCCCTGCCAAGGGGACTCATCAGGTGGCTTTATGGCTACCACTACAGTAATTGTATTTAATGAAAATAAAGGTCTATTAAAAAACAGTCTTTTTAGAAAATTTGTTAACAGAACTTGTGACCTTTTGTCAACATGGTCAAGAAGTTTAGAAGAAAAACTCTGCATATAATTTAATATGGCCTTTGCTGTTTTAATGTATGCTACATTTATATATACTACATGATTTTGCTTTTCTATCATTTGTACTTTGTTTAAACAGTTTTAAACTTTTATACACACAAGTCTGTAATACTAAATTATGTCATGTATGTAGATCTGTTAAAAGGAAAATCACAAAAATACTGAGCGCACATTTTACAATCAATGACAATATAAAAATATGTTTGGTATAAGGAACTTTTATAATTTGGGTTTACTAGGAACAACCCCACCAAACCACAGGCCCTTGGGTATCTAAACAATACAGATAAAAATAATTTTGTTTCTTAGTATGTAGTATGGATAGTAAAAATGGGTAATTTCTCCGAGTCGTTTAAATCGCTCTAAACTAGATAAGACTACACAGATGTGATAGATATATGCATTATAAATAATAAAATATAGAAAATTTAATATTTTAATCAACAAAAAATACTGTGCACCAAACATAGAATAAGACAGACTTAAGTTCTGACTCTTAAGTTACAAAAGTTATTACTTGTTGTACAGGAGTTTGTTAACATTTCTTGGTGATATTTAATGGCAAATGGAAACAAACGCAGGTAGTTACTCAATCGTAATTCATAATATCATATGATAATATTTGACACAGACTGCCACTGGCAACTGATTTTGTTGGGTAGGGAAAAATTGGAAATAGAGAGCTAATCGCATTTGAATTTGTTCATGCAGATAACATTTTTAATAATTTACCCTGGTATTAAGAATGCAACACTTTAATCCTGATGTTCTTAATTTCTGGATTTGTTCTTCCTGGATGACACTGAGTGGAGAGAACACAACCACAGTGCCATCCAGGATCAACGGTGCTAATTGATAAATTAGACTCTTGCCATAGCCTGTTGGCAAAATTGCAAGAATCTCTAGGTTTTTCGCTTCAAGTAATTTTAAAACTTCAACTTGTTTTGTTTTTAACTTTATATTTGGCGATAATCCTAGTCGAAGGAGATGATTTTCATATTCCGCCATCATTGCCAAATTACTCAAACCTTCCGCTAAACAAATTTCGACAGTCCTCGGTATGTGATGTATCGGGCATCGGACTTTGCAGAGAATCCCGAATGCTTGTCGGCCATGAGGAAATTTCCTCATGGGGTCAGACAATGTATGGCAGAGGTCATATTAAGTGCAGTATTGCAAAGCATGTATGGAACGGATATGAACTCTGCGCCGGAGATTGATGTTTTGGTGAATAGTATATGAAGTCAACTGCATATCCCTCCATTGCCCGGTGATACAGTTTTTGGAACAGTTCATTTTGTTTCACTGTAAACCAGTTTTCCCAGTCTCCAATTATTCCTAAAATGAAACGAAAAAGTTCAATTTATCAAATATATTTTTAACTATTATATATGATAACTGTCTGTTATACAATGGAAAGTTTTTATATATAGCTTATTATACGGTATGGGTTTTGAAGTCTTTACTGTTACCCATTGCTTACAGTCATGGTCATTGGTCTCTAATAAATAGTACCCTTTTTAGCAATCACATCCATCGATTCACCTGAATTGCATACTTATTTCTATGTTGTGATGTTACACTATTGTTTCAGGTAAAGGCAAAGGTTGGTACCTATTAAAACCGCTGCATTTGTTTGCGTCTTTCCTACGGCAGAAACCTGATATTAAGTGGTTGTCGTTTGTTAATGGGGTTCAAACATATTTCTCGTATCTCGTTTTTTATACAGATAAGACTGTTGGTTTCCCCATTGAAATGATTTTGCACTAGTCATTTTTTGGGCCCTTCATAGCCTATTGTTCGGGGTGAGCCAAGGCTCCGTGTTAAAGAGCTAAGGCTTTGTCTTGTAGACCGTGCTTTGACCTATAATGGTTCACGTTTACGAATTATGACTTGGGTGGAAAGTTATTTCATTGACACTCATACCACATCTTCTTAAATCTATATAAATATATATTACGTGTCTCTGGTATGGGTATTCAATACATAACTTCAATAGTTTTTAAGGATGATTTTTGTATTGGATTTGATAAAGACATTGTAATATCATAACTTCATTTTAAAGCTTAAAAAGATCACGGTTTGTATTAGTTTACGCAACTGCATGTACTTAAGCTGAAATCGACATCACCAAAATACGGCACAGTAGAACAGACAACATTCGAATCCTTCTAAGAAACATACTTAGCCAAACTTGAAGACCAATGTTTTTACCTTTTCGCCATAGTGTTGATCGGCCCTCAGGGTGTATAGATACTGTGGTGTCAATCTTATTCTTTTTCAAATTTTCAAAAGCACATTTATCTGCGACTTCTTTGATAAAACTGTCGTCAACGAAATTCCAAGAAATGATGCAATTTCCCGAAGGGTTTGAAAAGTTTCCTAAAAGAAAACATGAAACATATACATGAGATGGATACATTGCTTGCTATGCATACAATGATAAAATTATCACAATTATAAAGGATATTCTATCAAAGCTATTTTGTACGTAATAAGTAACACTCTGGGTTTAATGGACATTATCTTAGTAGGTTATTTTCTTTTCAAGGACCATTTAATGCTTACGGTATTGATTTTGAGCAATATTGAATGTCATACGTTCGCCTGTCATTACCTAAAACCACGCCATTTGATAGTTGTCTCATTTTCAATCACACAGTGCCACATTTAAAAACACAAATCTTTTGAGGCCATAATAATGCTTGAGTAATAGTACAAGAAATGATTTGTATACATGAAGAAACGATGCCATTTCCAGAAGAGTTGAACAAGAAATGTTGAAACATATACATTGGATAGATACATTATTTGTTATGCATACAATGATAAAATTATTATAATTATTAGTTATTCTACAAAATCTCTTTTTATCAAACTAGTAACGTCTCAGTTTTATGTACATTGTTTAAAATTATATTCTCGTCTAAGACACTTTGAAGTTGACTATATTGTATTAATTTTGAACAGATTTCATTGCTTATAACCACATATAATTGGCTGTAAAAGGCCTCGACATGAAAAATATAAATTTATTCAATTGAGAAAACTTACGGTATAATTTGAAAAAATAAAACCAATTTACGAAAACAAATACAACAGACACGAACAATATCAACCACTGAACTACATGCTCCTGACATGAGTCAGGCACACATAAAACGTGGCATGGTTAAACATGTATGCCCATAACCTTGGACAAGAGTGTAAAACATTCCTTCGTATGAATATTAAAATATTATCATTCTGATCTATAACTATTTAAGATTATGTTTGCGTTCTATCATATGCTGCATCAATAACGTTTACGCGATGATAAACCAAAAAGAGTAGGTGTATATCTTGTGTCTGATTTTTTAGTTCACGCATCGTTGACAATACATGTATATTGAAATTTGATGCGACTGTCATACAAGTGAGAGGTTTAGCTAGCTAAAACCAGGTTCAATCCACCATTTTCTACATAAGACAATGCCGGTACCAAGTCAGGAATCTGACAGTTGTTATCCATTCGTTTGATATTTTTGAACTGTGATTTTTCCATTTGATTTGGGACTTTCTTTTTTGAATTTTCCTCGCAGTTCAGTATTTTTGTGTTTTTACTTTTTTCCCCACCTTTACTATTCGTTTGAAAAAAAAAAAAAAAAAAAAAAAAAAAAAAAAAAAAAAAAAAAACCGCTGCCGAGCATAAAAAATAAGGTTACCCAGTAACATCTAAACTGACATGGGCTGATCCCCAACCATTTATATTAAACTTCTGTTTAACGTCAATTTTGAATACTAGTAGAATGTTTTGTCTTTACCAATGCCTAAACGAAGTCTTTACAAAAGCAATTTCAATTCAAAATACGTTTTACGTCTACGTCAAATGGATGTAATGAAAAGTTTTAAATTCGTTTTGACTTACAATCTTTAGTTTTTCGAAAGTGACTGGTAATACTGTTCCTCTTTTTTCAACTCTTGCTTTCTCAAATTGTTTAGTAAAGGTAAACCATCCACCGTATATAGTATCTGTAATTAAACAAAACTCATTCAAATGAAGGTAGATTTTGAGAGGATTCAATAACAAATTGTATTTTGCACTCATCTTTTCTCGTATATTTAGTTTTTGAAATTATACGTACTAACAAGATAATGAATTGTTTTAAAAACTTTTTTGACTTATTCTGAATCAAACGTTAAAGTCAGAAAATATGTTTATATCTTAATCACTGCGCCTGGTATTTTTCATTTGTCTATTTATGATGAATATCCTACACCAAAGTTTGTTTAAAAATGTTTCTCCTGTTATACGGCTCGGAAATTCTGTTCAATTCGTTGCAGGCATTATTCTGCATTATCAATCGTATCTTTATGTACTGCTTATATCGTGAAGGTATGAGATTATTTAAGGTGAAGTCATCTATATTAGGGTTTATGATATCATAATTTCAATCTGTATGTTAACTATGCTGAGGTTAATTTTAGCTTTACCAGAATTGGAATACAATGTACAATTTTCTTTTAACGTGTGTGAAACCCAATATCTGTATTGATGTTAATTCCTTAATTGTATGTTCCTTGACAAAAAACTTACATTACAAAATATTTAGAAATTTTAAGAAGATTATGACCTTTTTTTTAAAAATCCTGTGAAACTGTACCACATGTTTATGTGATTGTCCTGATTCTTGTTATATGATATCCAATTGATATCAAAACGACGTTCTGATTGGATAACAGCGTCCTAAAGAATGTAAGAGCTTTATATTCGTTTTTATCTACGAACAAGGAAATTACTCATAATGATTGTCCAGTTAATAATGAATCGGTGAAAAGACAATAAAACAAAAAAAAAACCAACAAAAAAACAACAACACCCGATTTGATAACGTTATGGATACTAATTGTATTTTAAGGTCCTTTTTGGTAATGTTTTCGGTCCTCAGAGAATCTTGGCCTTCAAATATTCGGCTTTTAGCGTTCCCGATTAAAGTGATTCAAAGAAAGCTCCAAGGACAAATCAAATTTATAACATGTTTTTTTTTGTAATGCACCAGATGCTCATTTTGAAAATTAATGTCTCTTTTATGGTGTATCAAAGTACAGACTTTTAACATATCTAAGCTTAGTTGTTATGTTATGTTATATATGTGCATATGTTTTGAAACGACAAATTCCATAGATTTGATTAACAATTGTTTAAACTATGGAAAATGCTCTTTTGTGTGTAACCCTTGCAACAATTTTTATTTAATTGTTACAATAAATAAAAAAAATAGAGGGATGAGAGTGTCTCACATGTCCACCCCAAAAAAAATAATAAAAACCAAGTCAAAATGAGACTGTTTATCGATAGCCAATCCTTTTCTGAAATCATTGACATGCATGTATCAAGAGATAGAATAAAAACCAATGTATTTCACCTCATTTTCCCATTAAATTGCATTGAAAATTTCGAGCGAAAAACACATGTTTGAAAAGATAACAATAATTTCTGGACCTATGTGCTGTATGAATGAGAAAAAAACCCGGACTGTAAAAAAGAGGAAAATGACACTCAAATATACAAAACAAGTCTTGACGTTCATACAAACCAACTTTGAAGGCTATATCTTATACTTCTATTATCTAAAAACTATTTTTCCTCACAATCTTTTATTTTCGAAAATTAACCGGTACTAAAATACAGGATCAAACTTCTATTAATACCTGATTCTGGAGGCCAAACTATTTAAAGACCTAAATCTAATACAAACGTTGAAGATCTGAAAAAGCAGAGGGGACGGCAAAAGAAAACCAAAACCAGAAAATGAGTATTTCTATATGAATAATACCTAAGTCGTTGATATGGTGTATCTTTTTGTTTGAAAATGCTTTTAGAACAGTGGATACAATTGTTTAACAAAAACGCACACAGGAGTTAGATATATAGATAAATTGAGACATTACCATTGACAACGAATTTTTCAAAAAAACTCATTCCATGTCATTGGAGGTACTCCTGTTTTTCCTTGTAAAAATAAATATTGGGAAACAGCTCTGTCTTTTGGGTTTCTGTTCAGATAGATAATTTTGTAACCATTTTCCACGTGCTTTCTTGGCAGATACTCCATTGGCAAATGTGTGTGGAAGAATCTTGGACTGTTCATTTTCTCCAGTCGGTCCCAGTCACTTTGACATTCAAAGTTACAATAATTCAGTTCACCATGGCTGTTATATTCAGTCGTCCGATGTAAAAGCATGGACACTATTTCATGTACCCAGTGTGTACCTTTGATAAATTAAAAAAAAAAGACACACATAGCATTTATATTTTTGTTTATCTCAATGTCCACTAGAGAAAAAAAAAACATCCGTTAATTGAGTTAGAAAACTTCGCCTCTCTCAAATTTTAGAATTTTCATGTTATTTCAACACGGCTGATAATCTACACACGCAGAACAACTGATTCTGCAATGAAAACCGTGAGAGGATTTTCCGTTTGTGCTTGAATGGAGTAATTGTCACCGCTTCGAAAGGTATGTACTGTTCTAAATCGCAATTTTCTAATTCTACTGATCAAAATATTGAAAATCGGAAAATGCTATGCTGTGGTGAATATTTTAACGAAGAGATACATGGATCATTTACTGTTGTGAATAGAGTAAAACTCATACAAAATTAATGGTCCCACAAGTAATTGCCGAACAAAGTGACATTTGAATTTTGAGATGGTTCTATTAACAGACCAGAAGTTATATTTTTTTTTTCAGTCAACGGGATTGAATGTCGTTTCTGCAGCGTGTACGCTTTCCGAAATTGATAGACTTCCTCATAATGTTCATTATTTCATGCGTGAGGGGATAGGTCCAGATTGAGGACATCGTGAATACGTGAGGGAAAGAGCAATTTTTTTTTAATATTTTGCCTTGTGACCTTTCTTGACTCAATAACTGTGATCAATGCTGATTAAAAGCACAGATTTTTCTATTTACTTTAATAGATGTACACTGATCACTAATTAGATAAAATCAAACTATTAATTGCTTGTTCAGTTTCAGGAAATGCCATTATTCAATCATAAATTTTAACCACTTACAGTTACGTTTCCATTCCCATTGTCAATTTATATTTGGTAAAAAATTCAATAAAATTGTGCAAGTTACTGAAGTTATTTTCTCCATCGTTTCACTCCTCCGAAAATAAAGTTTTTCTGAACAAGAAATAGGGTTGTCTGTTTGCTACAAGATCACCTTTAATTTAACATGGTCAACATAAATATATACAATCAGGCAAACATAAATGCATCAATTTTCACCATAATGATACACAATATAAAAAAGAAGATATGGTATGATTGTCTATGAGACCAAATGACACAGAAATTAACAACTATAGGTCACTGCCTTCAACAATGAGCAAAGCTTATGACGCATAGTCAGTTATAAATTGCCTCGGAATGGTAAATGTAAAACAATGCAAACGAGAGAAATGTAATGAATGTTCAATTTTTTTTTATATCAAGATATGATAGCACTTCCCGTCACGCATTCGCGATATCCTCAATCAGAACCGATCTCCTCACGCATGAGGATTTTTAAATTTATTTAGACGTCTCTTAATTTCGGACAGCTTACACGCCTTCAAAATCGACATTCAATCACGTTCACAGAAAAAAACCTAAATTTTAACTTGTATTTCAATTAAAAGATCCATCTCAAAATTTAACTGTCTCTTTTTTTTCGGCAATTACTCGAGGGACGATTGATTTTTAGTTTTACACTATGCACACCAGTAAAGTATACATGTATATCTTCGTTAAGGTATTAATCTTCTTCTTCTTCTTTTCTGTAACTTCCTTCTTCTAATGAGGAGCACATCCAATAACGGTTCTTTCAATATATGTATGGACACGTGTTATTAATTGTAGTATCACGTGAATGGTCATTTTTCCCTATCAGACCATTCTATCGCCAACTTCGAACTGGTCAAGTTCAGATTTACTGTTGGTTCATTATTGTTTGAATTCTTCTTGTTTTTGTACTATATATTGGTATTTTTGTTTGCTATTACACATTTTGATGATAATTTGTTTTTATTTAAACATAAGCTAACTTTCAGTATTGTCCAAGAACACCTCTCGAGACGATCTTCCGAGCTTCAGGGTTTGGACACAGGTTTCCATATCGACTAAGGTAACTTGGTTGTTGGTTTTTCCTGGCCGGCGGGTTCGTTTATGACGAAGTCAATGTTTTCATTTCGTATTGAAAGCATTGTTTATATATATATATATATATTATTGCATAACATATTATGTTTGTTATGATAGATTATAATAAAATCCGGTGTCATTCTAGTCTTGTGGGCGATCGGCAATTATAAATTGTGTTTGATATATTTATTGTTATATATAAGTATAGTGTGTACTGTTAATCATCAATAGGGCTTAAATTACACGGGTAAAATTGGCGATGAGATCCATTTAAGAATATATGACTTTAAAATGCACATACTAAAAGTTTTCATTTTCCATAACACATTTATTTACACGATTAAATGTAAAAAATTCCCGGCAATTTGAATTTTACAGTAAAAATATTGTTGATGTATTGAATCAAAACAACATAGCAAGACCATTTTAGAAATTATGCTATTTAGGTTTTAATGTCAATGAGGCAAGCATAAACAAGCACTGCAAACCACATAATTAATTTAGCCTTTGGTGTTATACAACCAAGCGTGCAACAGTCCAAGCACAAGGTGAACATGAAGATTGTTAGGCAACGTAAAGGTGTAATAAAAATTCACTATTACTACTTTGTATTAATTGAATTCAGACGTTTCACATGTAGGTCATAACACATCTTTCGAGAGATAGTCTCTATATTGTTCATTAACTTTGAATCACTCTTTATATATAATCGACAGCAAGTTTTCTGCAGTCTGTGTAATTAATTGACAGATATTGTCTCTATTTCTAAATTTTTCATTCCACTGATCATTTCCAATTTTAAGGATAATTAGCTGTTTTATTGAGCCAAAATTTTTTTCTACGAATTCCTTCGAGAGCTGGACATCTGGTGATAAAATGTATCAGATTTTCATCTTCAGTAAAACAAATAGGGCAAGTTGCATCTACATTTTCGATCCCAAATTTTGCTTCATTATATTGTAACATATAGGTTCCTGTAATAATTCTTGCCTTGACAATGGCTCGTTTTGTTTCGTTCGGAATGTTTAAAGCTGAGTCCGAAACTGGGTGAGTTTCACCAATTTTGATTGAGTTTGTATCTACACGATTTAATGTTGATTTTGAGCTATTTCAGTCCTAAAAGTGTTGTTCTAAAATTCTGAGATTGCAAATTTTACTGAATGCTTCCAGCTGAATTTTTAAGGTGTATTATCCCATAGTTCTTCTATTGTTGGCAGATTATATTGCTGTAAAACGGATCAGTTCTTTCTAAAAATGTACCTTTATGCATTTGGCGACGGTACTGACGTAGTAGAATTTCTTTCAAATTTTGATTTTCAGAAACATAAATGGAGTGGAGAAGGCTCAGTTGTCGTTTATTGAGCTCAGCTTAAAAAGGAAGAGCACCTAATAGCGAGTAGATCCCTATTGAGGCTGTCCTAGTTGGCAGGGATTGAATGTTTCTAAGAAAGGTTAGGTGGAAGTCACTCAGCGCTTTAAGTTGTGTTAAATTCAAAGGCAGTACCTCTAGACTGTATAGAAGACGTGGCAAAATATATATTTCGTATATATTAAAGTAGATGCAGGGGTGTTACCCATTTGTGCCGTGTGCCCCAGTTTTCATTAGTGAGTACGATGTTCTTCTTGCAAGGCTTATTATGTCTTCAATAATTAGCATGTTTTCGTTTTTTGAAGATCTAGTTATTTCTTAATAATGAGTGGCTCGGTCAGATGTTGTTAAATTCCTTCCCCTAAATCCCATGCTGATAGAGACTCCTTGTTTTTATTTGATGAATTTGCGTTCTGTTTTAATATCACACTTTTAGATGGATGAATTGTGTATTGGTTTTTCATTTGAATAATTGTTGACCGCATTGAGCATTACTTGCATGTCTTCATCTCAGTTGGATAAAAAGAGAATGTCATCAGCACAGGTCGGGCAACCAGAAAATTTTGTCCCGATATGAAGCCATACATTTGACTCTTCTCCTCCAGTTGAATGAGCAGATCCTCGATATATATTTTGTAGAAGTGAGTAGAGAGAATACCAACCTGACGGACTCCTTGATTAATCGAGAAACTATTGCTGTATTTTCCTTTCCAATCAATTCTGGAAGTCAGATCGTGGTACCTCTCGTAGATAGTCTTCCAGATGTCCTGTGGAATATCTCTTTGAAATAGCTTGTCCAGGAGTATGTCATGATTGACAACATCAAAAGCTTTTCATGTGTCAAGGGTAGCCGAATGAAGATTTTTTTTTCATTTGTTTTGAGTTTATTTGTGCTTCTGATATTAGAAGAGCAGCCATGGATGGGGATAAACCTTGTGTGAAGCCAAATTGTTGAGATGAATGATTTTTCAGTTTTTCCATAATTTTATTTAGTAGAGAGTGTTCAAAAGTTTTTCCTAATATTGAGGAGACAGTAATACCTTTATAACTGTCAAGTAGACTACAATCTTTTACTTTTTACAGACGGGAGTAATAATTCCGGATTTAAATTGTTCAGGTATCCTCCTTTCTTTAATCATTCGGTCAAAAATAAGTTTCAATATTGGCGTAACTTCTGTACCTGCCAATTTCAAATGTTCCGCAAATAGCCCATATTCATCACCAGCTTCATTATTTAAATTTCGAATAGCTGTGCGAGCTCTTGTTGATCTTTCAGCGGAGTTGACACATTTGTAAATAATCTTAATCGTATTGATCACAATTTTGAGGAGTTGCTTATTGTTCATAGTATTTTGCCAAATATTAATTTTGTTGTGCCGGGCAGCGTATTTCCTGATTTTCATGTAGAACGACCGGGGTATTTGAATTTGCTGTATTTAAATTTCTTTTAATAAGTTTATAGAAAGTTTTTGTAAACGGATTTTGCTCAAGTTGATGGTAAAAGTTATCCTTTTCTATTGCCCTTTCTTTACGTAGGATTTTTCTGGCATTGTATTTTGCTTGCTTTAGTTCAACATTATATTGATCATTTCCTCTTTGACGGCCTTTTATATCCCATACTTTGTGTTTTTGCTTGCTTATTTTGAGAAGCTCTTTTGCTTCAGGTGACACTTTTAATTTAGGCCCATTTAACTTAATGATTCTAAAAGGGATTGAACATTTTTTCACCTTCTTTAAACATACTGTTAGGAAACCACCTAATTCTGTTGTTGTTAAGTCATTTTGAAAATGTTCTGATAGTAGTTCATTCAGTTTGATTTTATATTGACTTATAAATATTACCTCTTTCCCATTCAATTTTGTAATAAACTGTTTACTGATTTTTTGACTGTTTTTAAACGATGTTAATTTTGCAGTTAGGTTGCACAGAACTGGTATTGACAAGTTTGAATATGACATATCAATGATAGTTATTTTATCAATTATGTCCTCATTTGTGGCTAGGATGAAGTCAATCTGAGATGTTGCTTTGCCATTATGGTGGGAAAAGTGTCTTTTGACGAGTTAGTTTCGTTTATCCAATTTTGATTAATTGTAAAACTCTGTAGAATTTTGTCATGAGGATTTGTCCTAGAGGATTTTAATGTCCCATTTAAATCACAGCAGAGAACTGTTGTTAAATCCGAATATTTTTCTTTAATGTGAGTGATGATGTCTAAAAATTCTCTGTATTTAACCTCGGATTTCGAATTTGTTGTAGGTATATAAGTGTTGATAAAGCAGATATTTTGATTGTTGAGCACTATCTTGATTGCCATAATTCTGGTATTTCCGTCTGAAAATTTTTGTATAAATTTATTCATTGACTGCAGCCACATAATTGCAGTCTCAGCCTGTCCATGTGGAGATTTAAAGTTGAGAATAGGATCATCGTTGTCATGGGAACGGATTAATACGGTGTGCAGAGGAAAGTGTTTTTGTAAAAAGTCCTTTTCGAAACCCAAAGCCAGTGTTCTTGTAAGTAAATAATTAGTGAAGGATTTTTTGCCAAATATTTTAGATAGTTGATGTTTGTTCTCACTCCCTCCACATTAAAAGTTAGTATTTCACAAATGATATCGGATATGTTCCTTACGTCGTAACTACAATCCCCTTCCCTTTCATGAATGTGACCTACCGAATTAGACTATTTACCGGATTTGTTATCACATAAGCAACACGACGGGTGCCGCATGTGGAGCAGGATCGGCTTACCCTTCCGGAGCACCTGAGATCACCCCTAGTGTTTTGGTGGGGTTCGTGTTGTTTATTCTTTAGTTTTCTATATTGTGTCGTGTGTGCTGTTGTTTGTTTGTCTTTTTCATTTTTAGCCATGGCGTTGTCAGTTTGTTTTAGATTTATGAGTTTGACTGTCCCTTTGGTATCTTTCGTCCCTCTTTTAGTATTTTTATTCCCTGGTGAAAGTCAAATTGTCTTTGGTAATGTTGGGTGTTTTTTCCCGAGGCGGAAGGTATAAAAATGATGATTTCCTTGATCAGATCGGCCATTTGTATTTCTTTCCTTGTTGTTATCTGTGTCTGGAGGTAAGTTTTCTTCGGTTGAGCAAGGATCTTGTTGAACGTCTAAGCTGTCATTAACTTGGTCCGCTACCAGTTTAGCTTGGAACATCCATGCTGACTGGTCAGACTTACTGCACCTTTGGTTCTCAGTTATCCGATTTGTTTGGTTAGCATTTTCAGTATAGTCTAAGCTTTTAGATGGATCAGCCATTTAAGCTTGAAACTTCCGCATATCATTCCCCGATTTTCAATATTTTGATCAGTTAAATTCAAAAATTGCGATTAAGAAAAGTACATACCTTTTGAAACGGTGAAAAATACTCTACCTTTTGATGGCTATTATTCGTTTGTTTCTCTGTCCTATATTTTCTCCCATTTATCTGTTTATTCATTGTAACCCTGTGACAGTGTCGTGTAGTGTTGTCATTTTAATGTTATAATTAACACTGTCATTAAAGCGGGAGGTTTGGCATGCCTCAAAACCAGGTTCAATCCACCATTGTTTCATTAAATGCCCTGTACCAAGTCAGGAAAATGGCCATTGTTACATTATAGTTTGTTTCTGTGTGTGCTATATTTCGGTGTTGTGTCTCTGTTGTGTCATAGTTCTCTAATTTTTGATACGTTTCCCACAGTTTTTGTTTGTAACCCGGATTTGTTTT
This sequence comes from Mytilus edulis, assembly GCA_019925275.1. Taxonomy (NCBI): domain Eukaryota; kingdom Metazoa; phylum Mollusca; class Bivalvia; order Mytilida; family Mytilidae; genus Mytilus; species Mytilus edulis. Next base: position 30,543,584 of record CM034355.1, on the reverse strand, counting down.
TTCTCTATCGATTTATGAATTTTGAAAAGCGGTATACTACTGTTGCCTTTATCTACTCAAGCACAACCGGACAATCCTTTCATGTTTTTCATTGCAGAACCAATTGTTCGTTGTGTGTAGAGGAGTGACTGGTGAAATATAATGTTTATTCAATTCTTGACCAAAATTAGTCTTCTGTGCACGATTTTATCAATTTTTTGACTCGTATCGTATAATCGTAAAAAAAATATTCTCGTGGTCTATTATGATGTGACAATATGGCAGCTAATCAAAATTGTCGTGTTTTGAAGCAAAAGTTAACCAATTGTCACCTTAGTAAACAATTAACAAAGAAGCATGGATATTTAGCACGTGTATAACATGTACCATAAGATAATACTTTATTTCAATGACAGATCCATGCGTATTGCGATCATCGGAATTTTACGAGAAAGGTAACAATGAGTTCATTGCATACGGAAACTATATCGGCGAATTGTTAACAGGAAGCAAACAATTAAAAAATGTAAAAATCTGATTATGTTTTTTTTGAGTAAAAATACATGAACATTAGTTTTATGATAATAACTAGCCATTAAGTTATACAAAAAAACATTTGCATTATCATTTTTTTAATTTGAAGTTTGATATGACTTTTATAAGGTTTCTTATATTGGTATACTTAGTCTATATCAGCCTCATGGCAAAACATGACTACAGCTTTAAAACTTTTTGATATTTTTAATAATTTACGGGATCTCTGTATTCATTGTATATTTTACAACCGAAAGACAATAGAAGAAAAAAGACGAAATAAATTATATGAAACAAAACCTAGAAGCAAAAAACGATAACAAAATATATTAAAAACCTTTTTAATATCCTTATATGTATACTATATTTGTAAATAATTCTCAATATCAGTAATTTTAACAATATATCTTTAACAGTTATCAAAGGTACCAGGATTATAATTTAGTACGCCAGACGCGCGTTTCGTCTACATAAGACTCATCAGTGACGCTCATATCAAAATATTTATAAAGCCAAACAAGTACAAAGTTGAAGAGCATTGAGGATCAAAATTCCACAAAGTTGTGCCAAATACTGCTAAGGTAATCTATGCCTGGGATAAGAAAATCCTTATGTTTTCTTTAAAATGTCCATGCTAATTGTTACTTCTTATATAACGGTGTATACCACATACCTTGAAGGCGACGATCGGTCTGTACCATACACTAGTTCTTATTTTGATGTCTCGGGTTGCTGAGAGTTTCATATTAAAAAAAAACCCATGATAGTCTCTATGTATAATATTTACCTGATTTCATTGGCGAACAGAGAATAACATCGGTTTCACGTGAATTGAAATTCCGAAGTGAGTCCATAAAATTATGTACATCCTTTACTATAGGTGGCATAGGTGGTAGTGTAATACTTTTGTATTCAATGAATGGAAAAAATGGCCCTCCTATCCTTCAAACAAAGACAACAAAATATAACCTGCTATATTAGAAGTTTTGCTAAGGATTTATTGAATTCAGATTTTCCTTGTGATTATGTATAAATTAACTGGTTATAAACCTTCGAATTTTTCGAAATGATAAGGATTTTCTTCTGCCTTAGGTCAAATTTTTCGGAAACTTGATTCATGCATGCTCTTTAACTGCGCACATTATTTGGTCTCGTTTAATGTTTTCAATCGAGTGTCACTGATGATTATTTGTAGCTGAAATGCGCTTCAGGCGTTGAAAAATTCAATTTTGGTATCTTTGATGAGTATACTTTCGATTGAGAAGGAAAATGATATTGACGAGCTCCAAAACTTTTGATATTGGTGTAATGATATTATAGACGAGGGGTAATAATTGAGCACAGCTACTAGCTGACTTGTATTTGTAGTCATATACGATGTACGGGTGTCTCAATACACTAGATACATTAGATATGTCCTATTCTATTGCGCCATTTTAATGAGTGTGAAATAGCATGTCGAATGATGCATGCATAGCAGTATACGCTCATCCTGTCGTCTCACCGGTCACGCTCTACTTAAAGTTCATGCAATCCCTTCAAATTCTTGAAAAAAGACAAATAACAGACAAATGACAGTGCTTTGACAGGAGAAGCGTCTCCTGCTATAGATGGCTCACTAGTCATGGACAGATCTGCTTCAGTCCATTTAAAGCTGTAGCCGAAGTCATCTAATTCGGATAATGTTCTTTGATTTGATGATTGGTTGCTTATTGCGCAACCCAATGTTTTATCAGTAAAGGCTGCGAAAGAGCTATATGTGTGATGATCGGGTTTCTCCAAATATGGTGGAAGCACTGAATTAAGATTTTGCCAAACAACTCAGGACATAAATCGAGTAACAGTTCTGTCATCCAAATCATTTCGAGAAATAATAGATAATTGTCGAGTTATGTGCTTGTTTGTTTTGGATTATTTATACATTTTTTTTTAATTCAGTAATTATAATAAATTAAACTGCTCTGGTGTTTAGAGATTTCAATATTTTCATTCCATATAATAATTTCAGGCATTTTGTAAAATACTTTTCAATTTTTCGTGCCATTTTGTAAAATGCCTAAAAAAATTATTCATTATGTAAAATGATTGAATCTTACAGGCATTTTAGAAAATGCCGAAAGATTTCATGCATTTTACAAAATGCCTAAATTTAGAAAATGCCCGTAACATATATATACACTCAGCAGTTAAATGTATTATCCCTATTATCTTAATTCAGAGTTCAAAATTGACAACATTTTACAACATGTGAACAAGAAAATGAATTTGGCGCATATAATACAATGTTGATCCCTGTACCCAAATTTTCGATATTTTACCTATCATGCCCGTTTGGTTTGTTGTCGTTATAATAGAATTAATGCAACTGTCATACAATTAGATGGTATAGAAAGCTATAAACCCAGGTCCAATCTACAAAAGAGGGACGAAAGATACCAAAGGGACAGCCAACTCATAAATCTAAAACAAACTGACAACGCCATGGCTAAAAATGAAAAAGACAAACAGAAAAACAATAGTACACACGACACAACATAGAAAACTAAAGAATAAACAACACGAACCCCACCAAAAACTAGGGGTGATCTCAGGTGCTCCGGAAGGGTAAGCAGATCCTGCACCACATGTGGCACCCATCGTGTTGCTTATGTGATTACAAATCCGGTAAATAGTCTAATTCGGTAGGTCATATTCATGAAAGGGAAGGGGATTGTAGTTACGACGTAAGGAACATATCCGATATCATTTGTGAAACGGTTATTCCATAACGGTCAACCAACTCGTGATGGCGTCCGTAAAATTTACGAAGGGATGATTTCAACTTCACCATTTGGAACTCTTGGTTTAATAGCTTCCTTGTGAGCAGCACACCTCTATCAAGAAAATCATGATAGGAAATGCAAGCACGGGAATATCGTATTAATTGGGAGATATATACCCCGTATGCAGGTGTTGCTACTTAGAAATGGAAAGTTCACAATTGGAAAGCTGAAATCATCTCTTTTGTCGTAAAGTTTTGTTTTCAACCGACCCTCATTGTCAATTTCTAGATGTAAGTCAAGATATGAAGCCGACTTAACTGTACAACATATGTAAATCTATACCGAGTCAGGAATGTGACAGTTGTTATCCATTCGTTTTATATGTTTGATTTTTTGAATGAGCCATTTGATTAAGGACTTGTCGTTTTAAATCCTCAGAGCTAAGTAGTTTAGTTATATTACTTGTTTTACATCATCTGCTATCAATTTTGAAATTATTATGAAAATTAAAAGCATTAATTTACCTTTTCTCAATCTCCGCCATCATATATGTGATACAAGATTAAATCTAGCAACACACTTGTACACAATAAAGTGTCACGTGATTAGCATGTGATTTTGATAACTTGAGGGAAAACACATCTGATCATTCAGTTTAATGATATCCGTTACTTTTTAAATGACACGGTCGAAAGTACAGAAGCAAATAAGTCTTCGAAAATGCATTGAAGTATAACACTAGGACAATATGTGCAGTAAATATGTTTCAAATATGATTATGTTTATGTCATGCATGCACAAAAGCATCAAGTTTATAGAAAAGTTAAGTGTATACCTTTTATCATGAAACGTATAACACTTTAGTCCTTTATCACGCAATAATGTGGATAAAATGTATAGATAGAAAGTAATACATAGCAAAATATGTATATTATACACTTTATCATATATTTCAACAGGAGAAGACATATTAACTGCTTTATGATGCCTAGCACCTCGGATTACCTTCAATTCTTCTTTTGTCTTGTTTCATAAGCTTTAAAAGAACTGCTTCTAATCACTTGGGTTACCTATTTATATATTTTGTTTGTGTGTTTTGTGTGGTATTTCATTGAGTTCTTTTTGATAGTTCCATTTCGTGTGCAAGAAAATATGAAAACTCGACGTTTTTAAGTCACATGCCAAACAGTGACGTCATTTGATAAATCGCGTCACGCTCAAAAGACCGTTCATTTAGGACCCATTTTGAGGGAAAATATTTCTTGAAAAGCTTGCATAAATTAAAAAGGAATTTATAAAAAAGGAATAAAATATATAGGGGTGTGATTAAGGGTATGAGAAAGGTGTGCATCATAGTTGCGCGATGAGGATTAAACAGCAGGCTATTTATCAAATATTCAAAATTACTGTATTTACTACCAAATATATGATAAAGAATATTATCATATTGCTATTTCAATATCACACCTTTATCAACCGAAAACACAAAATACAACCGCGAGAGCTCTGCTCGTGTGATTATATTTGTTGAGGGTTGTGTAATATTGAAAAAGCCATTTAGTTGTTAATTTCTGTGTCATTTTGTCTCTTGTGGACAGTTGTCTCATTGGCAATCATACCACATCTTCTTTTTTTTTTATATATCATGAACATTTAATAATATACCTCAGATAGATGTTTTTTTTGTGTGACTTGACGTCATACAGATTCTGGGTATGATAAAGCCTTTCTAACATTGACTGACATTGATTACGTGACGTCATACTGGTTATAGGTGTAATAAAGCATTTGCACCCGTATCAGAAAAGTTTGCAGACCAATATTCTCAATTTGAATTTTACATAAAAAAGTAGATTTTTTTCTCCAATAGGATAATGATGATAGTGAATGACTATTTAACATGTTTTACGTCCAGCGAGTACTGAAATTCATATTTATGATCATTATGACTGGAACACGATGATGAGATTTAAATATGACCCTTCACAGTTTAACATGTGTAACATCCGGCGATTAATGAAAAATCATAATTATGTTAGAAATACGTTTAGGAGATTTGAATATGAACCCTGCCTTGTAATAGATAGTACTAATTGGTTTTGCATTATAGTCCGATGAATTATTGACAAAAAAAAAGAAAAAAAAAGAAAAAACCGCTTTCTTCCACAAACATGTTACGTCTGTATTTCTTTGCTTATTCACCTATAAACGCTCATTTTAAATTTTAATGCCTTTGTCATTCTTTGAATAACTTCTCATTAAAAGTGCAATATCGGAGCATGGCGAATTATACATATTTTGCTCATCATTTCAAATTCTTTTTATGAAATCATTACAATACATAATTTCAAAGAAATCAAATCGAAAGAAAGAGTAAAGTTATCCACATGATGAAAAACGGAAACTTCACATAGTTCAAACAGCATTTAAACTCTTGGTGAATTTTATACAAAGTTAACATCATATCCCTTCATTTTCCGCTGATACAGTTTTTCGAACAGTTCATTTTGTTCGACTGTAAACCAGTTTTCCAAATCTCCAATTATCCCTGATATGAAATGAACGAGTCTCCAGTTATCAATATTTTTATAACTATTATATATGTTTACTGTCTGTGTATGTCATACAATGATAAAGTATTGATAGCTTATTGCATGGTATGAGTTTGCTGATTGTTGAAGTTCTTATTGTGACTTATTCTTGCATCCATTCTTTTAGATCTCAAGTAGATAGTACTCTCATTAGCAATCAAATACACTCATCTCAATCACATGCATATGCATTAAGTGCCTCCTCTGTGACTTAAATCTTCATGGATATCTGTAAACACGCCTGTACGGAGGAAGGGCTCATGGATATAGATCATGCCAAATCAATAAGAAGCAACCCTAACTACACAAAGATGTAGAGAAAATGAATGGTTAGCTTGAAAAATAAATATACTCTCTCTATATTAAATCTATCTTCGATTGCAATGAGTATGCTCCTTTAGGATAAGGGGGGCTGCCCCACTCATAGTACTCCACTCATTGCAATTATTCTTTTGGATAAGGGGGGCTGCCCCACTCATAGTCCGAGATTACTCTGACGTCCAACGGCTGTTTTGCCAGACAAGCTGGGACCGTGGGTCCCACTCATTGCAATTATTCTCTTTCTTACAATATTAAATATATCCAAACTGTGTGGCCTGTGTGAATTCAATTAAAACATGTCCTTAGGAGCTATGCTGCCAATTTTTTTATGCATTAAAAACATTTCAGTACAGACCATTTACTTTTAATGGGGTGCTATGGATTTCACCCCAAACTTTAGATTTCTTTGGTTTTCATTAAAGCCTGGCAAAAATATAACCTTATCACATATACTTAAATATTGTTAGAAATATGAAAACAGTCGGATGTCTTAATACTTTTTTTTCAAGTTGCCTTTTTTTCAATTGAGGAAGATTCAATGGTTTTTTTAAAATTAAAAATACACTCTTATAAATCTAAAATATATACATTTTTCTGATGAAAATACTCTACTCATGAAAACATTCTAGTCAAGAAGCATACATGTCTGAATATATTTCTTTAAAATAGTTCTAGTCATAATGACATTCCTTGTTTATAAGTGTTCCAGTATTTAATAATTATATCATATTTTATGTCATACATTGGATAATGACACTATGTTAAAGTTTCAGTTTTGGTTAAAAAGTTTTTTATCTGAAAATGCCTGTTCATTTGATGTTGGTTTTCAGCATGTCCAGTGTTTGTTGTTTTAAAATGGTTTTTTTTTCTTCACAAGAAACTTGGTTTAGTGTAACTGCTTGTTTAAACTGTATTTTGGCTGATAAAATAAAATATTTTCCTACCTACCGACCCTTCAGTCTGAAGGTACAGTCGGAAAACAGCAAACAAACATATTTTTAAGGTTGGCCCTATTTTATTTATTATAAATTATATACATGTACATGTACTGCTACATATCTGGTTTATAATAATGATACAACATGTGCAAAAACTAATAGAAGGTGTTCATCTTAGATAACGTAAAAAGAAAGAAAAATGAAATCATTTATTAATCTTAACAATCAAAAGAGAACAATACCAAATAAAACATAAAGAAGAAACAATGATTTACATAAACATTTTGTTTGAAAAGTTAAAGTAAAATGATGAAGTTAAAAAAATTAATTAGAATTTTTATTAGAATAAAACAAGATAAAATAATATATAATTAAGCCAATTAACTATTAAATTGATAGAGATGTCGTAAACTGTTCTTGAGATAGAAATGTCAGGATACATGCTGAGCAACAAGAAAGAACTTTCAAAAATTTTGTAGACAAGAAAATCTATTTTCAGAAACTGTTATAAAAGTGTCATTAGAGATCATTCTCCTGACAGTGTATGACATTTTTTTTTAAGAAGGTTAGAATTGATAAATATTGTTTGTTTGTTTATTTTCGGAAAATAGAATAAACAAAATGGACTTTTAAGAAAATATATAACTGCATTATACATTTTCCAAAGCTGTAAATTGAAAACTATCAAAATCTTAATGTGCAAGCTTTAAAAAAAATCAAAAATCAATCGTAAACACAGAGACGTATAAATGACATCAAAACCACTATGACACTACATTTCTCAATATATAAATAATGAAAATGAAGAAACATGCATTTTGAAAAGTTTAAAGTTTGCAGATTTATTCGTCATAAACAAACTTTACGTTGTATCCTTTCATTTCTTTATCATAAAATTGATCAAATTGTTCGCTCTGATATACTGTAAACCAGTTTTTCCAGTCACCAATAATACCTAAAAATATAGATGATTGTACATGGAGTTAGTTTTAACATGTGGCCTACTGATAAACATTTATTTCGATGTACTTACCCGAAGAACTTTCAGCCAGCATTAAGAAAAATATCAGCAAAACTTTTTATGCATTTGAATAATAATTATTTTATGGTACAGTTGTATTTGTTCCATGTATCTTTTTGTCTAGTACAAGTAAAGCTTTAAATGAAAAACATGAGAATTTTAATCTTTAATCGAATTGATTAAACAATTCATAATGACAAAGGGAAAACACCCAAGATACGATTATGACAAACATTCAGGTGTTGAGTTAGATTATTGGAGTCACGGTGCAAGGTGTCAACTTATATCAACATATCACATCTAGCATTTAAAAAATTGCTTTTCGTCGCCAGTAAACAACTGCCTAAGCGATTATCAAACCCTTAATTACCGATAAGTATTCATCAAACACAGTCCTATCATTTCTTAAAAGTTAAAATTAAGAAAACCAACAGACATAAACATAAAGTATCATAAATAAAACTTCGTGTTTCTTTTCAAATCATTCATTATAAATACTTTTAAACTGTACCACAAAATACAACTACGCATGCACAGTTTATTGTTTACGAAATGTACAGCGTATTTTACCAGTCTTTTCTTTAAACTAGCATATATACATCTCAACTCAATGGCAACTTAGCTTGTCTTTAAACCAGTTTATCATATAATATGTTCTCTTCCTAAAACGCATAAAGTATTTTATATTTAACGATAAACACCAAGTCTCTCATCCATCAATCTTTATTGATTTTGAATTACTACTACAATACTATGTATCATATGCTACCATGGTTTTCCAAAAGATGATATAAACGAAGTATAATTTGATTTTAGCGTCAGGTAATTTCAATATATAATTTAATATAAAACGTAACATAATCAATCACACTTAAGGTATTAATTGAAGATGACCAATGTAATATTTTCTGCCATTATTGCAGAGAATGTATATATATTTGACTTGTCATGCATTATTTGTATACTAAATAATCTAAATTACCCCTTAAAGTAATAAAACAGTTTTAGGCTCATTTGAGTCAGTATGCGAAATTGATTTTTCATAGGCGGTAATGATAAAGTTTTCTTCAGCAGCACATACCATATCGTAAACTTGGATATGCATGATGACTCATTTCGAAGCTGAGACATTTTCACTTTTGCTGTTTAATTTTAAGGGTATGTAAATTAGCAAATCCATAAAAAGATTTCGTGATGCGGATCCTGATTGTAAAAAAAAAAATACATTTTTCCAGACAATAAGATCTTTAAAAATTTAAGAAATCAAAAGTTTTCACACATTTATTTTATGGTTTTTCTACTTTTCAAAATCAGCAAAAATAGTTAAACTCAGTAATTTTTTAAACAAAGAAACATGTCCAATATCACTAAACAGTGATTTTAATGTATACGCACAATTTTTGTGTTCCTCAAGTTGAGGTGCATGAAGATGTAATACCGACAAATCATAGTACGTCACATCCGGATGATTACGAAAATAAGTCAAAAAATATATTCCCTTTAATTTGACAGTTTTAGGTAACAAATCCTAAATTTGATTGCAGTGAAACATTTCTGGATCATAAACATATCTCATAAGTATTTCAAAGCACCATTATTTTCTTATTTGGGATTTCTATGGGATATTTTTGAATCTTGGTGGTACATGATTACTTAAGCTTGTACACAGGATAAAAAAAATCTGATTTGTTAACTCCCAGAGATGATCATCTTCTTCTATGCAATGTGATTTTTTTCAATAGTATTGTACAGGATAAAACTTTACTCATGCCCAGTATTACTTCATTTGAAACACAGATAAATACTGCACATTGTTTTGAACATTGCAAAATTGAAAATTAACAAAGAATAATAGGGGGAAATAAACGGTGATATCACACATTAAAGGGATATTGACCCATTTACATGTAGACCGCAACCATATCAATTACTCTTCCATCATTTTTTGTTTCTAGTTATTCTACTGGCCGAATAAAATATAATAAATCTGTTATTTTGCATTAGTTTATACATAAGCAAAATGTTACCAGTAAAACTGATCTGTATTTAAAAGTGATAATTTTATGTTTTATTTATATTACAAAAATTTGAAAGTCGGTAAAAATAAAATCGTTTTCATAGACATTTTCCATGTCCCTTTCCAGAGTCAGAAGTCTGTAGTTCAATGTTTTTAGTATTTTGTGATAGATAAGGCTGTTAGTTCTTTCGTACAATTTGTTTAACATTGACCATGTTGGGGCCTTTTAGCATAAATATTAAAAGAATCCTTTTACAAATCATATTGTTGCGATTGGTATTCTTCACGTACGTCCTCTTGTATTTTTGTCCATCTGATGAGTTAAGTTTTTTTCAACTGTTTTTTTTATAGTTCGTTCTTATGTTGTACTGTTATACCACTGTCCCAGGTTAGGGGAGGGTTGGTATCCCGCTAACATGTTTAACCCCGCCACATTATTTATGTATGTGCCTGTCCCAAGTCAGGAGGCTGTAATTCAGTGGTTGTCGTTTGTTTATGTGCTACATATTTGTTTTTCGTTCATTTTTTTACATAAATAAGGCCATTAGTTTTCTCGTTTGAATTGTTTTACATTGTCTTATCGGGCCTTTTATAGCTGAATATGCGGTATGGGCATTGCTCATTGTGAATAGTTGTCTCATTGGCAATCATACCACATCTTCTTTTTTCATTATTGTTTTTTATTATTCATTCCATTCATCTAGCAAATATCATTTTGTTAATATCTGGTTTTCGATTACTACTATTTTAGCAAGATATTTTTCTCTTTTGTGGCTATGTTTGAGGGAAACTTGCATACATTTTAAAATTAAGAATATATCTATTGTTACAATATAAATACCAGTATATACACTTGCCTTTACGCCATAATGTAGAATTTCCCTCAGGATCCAAGTCTCGGGATTCGTCAATTTTATTATCTTTCAAATTACCAAACGCGCACTTGTCGAATATGTCTTTGATTAACTCATCAGAAATATTTACGTCTAGGAAATTCGCCATTTTCTTCCCTGTTTGGATAGGAATCTGTAGAATAAATTACTTACATTTAAGTATTGTATGTTGCAAGAATGAAACTGAGACAATTATAACACAGAGACAAAAGAATGAAACTCTAAATAACTGAAAACCAGAAGGCTTCAGCTATGAGTTAAACCCAAGTAAAGCTATAAATGAACCGGAATAGATTTTAAACAGTGGACGCAGATGTCATGCTGATATAAACAATATTAACCACTAACTATATTTTACGAAAGCTTCTTTAGTTAGTAAACGAATAAGTCTTGTATATGAAAAATTTATGGTCCTTTTTGTTAATCGTTTAAATTTTCTTCATGTAACCAGCAAACCTCCCTTACATAAATCGTAATAGAACCTTTTTGTTTATTGTATCAACTGGGAGTCATATACTCTATATGCACGTTTTCTTGAATTATTGATTCATAACGATAGAAAATAACAATCGCATGGGAAATTGTAATGTATTATTTGTCGGATAATTTTTAATGAGTCAATATCGATGTAAAGATTGAGTCAAGGTACAAATATGGACATAAGCTATCACTAGTTTCCTTTAAGATATCAACAAATGATGCATTATAGACAACAAACTACGGTAATATGATATCGTATGCAAAGCTGATGGTTTCAATAGAGATGACATATAAAACACCTGGTCAATCAGAAATATAAAAAATATAGAAAATGAGCCATACGACTATAGAGTGTGGGTTTTCTCATTGTTGAAGGCCGTATGGTTCTGTACAATTGCCTACATTCACTTTATTAGCATTTTCGTTTAAAGTTATGTAAATGGCAAACATATCCAAATCTTCTTATTTTTTCATATAAATTATGTTATAAATTAAAAACTTGGGTTGAATAAGAGTAATTTTTACAAGATATTATCTGACAAGTAAACAAAGTGAAATAATAAAAAAAAAATAACCTCGAGGAAATTTCATAACAGAAAGTCAATAATCAAAAGGCAAAATCAAAAGTTCAAACACATCAAACAAATGGATAACAACTGTCATATTCTTCACCTGGTACAGGCATTTTCTTCTGTAGATAATGGTGGCTAAACATGGTTTTATAGCTAGCTAAACCTCTCTCTTGTTTGACAGTCACTCCAAATCCAACGATGTGTGAACTAAACGAACAGACATGATAGGTAAAAATGGTAAAAATAAGAGAACAGCAGTCTGAAAGGCACTCACCAATTTCAAGTCCTCAAACGTGACGGATAGAACATTGGCTGTCTTGTTCTCTATTGCCTTCTCAAATTCTCTGGTAAAGTAAAACCATCCGCCATACAAATCATCTACAACAAATGAGAAAAATACGTCATACTTTAAGAAGCAGTTTCTGCCAGTTTCGCCAGTAGTACCTTGTACGTGTATATATATTCATCCCTGCCAATCTTTCAACTATATTGACTATTTGTCTCGTCATTACTACAAACGGTCTTAGTTTTAAGAGTTTAGTCGATCCTAAAAAATGAATTATTAAAATGAGAAAAAAAAAAGATTTTCCCTTTTGAATATTGGTTAAGATTATCTAATCCATCACAAATTTGCATGACAATTATGTAAAAGATTTAACATACCCTTGAGTATAAAATTGTCGAAAAATTCACTCCATGTCCAAACAGGAACTCCCTCCTTTCCCTGAAGAAAGACATACAGTGATACAGCCCTATCTTTGGGATTCCTGTTTAGATATATGATCTTGTTTCTATTTTCGATGATCTTCTTTGAAAGAAAACTAAGCGGTAAGTGAGTATGAAAAAGTCTCGGATCATTCTCTTCTTCTAAGTCGTCCCAATCTGTTTGGCATTCGAAGTTAAACTTGGCCAATACACCAAACGTATTATACTCTGTTGTCTGGTGTAAAAGCATTGAAATAATTTCGTGAGCCCAGTGTGTACCTTAAAAGAAAGCAGGAAAAATAAATGTTAAGAATTCATTACTTCTTCTTAATGTACAAAATATCTACAAATGTTGATTCAGACATTTTGGCTAAAATGGCTATGCTAACACTATAGAATTAATTTTTAGCGCAGACCAACATTTGCATCTGTAAACATTTTTAACGAATAGCATGCCCTAGATATATCAATTTCAAAACGTTGAATATTTCTTAAAATTAAGAACTTATAGGGGTTTAACTGTTTTACTGCAAAAGAAGTAAAAAAAAAACCCCAAAGTTTTGAACATTTTTCTAGAAGTTCCCCTTGTGTAATAATCAAGTAAACCTTAATAAATGGCAAGGACAATGGAGAGATAATAGAAATCTGACAACAATAAAGGTAGGACAAGTTATAACATTTTCTAAGTATCTGATACGTTCATATATACGCATCTATGGAGATATGTGTCATTTAATACCCTGATTCGGAGTATTACTCGATGAACTTTTTTCAAACAATGACGGGGATCAAAGTTTGTGACCAGAACTTATTAATTTGCATGTTAATAATAATATTTTTGAACGCCTAGTTTAATTATCGGGCCATAGTGATTATTTCGTTTGTTTCAATGTTGTACAACAATCCCTTGATCCAATATAATCCCATTTTCTATTTGATGCATGCGCAATGAAACAATAAATTGCTCTGTACGCAATTCCCTTCCAGTAAGTGTACAATTTGACACGTCTCTTTTTGACAGTAGTTTTGCTGGATTTATTTTATTTCACTTTGAAAACTCGTTATACACAGGCTTACAGAAGAGGCTAAAGGAATTACAGAGGGTCTTGAGGAATAATTTTATCTTTGTTGTATCAATGCAAATCATACAGAGATTTTTTGGAAAATTCAAAGCTTTTCTCCCTGTACTCTTATATTTGACGTGTATGCAGTTAATATGTAGGGGATTGCTGCATGCAGTGCTAGCAATGATTTTTCTTATGCAAGTTTTTAAATAAAGGTATCTGTTAAAACAATTACAAATAGGGTTTCATTCATGTTCACCTTCTAATCTTTCAGTGATTTTAACTACGATTTAAGAACTTACAACTTTTGTAATAAAATATATGAAAAAAGTGGAATGAATGTTTTTTTGAAGTGAAAAAAATTGCAATGAATGTTTTAGATAAATAACGTGCTCTTGATGGTTCTTTTGAATCTATTGGCAGTATACTGCTTAACTCTTTATACTACACCTCTCTACAATCTTATCAAACGAAAGCGTGCCTGTTTAACTAGATGGTCGTTTTGTAAATCTGAATGCGAATTAGTTTGCTGCAAGTCATTTAAAGCCTTCTTCTTTAATGATAATTGTAATTATGCTAAGCATACTTACTAGAGGTGTGATGAGATGATTGGTGCTGTATATTTTCTCCTTGATAATATGTTTGTAATTTTCGGCAATATACATTATCGACAGGTTGTAAGTATTCTAATGGACACCAATTGTGCCCCTTTGATACTAGAAGTGTTCTTTGTTTTGAATCACAGTTTATGACCAAACCCAGAAAAGACCCATTTTCATTGCATTTAAATTATAAATTCAACAAAACTAACTTTAATCTAGATGATAATTTTTTCGAGAATTTTATAAACATACTTCCGAAATTTCCCAAAGTATTTTACTTTAAATAAATCAAATGTAAACGGTAATAACTGTCCTTTTCTAGATTTAACTATTTCAACTTTACACTGGATACTTTTCACTATAGTTTACAACAAATTGTACGATTTTTTGTTCCCAATTGTTAATTTTCTTATGGTGCATATATACCACATCTCGTTCGATATGCCCATGTCTGTTGGGATGTGTAAGATTGATCATTCCAATGAACATAATCTACCATTGATGCATTGATTACGTTCGTTAAAATCTATGACATCACTACACACACGGGCATATCGAACGAGTTGGGATATATAAACACCGTATGATGGAGCTAAAAGAACTTCGCCGTCTAAAACAGGAAGATTAACAATAGGGAATGAAAAATCGTCTCTTTTGTCGTAAATGTTAGTATGAAGTTTCCCTTAAGAAATTGAAATGTCTAAATCTATAAAAGGACAACTCCTGCTGTTTATGTTAGAATTTAGTTAAACACTTAATTTATAGTGTTTGTTATCTTTACTTAAACACTTATTAATTTTCCAAACCTGATTTCATGGATGAACACAGTATTACATCTGTTTCTTTTGAATTAAAGTTTTCTATTGACTGAATTACTTTTGCTCCGTCTTGTTTTATTGCGGTGTAGATAGTATTGTTATTTTTCCATATCGGTAAAATGGATAAACTGCAATAGAATTTCTGCAAAGAAAGTGCTTAAAGAACAGTATCTTCAGAGCATGTAATAGTATGAAAACTTGACTAAAATTTGAAATGCAAATATTTGAATTTTGATCATTATCAACATCATCATCAAGAAAGGTCAACAAATTACCAGCTATAATCATAGTTAACTTTAGAAATAAACTAGTTCGGTAAGCCGCACATGTAAAGAAGTTTATACCTATCATTTCAAAAAGAAATCAACAAATCAAAGCTATTTTGAGAAAAAATTCATGTTTATGCTTATCAAACATACCAGATCCTTTTTTTCATGTATTTTCGTCAATTCTGTATGATAAACTAACCAGTGTTCCTCCGTATATACGTCAAATGAAACCGTGAGCTAAATTTGGTCTACATTGACAATATAGAAGGTTGTATTGTCACGAAAAGAAATTAAATCTTAGAAAATTGACAACACCACGACTACAATTGATCATGTTGATTGTTGGTTACTTAACGTCCAAGAACAACAATGTATCAAACATTTAACCAAAAGATAAAGAATACAGCAAAACGAATTTTATCAAAATGAGGAGGTGACGTCAGGTTCTACAAGAAGGGTAAACAGTCGCGAATATAATCACGTGTAATAAGATACACTCGGTGACGAAACAACCACGGAAGATACATTCAGTGATGTGTTACAACCAAGTAAAGGAGGAAGGAATCGTAACAACAACTTGTTTTGTACACCAAATTGTGATTGAGAATGCAAAAGATTCAACTGAGTCATTATAAACCCTTGGTTCCTTTGGTTCAATTTTTGTTTTTAATTAATTTTCAATTGTTAGATTGAAATTTGTTCGACTTTGAAACATTGTGAATTGAAACAGCGAACTGACAATCTATAAAGGGGGACATTGCTGTAAAATTCATGTTCACTTATTTGATAAAAATTCTTATATTTGATTTATAACATACAAAACCGTACGCCCACATTACAATTATTCTGAGATATCAGTTACCAAAGCATGTACTCAGCAAAAATAGACCAGAATTTCGTATTTGAATCAAGACGCCATCCAATGAACTATATAAAATGACCTCCAAGGATTGATAAAGGTTTAAAAATAAATACGTTATCGCTTAAACCTGTATAAGAAAGATATTTTATTGATCTTTCAACGATATGGTTTACATTTGTTTCACTTTCAATGGTGGCTTAACACGACCAATACATGTGCAACCGATCTTTTGGGTTAAATTGATGGTCTCATATCTACGGATTTAACGAGATTGATCTATTTACTTGCAAATGTAGATTTCATCGTCGATGGTTCCTTGTTTATTTTGACAAAATGGAACTAAATTGGCTGCGAAAAGTGAACTTTTATTTCATTACGCCACGTTTTTTTATGATTAAAACAAACAAACTTATATTCTAATTTGTTTCTTATTTCGTAGCTTATTCTCCTTTAAAAATACACGTACACGAAATATATTTACTTGTATTAATATTATTGACCCCAAGATTTAGTAACGGTCAAGTGATTGTTAACACATGCTAGTGTTTTTAATAAGCACATGATTTGAGTTTATTTCACATGGTTTTAAGTGTATATGCAACACGTTAGATTCGTGTAAACATGATTAAGTATAGAGGGTTCGTTGAAGACTTTGAAGTTGCTCGAAGTTTGTCTACCAGTTAATGTAGTAGAAGCTAGTAATGATGTTTACCAACCTGTTAATGTTGGTATACTATTATATAAACATATATCAATATGTATTGTTTTCCCTTTTGTAGATAGATATTGTTAATTGTATGTATACTTTATATGCTGGTTGTTTTTTGCATGCATCAATTTAGGAAATTAATATATTAAGATTTATGTGGACCCTTTGGCTTTTTCAACCAAAAATTACTTCAAGTACTGACAATCCTGTGTATCTGCAAAAAAATTAAGACATCAAGGTACTCAGTTTAAGTTTGTAACCCGGATTTGTTTTCTCCCAATCGGTTTATGACTTTCGAACAGCGGTATACTACTGTTGGTTTTATCTATTTTATGTTTTAGAAGATTAACAGGATTTTGCAGTGGACGCTTTTCTCATTCTTCCAGAATTTGCCAAAGTAAACTTAGTTGGGAAAGAGGTTTTAGAACCTCCCATCAAGTTATAATTGAAGGGTCTTTCCATACAGGGACCAGACGATAATCAGTGATTTAAACTATGAACGACAAACAAAAGTGCAATGAAAACATACATTGCACTTAAATTTTAAATTCTAGGGCATGCTATGCAGATTTTTTTCTTCCAAAAAAAACCTGTATGCACAATTTACCAAAATGCTGCTACATATTAAGACACACATATCATATGCATGTGTGTTTCGTTTATTAACTAACTTATATTCGTAAACGCTTGTCGAATTAGAATATAAATTACATTCCGTCAATGGCATGTACATAATTTTCCACATTCAAATACATACATATAAAAATAAGGAGATTTGGTATGATTGCCAATGCGTAAACTATCCACCAAAGTTCAATGAAGTGGACTTTAAGCAAGTATAGGCAACCTTACGGCGTTCAATAATGTGAAAACCGATACAGTTTAGTAGGCTTTGAAATGCCTCGGTATTGATAGTATGATACAATTGAATTGAAAATACTAAATAACCTTCTTTATAACAAATAATTTACGAATGCATATTTATTCATATTTTGTTATGTCATAACGCATTGCAGCATTAAAAAACCCAGAAGAACATAATTTAACAAATATATGTCGATTAGCAACGGAAAGCTTGAAGAAATTCACCACGTACGTTGAATTGTCAATCATTTAAAACACCTTTATGTAATATTTTGCACACTTTATGCTCCAATTAAATAAAAATGAAGAAATGTTTAAATTTACCTAGTTTCTTGTTGATGATACGATTCATTAACATTTGATGTAGCCATCGTTATCTCTTTGTGGATCGAATCGAACGAAATGTTCCCTCCTCGTTTGACTTTGAATGATGATATTTTCTTTAATAGTTGCACACACTTATATTGTTGTGTAAATTAGGATAAATGTAATTTTAGCCACGTGTATTAATATCCCAGGGTAAGCTAGCTTGAGACGACCCCTCACTCATGCGCAGCCTCGCAGAGATAGTGACCACATGGCATTGTGATCAGCTTTCGTAAGCATGCAAGCACATTGTTTCTTAAGCTCCTAAATTATGGCTAGAACAAGACAAAAAAAGAGATAATGACACTCCGTAAATTTTATGGACACCATCACGAATTGGTGGATCCATATGATGTCTCTTTAACCAAACTAGCTAAGGACATTTTTACCACATGGTAGATTGTGGTTTGTCATTATGTCGTCTAATCTTTTAATTATCAAACGTGACTTATTCCCGAGTGTGACTGTTTTGCTGAATGTGAATTCGCATTACTATAAGACGTGTTTCTGTACTTGTTTATCCCAAATTCATGTATGTAGTTTACATGTTTAATGTTATATTTGTAATTCTCATTGGATTTTGTCAAATGTGTTGACGTCTTTTTATTATATTTAGGTGTTACGGATAGAAAAATTAATCACCGCCTTTATTAACTATATTAAATTTTGTACGATTATTTACGTTTGAAGTTGGATTCATAACAAACTGGACATATATATATTACAGTTAATTGCTATTAATAAGTATTGCAATATGCATTTTGTTTAAATTAATTATCAGTATTTAGTTCTGATATAATCTTAAATCAATCCTAATTCTATCTCACTTTGATAGTTTTTCATATGTGACGTCATGCTGCTTCTAAATTTCATAAATTCAAATGTGGCATAACGTTTGTACCTTTTCGCCATCGTATGTGACGTCACATTTTTGTAATTACGTTGACGCCTGGACTGATTCGGGTGTGTCTATTCTGTGTTAAACTTTAATAGCATTATGTATTCGGGTTTAGTTTTCTGTAATTAGTTAATACTTCAGTTTCATTATGTATATCTCTTTCATATTCATTTGTTAAAATTTACTGTTTGCAATAGCATGAATTGTTCTATATAATAAGGATGTTCTTATCCCGGGCATAAAAACAATGCCGTATTTGGCAAAACCTTTTCAACTTTTGATCTTCAGTGCTGTACAACTTTGTACCTTTTTTCACTTTCGATCTTTTATATCTGGGCGTTATGTATTCGGGTTTAGTTTTCTGTAATTAGTTAATACTTCAGTTTCTTTATGTATATCTCTTTCATATTCATTTGATAAAATTTACTGTTTGCAATAGCATGAATTGTTCTATATAATAAGAATGTTCTTATCCCGGGCATAAAAACAATGCCGTATTTGGCGAAACCTTTTCAACTTTTTATCTCTAGTGCTGTACAACTTTGTACTTTTTTCACTTTCGATCTTTTTTATCTGGGCGTCACTTGTAAGTCCTGTGTGGACAAGGCGCGTTTTTGGCGTATTGAATTTTAAACCTGATGCTTTTTGTTATCTATTAATCATGTTTTTCTTTGTCTAATATGTTCTCCTATGTATTTGTATTGTAGTCCTGTAATATTATGTTGTCATTTCAATGTTATATTTAACTTTGCCATTAAAGTGCGAGGTTTGGCATGCCACAAACCAGGTTGAACCCACCACTTTTATTCCCCTTTAAAAGTGTCCTGTACCAAGTCAGGAAGATGGCCATTGTTATATTATTGTTCGTTTCTGTGTGTGTTGCATTTTAACGTTGAGTCGTTTGTGTTTTCTCTTATTTTTGAGATATTGAGATCAGACGTGGCACGGTACTTGTCTATCCCAAATTCATGTATTTGGTTTTCATGTTATATTTGTTATTCTCGTGGTGTTTTGTCTGATGCTTGGTCCGTTTCTGTGTGTGTTACGTTTCGGTGTTATGTCGTTATTCTCCTCTTATATTTAATGCGTTTCCCTCGGTTTTAGTTTGTTACCCCGATTTTGTTTTTTGTCCCTGGATTTATGAGTTTTGAACAGCGGTATACTACTGTTGCCTTTATAATGCTGGTGATAAACTCAAAGACATAATTGACAGTTTGAAGCCGAAAGCAACAAAACAAAACGAAACACACGACAACTAGCTAAGGACATTTTTACCACATGGTAGATTGTGGTTTGTCATTATGTCGTCTAATCTTTTAATTACCAAACGTGACTTATTCCCGATTGTGACTGTTTTGCTGAATGTGAATTCGCATTACTATAAGACGTGTTTCTGTACTTGTTTATCCCAAATTCATGTATTTAGTTTACATGTTTAATGTTATATTTGTAATTCTCATCGTATTTTGTCAAATGTGTTGACGTCTTTTTATTATATTTAGGTGTTACGGATAGAAAAATTAATCACCGCCTTTATTAATTATATTAAATTTTGTACGATTATTTACGTTTGAAGTTGGATTCATAACAAACTGGACATATATATATTACAGTTAATTGCTATTAATAAGTATTGCAATATGCATTTTGTTTAAATTAATTATCAGTATTTAGTTCTGATATAATCTTAAATCAATCCTAATTCTATCTCACTTTGATAGTTTTTCATATGTGACGTCATGCTGCTTCTAAATTTCATAAATTCAAATGTGGCATAACGTTTGTACCTTTTCGCCATCGTATGTGACGTCACATTTTTGTAATTACGTTGACGCCTGGACTGATTCGGGTGTGTCTATTCTGTGTTAAACTTTAATAGCATTATGTATTCGGGTTTAGTTTTCTGTAATTAGTTAATACTTCAGTTTCATTATGTATATCTCTTTCATATTCATTTGTTAAAATTTACTGTTTGCAATAGCATGAATTGTTCTATATAATAAGGATGTTCTTATCCCGGGCATAAAAACAATGCCGTATTTGGCAAAACCTTTTCAACTTTTGATCTTCAGTGCTGTACAACTTTGTACCTTTTTCACTTTCGATCTTTTATATCTGGGCGTTATGTATTCGGGTTTAGTTTTCTGTAATTAATTAATACTTCAGCTTCTTTATGTATATCTCTTTCATATTCATTTGATAAAATTTACTGTTTGCAATAGCATGAATTGTTCTATATAATAAGAATGTTCTTATCCCGGGCATAAAAACAATGCCGTATTTGGCGAAACCTTTTCAACTTTTGATCTTCAGTGCTGTACAACTTTGTACTTTTTTCACTTTCGATCTTTTATATCTGGGCGTCACTTGTAAGTCCTGTGTGGACAAGGCGCGTTTTTGGCGTATTGAATTTTAAACCTGATGCTTTTTGTTATCTATTAATCATGTTTTTCTTTGTCTAATATGTTCTCCTATTTATTTGTATTGTAGTCCTGTAATATTATGTTGTCATTTCAATGTTATATTTAACTTTGCCATTAAAGTGCGAGGCCACAAAACCAGGTTCAACCCACCACTTTTATTCCCCTTTAAAAGTGTCCTGTACCAAGTCAGGAAGATGGCCATTGTTATATTATTGTTCGTTTCTGTGTGTGTTGCATTTTAACGTTGAGTCGTTTGTGTTTTCTCTTATTTTTGAGATATTGAGATCAGACGTGGCACGGTACTTGTCTATCCCAAATTCATGTATTTGGTTTTCATGTTATATTTGTTATTCTCGTGGTGTTTTGTTCTGATGCTTGGTCCGTTTCTGTGTGTGTTACGTTTCGGTGTTATGTCGTTATTCTCCTCTTATATTTAATGCGTTTCCCTCGGTTTTAGTTTGTTACCCCGATTTTGTTTTTTGTCCCTGGATTTATGAGTTTTGAACAGCGGTATACTACTGTTGCCTTTATAATGCTGGTGATAAATTCAAAGACATAATTGACAGTTTGAAGCCGAAAGCAACAAAACAAAACGAAACACACGACAACAACGAAGATAGCGACAGTGAAAGTGATGGGGAATTTGCGGAGTCCTTTGAAAAGTTAACTGAGGATAATGACAATGAGGAAATTAATGCCTTAGAAAACGAACTTAAACGTTTGAAAACCGAGAAAAGAAAAGTGGAGTTAAAACGGAAAATTGAAGAGGAAAAGGACAATCTTAAAAACCACCAACTACTGCCAACAGTTCAGCCGTCCGTTGCCGCGTTGGTTCAAAACTCTACAAAAGGTGAGCAAAATCATGAACTTTATGACATTATTGCATGTAGCGCAGAGAAATCAGGCAAAGCAATGCAAATTGTTGATTTTCTTTGGCCAGAGCCTATCCCTCAGTATGGAACGCCGGAACTGTCTTATAGTGTAAATATTTAATGTGTTCTCTCGCTTTGTCTTTACGTCCTGTCGTTTCTTCTTTATGTTATGTGCAAATGTCTGTATTTCATGACACGGCATCTCTGTGTTATGTCAAATTAGTTTATTTGTTTGGTCAAACAGTTGTATGATATGTCATTGCTAATGTTTGTTGTGTACAATAGGCAATACATCATGCTTTAACTACTATGTATTCTGTGAATACTTCGAAACTTTATGATCAACCACCTTTACATTCTCTCATATTTTATCTATGTTGTGTCTATTCTTCTTTTACTTAAGTCAGTTGAAAATTGCGTCCTGTCTCAAATGTGATTGTTATGCCGAATGTTGTAAAGGTTTTGTTTTGATACACCTTTGTTTTATGTAAACCTCATGATATTATAGTCTTTTGGCGTTATGTTGTGTTTATACATATGTATCTCCAGTGAAAAACACAATACATCATGGTATAATTCATATGCGTTTTGCCGAACAATTGATACTCTCTGTGAGCATTCATTACGTCATGTGCAAATGCCTTTTACATTATGTGCAAACTTATACGTTTTGTGCAAACCTCGTTTACCTTATGTGCAAACATCGTTCTCCCTAAGTGCAAACATCGTTTACCCTATGTGCAAACATAGTTTACCTTATGTGCAAACACCTATTGCGTTATGTGCAAATATCTATTAACTAATGTAGAACAACTACATCATTATGTGCAAACACTGTTACGTTATGTACAAATACCGCTTACATTATGTGCAAACACCTTTTACGCTATGTGCAAATGCTTATTACATTATGTCCAAACATCTATTACGTTATATCCGAACACCAATTACGTTATGTTCAATAGGTTACAATGTTCCAAATAAAATTACATGGGCGCAGCCATTTTATGAAGGGAACCTGACATAGAGATAACAATAGATGGCTCTCTGTGATTGGTTGTTATATCATTTATATATTTTTCTTCTGGAAAGCATTATGAATAAAGTTTCATGCAAGCACAAATTTGTCCTTAAACGTATATATTGAAGGGCCGAAATTTTTTTTATGTTGATCAAAATTAGGGAAAATTTTCTGCGAAATCGTAAGGTATCGTAAAAAAAACCAAAATTCACCAAGAAAAGCCATGGGACCATATATATTTGAGTGCGTTAAAATCAAAAATAGATATCGAGCTTCAATTAAACAACAGCACTTTTTCCATGATTATATTAATAAAAACGCCTTTTAAGGAGATAATTGCTAAAAATAGCATTGCCGGCAATGGAGCCACCATTTAGTACTTTATATTCTCAAACAACTATTACATTCTGGTGAACGCTTTTTCGACACAGATTAAAACAAAACGCATCAGTGATATACACTTTGAAAATTAAGAAAATTATAAGTTTTAGCTTTCTAAAAAGCTCTGAACTACTTCGCTGTATTCTTTTTTAAGGTAATATGTGTGCATTGGGTTGATGATTTAGTATTGGCAATGTGGTATTTTTATATATTGATTGATATAAAAATGTTATATAAATGTTTTGTTTTAAGGGGGAATTATGTTGTTCTGCTTGCAGAGTGTGCGTTATAGTTATACATCCATTCTTTTTAGTTTAAACAAACAATATTTTATATCAAAAAGTGCATGAAATATAATTATACAATATAAATACAGGGATTCGGAAACAAGAAAAACTTATATAAATCCGTCTCCCTTATCGTTATCCATTCTTTTTTATATTTTGTTCACTTCACTTGTTGAAAATTTAAATATTTACAAATAAACAGACACGATTCTCGAGGTGTGTCTCTCTGCCTAGATTGACAAAAGTCATAAAATACATATAATTAAATTGAGAATGGAAATGGGGAATATGTCAAAGAGACAGCAACCCGACCATAGAGCAGACAACAGCAGAAGGTCACCAACAGGTCTTCAATGCAGCGAGAAATTCCCGCACCCGGAGGCGTCCTTCAGCTGGCCCCTAAACAAATATATATATATATACTAGTTCAGTGATAATGAACGCCATACTAAACTCCAAATTGTACACAAGAAACTAAAATTAAAAATAATACAAGATTAGCAAAGGCCAGAGGCTCCTGACTTGGGACAGGCGCAAAAATGCGGCGGGGCCAGTTAAACATGTTTATGAGATCTCAACCCTCCCCCTATACATCTAGCCAATGCAGAAAAGTAAACGCATAACAATACGCACATTAAAATTCAGTTCAAGAGATGTTCGAGTCTGATGTCAGAAGATGTAATCAAAGAAAATAAACAAAATGACAATAATACATAAATAACAACAGACTACTAGCAGTTAACTGACATGCCAGCTCCAGACTTCAATTAAACTGATTGAAAGATTATGTCTTCATCATATAAATATCAGGCACAATCCTTCCCGTGTGGGCTTTAGTTTCATACCATCATAACATATATGAGAAGAACGTAACCCGTGTCATGCCAACAACTGGTTTTCAAATAAATGTGTTTAGTTCCGATGCGAAGACCCTATAAGTGAATCAATATAATGCATTTTTGAAAAAATTGTACAGGAACATTTTTTAGCAAACAAATCGAGCATATTGCAGATTAGCAATGCAAATAAAGACGTATTAATGATTGATATTTCAATTTTCAATTTCAGTGTGTAATATATGCATAATAAAACGACCATGAATTAATAACATTTGATCTGAAATGTAATACACATAGTTAATTTTTCGGCATTTGAAGGCTTAA
The DNA here is from genome assembly GCA_019925275.1 of Mytilus edulis. Classification (NCBI taxonomy): domain Eukaryota; kingdom Metazoa; phylum Mollusca; class Bivalvia; order Mytilida; family Mytilidae; genus Mytilus; species Mytilus edulis. The sequence goes on along the minus strand of CM034355.1, from coordinate 30,518,172 downwards.
TATCCTCAGAAGAGAACAGTCTGTAATTCTTTATCTCATTTAAGCCAATAGTTGTTGCTGAATATCAGCCACATCATGAAGCAACCAAACAGAATTTATATGTGACAAGTAATTATTTCAAGATGGCGTGTATATCGACTGAAACTAAAAGCTCTGCCCCGTTAGTAGTAGAGAGAGAGATGTTTTAGGCACCCCAAAAACGCGTGGGACTGTGGCGCATCCAAATATGGTCAAACCCCGCCTCCGGAAGTGACGTCACTGGTGAATGGTTAAACAATGAATCACGTGTAGGGACGCCGGAAGTCCTAATAAGGCCATGACGCTCGTACCCTATGACTCATACCATGCCAGCTTACCAAATTTGGTGACGTGCCATGATTCATACCAGGAATGACAAAAGACGAGCCAGCCTCATATAACGAGGGATGATTCAAAACGGAAGGGTGATATCCATATACGGACATGTAACGAATCGAACAAAGGCAACGACGGAACAAAAGTATAAAATACCTTAATTCATTTCCCTCGTCTCATTCAACACGAGCTTCAACCACAAAAACGCAAGGCGCTAAGGCGCTGACGTCATATGGACAGTATGACTCACGTAGAACTTTGCCATCCCATATATGGAAAGCGACCACAATACCCTATGACCAAATTTGGTAAAAACCTTATTTTCACTCAAAAATCAAAATAAACATACATGACCATATATGGAAATCGACAAAACACCCTATGACCATATATGGAAATTATGACCAAATTTGGTAAAAACCTTATTTTCGTTGAAAAATCAAAATAAACATACATGACGATATATGGAAACCGACCAGATACCATATGACCATATATGGAAATTATGACCAAATTTGGTAAAAACCTTATTTTCACTAAAAAAATCAAAATAAAATACATGACCATATATGGAAACCGACCAGATTCCCTATGATCATATATGGAAATGATGACCAAATTTGGAAAAAAACTTTTTTTTCACTCAAAAATCAAAATAAACATATATGACCATATATGGACAGCAGGTCACGTGATCGTATCGAGGAACGTTAACTCTGGTACAAAACAAGGGAAGCAACTCTGTATATATATCTCTCGTGGAGTGACAATTCAACGTTCGAGGCAAGGTCACGTGATCGTATCGAGGAACTCTGGTACAAAAAAGGGAAGCAACTCTTCATGGGGTGAACATCAATCACCGATTAATCGTATCGTGTTCGGGGCAAATAGAAAAAAATACTAACGTAGATGTCAGTTTCATATATATTTATTACATTCATTCGTACAATGCAAGCAGTTTGTCGTCGTTACTCATCAAGTCTCTAGAGGAAAAATCTTTCACAATGTCTTCCATGCTAACGTTTCAATATCTCATCTTCACGAAATGTACACAATAGAGTCCGCACGTATCGGATGATCCCGGTTGCACTTCAGTCGTACTGAATCTGTATTGAGGTCCATTGGCGATGAGCACGTTCCTGAAGCGACGATGGTAATACTCCGGAGAACGTCCGAGTGAATCGAAGAATTCTGCCGGTCCCGTGGATGGAAAGTGAAACTCCACCCAATGCTTCCCCGGTCCATCACAGGTATCCGTGTTGACGACATAGGTCATCGGTCGGTGCGAGATGTCTGCGGCTAACTCTTCGGCACAACATACGTCCATCGGTAACCCTTCCAACGCTTCTTCTTGTTCCGCGTCGCTCATGGGAAGTGCGTATTCGTCCGTTTCGTATTCGGAGGTATCCTCGCTGCTGTCGAGCCTCCTCGCCTTGGAGACCCTTTCCTCCTCCTCCCTGCCACACGCATGCTCATCCAGTCCGCAGCGGGTGTACAAAGACCAGTCCGCATTCTTCGCAGGCGATCAGATCGTCCATGGTCGTTTCTGCTGTTTGGGTCGTCTCCTCCTCTCCCGCCCCCGTCAGGACGTTCGTGCGCAGTCTCTCCGTCTCGGGGGGTCTCCGGTTTGACGTCGACGAGGAGATATCCTTGCCGTCTTCTCGTGGCCTCGTCGAATTGTCGCAGGAAGTGTTCGGATCGACCCGGGTACATCTGTCGTGCCAGGGTGGCCACGGGCTGTCGATCGATCGGATTGTCAAAGAGGACCATGTAATGACAGTTTCCTCTCTGGGTGGGGTCCTTTCCAAAATACAGGTTCTGGTAGATGGCGATCACGGAAAGATTTCGATGGTGAATTCCTTCGATGAAGAGATCGTTGATGCGGGTGTCTTTGCTGGCGAGGGTCATCAGATCGTCCAGGACCACCACGTTGCGCACTGTCGGATCGAAGAAGTCGTCGCTCTCCAGGTCGGCGGGGATGACTCTCACAAACTCCAGCGGCGGGTACACGCCGTCTCGTACGACGTCGTAGAGGGGTTGCCACCTCTTGTACAGCCAGATGATTCTCTGCGGCGGCGGTTCGCACATCGCTTCCGCTTCTCGGAGGACTTCCGCCACGAAATGCGTCTTGCCGCAAGACGTCGGACCCGAGACGATCATGGTAAACAGGTATTTGCACATAACGTAATAGTGTTTGCACATAATGATGTAGTTTTTATACATAACTTAATAGGTATTTGCACATAACGTAATAGGTGTTTGCACATAAGGTAAACGATGTTTGCACATAGGGTGAACGATGTTTGCACATAAGGAAAACGATGTTTGCACATAGGGTGAACGATGTTTGCACATAAGGTAAACGAGGTTTGCACAAAACGTATAAGTTGTTTGCACATAATGTAAAAGGCATTTGCGCATGACGTAATGAATGCTCACAGAGAGTATCAACTGTACGGAAAAACGCATATGAATTATACCATGATGTATTGTGTTTTTCACTGGATACATAAGTATAAACACAACATAACGACAAAAGACTATAATATCATGAGATTTACATAGAACAAAGGTGCATCAAAACAAAACGTTTAGAACATTTGACATAACAATAACACTTGAGACAGGACGCAATTATTAACCGACTTACGTAAAGGAAGAATAGACACAACATAGAGAAAAATTGAAAGAATGTAAAGGTGGTTGATCATAAAATCTGGAAGTATTTACAGAATATATAGTAGTTACAGCATAATGTAATGCATATTTTACACAACAAAGTTTAGCAATGACATATCATACAATTGTTTGACAAAACAAATTACTAATTTGACATAACACAGAGATGCCGTGGCAGGACATAAAGGCATCTGCACATAACATAAAGAAGAAATGACAGGACGTAAAGGCAAAGCGACAAAACGCATTAAATATTTACACTATTAGACAGTTCTGGCGTTCCATACCTCAGTACCAAACCATAACACTTGCCGGGAATATGGAATTTCGAGTATGCAAAAAGAAAACCTTAGACAAAATTTCTATCGAAGAGTGGGGTTACGCTACCATTAGAATTTTTACAGGAATTGCTAAAAAAGAATACCGCGTTAAATGTTAATACATATCTTAACTATACAGCTGACATATTGCGTCTCGCCTCAAAATATGTTTGGTACTCTGTCCTGCTCTATGAAAAAGAGTACAGAGACATGCAAGCGGAGGAAAAATTTACATGGGGGACGTATCGTCAGGATTTAAGAGATTTCCAACTTGTGTCCAAACGTGAAAATCCAACTACGAGAGCCATGAACGATGCCACAAAACCGCATGGGAAACAATCTCCTAATAACGGTCGTCGGCGAGGCCCCTTTTTACCCGACGGGCGAGAAATCTGCAGGAACTTTAATAATAACTCTTGTTACCGCCAAGATTGTCGAATGATGCACCATTGTGCCATTTGTATGTCAAGCAGTCATTCTGCTATCTCAGGTCACGGACACAGCAGTGCCACTCAAATTGATAAAGTCGCGAAAAACCCGTATGCGCCTCAGAATTAGGATTAACCCATGCAGCGAAAAACTTAAATTGTTTACGTTTTGAAGCGTGGAACCGATAGCTGCCTGCTTCTGTTGACGACAGAGATTTTATTTTAAACTGTGTAAAAGATGGTTTTAAGCTTAGTGTTGTTTATGGTCCGCATCTGCTTGTAGATAGGAAAGGCATACTGTAAAACATGGTATGGTACGATGGTATGGTATGTGTTATGGTATGATGGTATGGTACGAATACCATCATACCATGGTATGCATGAATGGTACCATGGTATGGTATGATGGTATGGTACAAATTCCTATCCCATGGTACGAATTCCTATGCCATGGTACAAATTAGTATACCATGGTATAAATTGATAGTATGAAGCATGGTATGTTTTTTTGAAGTAGGAAATTTTGGAAAATTAATTTAGGTAATATGAAATATGATTTTTTTTTTAATTTGTTGACATTATGTATCTGTTTTATTTATGAAAATAATATTTTACGAAATAGATGAAGACAAACCAGATAGACTATCACTTACATGTATAAAGCTGTGAAGAGAAAACAAGAAAAAACTAAATTTAAACATCTCAGATAACTATTAAGTTAAGATAAGATAGATATAATGTCCTATTTTGACACATTGATAATGGCTGTCAATTAGTCTTTGAAATTTTGGGAAGTACTGCATATCTTTTGATTATAATCTAGATAATGTATTAAAGTTTTATTGCATAACCTTCTGTCAATGGTCAACTTTTATATTGTTTTGAAATATGACACTTTAAACAATTGCATATTCTGTCTACATCTATGGCCAAGAAATTCTACTAAAAATGTGAATAAAAGGTGAGTGCATCTCCTGTGTGGATTAGAAAACACCATACTTTCAAATTAAACTCTCACTAATATAATACTATGTTAGTTGATAGATACCACATGTTGTAGAGTTTATTTTGTTTTCTTCATTTATATGTAAAAACAATGTGCATTATGGAAGTTAATGCACAATATCAACCAAGGAATGAGTTTTTTTATTATGTGAGATTTTATTTAACAACTTTATTTAATTTTTTTAATACATGCTGAGAGTGACAGCTATTTCTGTGCAGATAGAGACAAGAATAGGTTTCTTTAAAATGTATTTCAAGGTCAATTATGCCATGTGTTGTAAATATTTTACCTTTAATTACATCAACATCTCAGAACGATATTTTTTCGTTTGAGCTTTAATAAAGGGTTATAATAATTTGCTAGACGAAAAAAATCTATTATTTCATCTGATGTTCCATCGAATATTGTCCCTATATCTGCCATGATAGAATATTATGTAATGCAGAATTAAAGTATTTGATTCATTATTTCGAATATATTAACATGATTAAAAAATGGAAAACAACACGTTTAATAATTTATTGCGTCCGAAGCGCTTTTCTGGATTTACCTTCATCAGGAACGCTCAAAGCCAAACATTTGAAATCCGAAGATGGGTAAGTACCGAAAATCGTTGAAGAGCTATATGTCAAAAATACCTAAAATAAATAGCCAAATTCATCTAAAGCCAACTTTGCCTGAGGGAGTTGAGACCTTAGTTTTATCATAATTTAAAAATTTATAAACGGACAATTTTAGTAAAGTTTGTTAAATCATGTCAGTACCGAAGCACTGACTACTGAGCTGATGATACCCTCGGGGACTGATAGTCCACCAGCAGAGGTATCGACCCAGTGATGTAAAAAATGGAAAACAACACGTTTAATAATTTATTGCGTCCGAAGCGCTTTTCTGGATTTACCTTCATCAGGAACGCTCAAAGCCAAACATTTGAAATCCGAAGATGGGTAAGTACCGACAATCGTTGTGATTAAGTATATCACAGATTTCCCGTGAAGGGACTGCACCAATTGCCGCAACTATTATTTGTTTATAAATTTTTTCATCGAATTCAAATGCTATGTTTTCTAAAATGATTCTCAACAAATGTATTAATACGTTGACGGCGTAGCTTGATTTGTCAAAACTGTCATGGGTAGTAAACATCTGTGTTATATTATACGAAACCAAAAGGCTATTTGCCATAGGTTCTAATTTCTCAATTATATTAATGAATGATGTAGTATCCTTTATATATGTAGACTGATTTTGAACTATAAGTATAAGAAAATGATCAACATAATGACCTATAAGAGGGGGGGGGGGGGGCAATACCTTTTTGTGTTAACCTGTTTTTGCCTTTGTGTTTTTAACTGTTATTTAAGACAAAATTAAACTGTTAACTGTTTTCAACCCACTGGCTGTTATCTGTTCTGTTAAAATTTGAAATGGTGTTTACTGTTTTTATGAAAATGGGATTCCTGTTATCTGTTACTAGACACTTAAAGTGTTTTTGACATAATAATTTGTCTCTGAGAACTGATCTTACATGTACCTGTTGTTTACAAGAATTTTAAGATTCACACTAATCACATTAAATTTGCTGTCCATTTCTTTCTTTACGGTGCTTGCTCAAAGGAGTAACATAAACAGCATATATGTAACTGTCTTTGAGTATAGTAAATCCTTCATAAAATTTAGAATGGAAATGTGGAATGTGTCAAAGAAACAACAACCCGCCCAGAGAGTAGAAAACAGCCCAAGGCAAAAAAAAAAAGTCTTTTACACAGCGACAAAATCTTGCACCAGGAGGCGGGCTGTAGCTGGCTCCTAAGGGAGCAATAATTTAACTTCAAAAAGGGGGGTGTAACGTAATGGTATATACAAGTGAAGAAAGTGTGATCTGTTATAAACTTTAAAAAAATATTAATAACATGATGGAGTAAAACAGAACTAACTCTGTTACATAAACTCATCATATGTACCAGGATTAAGATTTTATATTTGTGCTAAACGCGCGTTTCATCTACAAAAGACTTATTAGTGACGCTCTATTTTAAAATTGTTAAAAAGGCCAAATAAAGTACGAAGAACAAAAATTACTTAAAGTTTTGCCATATATAGCTAAGCGTTACATTTTACCTTTTGAAACATATAGCTGAGGTTTCATTAAATTATTTTTAATGCAACTATAATGTAGCCCCTTATATATACCTATATTGGTCAATGTCAGAAGACATCAATACAGATACAATTACGGTGAATTCAAAATAGATACTGTTGGTCATTTTTACAAATCATATTGGGGTTTTCTTGTATTATTTAAAGAAGAGGAACGCTTATTTCAAGCATTTACTGATAAAAATAAAATTACCACACCTTTATATAATATGAAAGGCAAATCGCATATACATTTATTTTGATATTCTTCAAAAGGAAATCTTCTTCCGTACTTTTAGTTTATCTCAACAAAAAGAGATAGTTGTTCACTTACCTGTTGTGTACAAAGTTCCATTTAACAAACGAAACTCCAATTAGTTCAGAATAAATTGATATACACATATGCATACCCATCAGCTGATTTAAGGTGTTTAAATTTATGTTAAAATTCAATCCGACAATGTTTGCTCAAAGAGCGTATTATATTTTAAAATCTGTCTGTGTATTAAACAGCATGTATCTAACAGTTGGCGGCAACTTTATCATATACGATCGGGAAAGTCAACGGAAATTACTCACCAACTTACGCGTTCAATCTAACATTATTTGATTGGTCCGTGACAAACCTTATTCAATAAAGAAATTGCTAGTATTAGGTCGAGTTAGCTCGTCTTCCACCACATTAATATTTCTGTAATAAATTATTTCCTATTCATTTGTAATTTCTATGATGACGAGATTGGATTAAATATATAATATACACAACACACAATAAAGGATTGCAGATTTTGGTATTCTGATATTAGGTCCGCGCGCGCGAGGGTGTTTAGAAGTCAATTGACGCTCAATATATATACCTGGAGTTAATTTGTTTTCACGGGAGACCGTTGAACAAATCACATGTGTATTGATCGGAGACACCCGACCACCATCGGTTATATGATTTACAGGTCATTGATAATGGATCATAAAATTGAGAATGGAAATTGGGAATGTGTCAAAGAGACAACAACCCGACCATAGAAAAAACAACAGCAAAAGGTCACCAACAGGTCTTCAATGTAGCGAGAAATCCCCGCATCCGGAGGCGTCCTTCAGCTGGCCCTAAACAAATATATACTAGTTCAGTAATAATGAACGCCATACTAATTTCCAAATTGTACACAAGAAACTAAAATTAAAATAATACAAGACTAACAGAGGCCAGAGGCTCCTGACTTGGGACAGGCGCAAAAATGCGGAGGTGTTAAACATGTTAGTGAGATCTCAACCCTCCCCTATACCTCTAGCCAATGTAGAAAAGTAAACACATAACAATACGCACATGCATGCATCTTACGTAAACATGTTCACGGAAGCACATAATTGTATTTTAATGCATGTTTAGAAATTTGATTGTAGGAATTTAGCAATATTTACGTTATTCTTGATTCATTTTTATATCTTACAGGTTAACTAGTGTCGTTCAATTCATTCACACAAACATAATGCTGTTATATTAGTAATTTAACAAATCGTTCATCGATTAATTTCAGAAAAAAACATGAATTGGAGCAGATTTTTGCAGGGATGAATTTCCATTTAAGAAGTTTGTTTATATGAAGGATTGCACTATTAAAGTATAATGTACAGGACTGAACTTCAAGGCGAAATGGAATTCCACCAAATAGAAAGAAACAAAGAAAGGGGGTGGTGGACCTTGTTTGACAAATCACAATGAGATGCATGTATACATCATGATAGCTGCAAAGTTTGAGGCTATAATTAGTTCATTTTGTTCAATTTACCGTTTCAGTGGCATGGAACACCTAAAACAAGGACGCGTTCCATTTCGACAAAATCTTTCCACTTATATCATGTCGCGACTAACATTTAATCATTTTTCATATACGGCATACGGTTCATGTGTTACAAAAACAAATTTATTTGGTAAAGGCAGATAACTCACATAAGATCTTACTGGATCTCTTCGTTCCAAATTAGCTAAAAATTCATGAAGATGTAACAAACAATTTGTAAAAAGAATTCTGTCGATATATTTTTTTTTCTGTTACGAAGGAGATGCAAGCTCATGATAACCAGTAAATAGGGATATAACTCTTACAAAGAAACTTGTTCGGTTTATCAGTATGAAATTTAAATACATTGTTTGAGATACAGGTAGTTGTTAAAATTGTTGTTGTTGTTTTTTTTATTTGTTTGTTATTGTTTTCATTTACAAATTTTACTTCTAGGATTAACGTATATAACTGGCACACTTGTTATTACATTTTGGTGGCAAACATTTGGAATGAAAAAAGTAGTTAATGTTAAATACTTCATTTATTTATTAACTCAAACCTATGCGTCCTATTAAAACCCTCGAGTCATAATTTAAAGACAATGCACATATCAATCGATCCTCCATCAATTTGAAATAATCAATATTCGTCACATTCGATCAATAAGTATTATCTATGGAACTATATATAATAGAGAACAATAGAAAATCAAAATGTTCTTACAAAAACCAGAAAAGCTAAAGCAAAAAATCAAACATAAATAGCAAAACAACTAGCACACTAAAAAACAACTGCAAAACAATAACAACAAGCATATTGTGTATTCAACATATTTCTAAATACTGTATTCTTTTATAACATGAAATACAATAAACATAATGAGCTTGTGATTTTATAAACATACATATATAAATTTGTAGATCAAGCTGATGGGAAAATACAACAAAAAGGTAAAAAAAAAATAACAATAGAAAGCATAAATACATTTCAAATACTTGTTATATAGCACACGTAAAAGATATTCATTTTGTTTCACAAATAAGATTAAAAGTGTAATATGGACACAAAAGAGCTTAGTAAGCATCAGCGAGCATCCCTTCTAAGAAACCAAATATCTTTTCAGTTTGTACGTTTTTCTAAGAGAAGACGTGTCTCGAAAACATTTATTCTTGTTGCAGATGTTCCTCATGCCTAATTTTGTAAGCCATCTTTGCAAGGCCATGTCACGTTTCTTTCAAGGGGTATATCGTTAACAATGCGCATTCGTATGCCAGACACATTATAGCCTTTAAACATGGCGTACAGTTTGTCTGTGTAGTGCATAGAGCAAATCATTTTAGGAACAGCCTTTTAGTTTATTCAGATGTTTGCCTCGACATAATACATAATGGGCATTGGCAATAGAGAAGCTGCCAGCCTCATCTTTATCAATCAGCAGGTCTTGAATGCATTAAGCACATCTTGTATATTTTCCTTTTCAATTTTCGATATTACATAAACAAGGGCGCTGTATTTCCTTTCATGTGTTTCTAGCAAAATCTTTTGCTCATTCATAATTGCAATTGTACTATCTAGAATCTGTCTGAATAGTTCCAACTTGTTATTTTCTATCCTGCTCATTTCTATTTTAATGTGTTGAACACCTTTTCTAGCTCGAGATGATCCTCTCGAAATTGTTTATGCTCAAGTTTTGTGTTTACAACATCAGTCTTATACTAACTCTACCTAAGTTTTTATTTCTGTTTTCATACGCGTAAAACGGTCCTTTACATTTTGTAACTTGTTAGATAAAGAGCCAACTTTTTGAACTCTGTGGTCGCCGTAGTCAGAAAGGAAAGAATTAAGAGTTTTCTAATTGATGAGTTGCGATAAAAGGTGATTAATTTAAAGTCAGATCCTTAAAAGTCTGTTTTCCATAAGTCAACACAAATTTGTGTCTACACTTGTCCACAGAATAATGAAATTTACCTATGAATAAAAAGTGGAAATTGGTTAAAGCCATCCATAACTGTTGTTCTTTAAAAAATGTTTTAAAATCGAAGCTGAATAATCGTCTGTTTTATGATTAGAAATATAATTTGAAATATACCTGGCAGTAGTTGTAAGGTTGCCAATCAATATAAAATCATCAGATTGTGCTATATGTTTCTATGACATAATTGATTTTTACATGTTTTGAAACTTTGAAAGAATATTTAAAAAACATGATAGGGGTTCGACCGAAAAATCAATCGGCTGCGTAGGTAAAGTGCCAATAGCGACGAAAAACAGAAGCCAATGAGTTTGTCATCTGTTTCCAGTCCACATCTTTTTGTTCCTGGAATCACACTGTTTATCAATATAATATTATTTATCGCATACACTGGGACTTATAGAATATATTAAGTAAGTAAATGTTTATTATCTATTAACGTGTTTGAAACAAGTACATCTCATGAACAAATATTTGCATATTTATTTAACTCATGCAATCAATTGAACGAATCAAGTTCTCTTTTGTGGAACTTTTTTATCTGTGCGTTTAAATCTTCATAATATGGAAGAAAAACATGCTCGATCCGCAATTTTTTAGAGAAATAAATGACATAATTGTTGATTTTTCAAAATATACACGAAGAATTTTTAGCACAAAAAATATTCGTGCCCAATTTCATTGTGTGACATCTTACAAAGTCTATCTGATAATTTTGAAAATCATTCCGCTCGCACTGATGCTAGTTGTTCGTCGTTAAATTTAGGTGAGATGAATGGATTTTTTTTGCGCCGTGTGCATGGCCTCTTTGGGACTTTGGGATCAAGTACAGCTACAAAAAGTAAAAACAAATAAAATATCGGACTCCAGGGAAATTTCAAAAAGGGAAGCACTTTATCAATATGCAAAATCTAAAGCTCTTACACGTCAAATGAATAGAATATCACTGTCATGTTCCTAGCTTGGAACAGTAATTTCCATGTAAAAATTCAAATGTGTATTATAACTAGATAAACTTCTCATTTGTATGCACCGTCATTTTGCTTTTTGCTTGGGTTTGTAATTCATATACTGATGTGTATATTGTGATGTGGATAGTACCCCATATCGGTTGATTTCTATCATATAATTGTTATAAAAAAATCCATGTTTAAAGATGTATTTAGTTTTAAATCATTGAGAAAAACAAGTTTCAGGTAATGATTCATAATACAGAAACCAGAATAGATTAGACCAGCTAACATATAATTCAATTTGCACCCTCAAAATGTTTCCGAGTATACCCAAAATCTTCTTACAGAAAATTGATATACAAGGATATTTAAACTTAAGGTTCCGCTAAAGTCAAATTTCAGTTAAACTTTATTGTCAATTTATTAATTATTTGAGGAATAAAGATTACCATATCATATATCAAAATCTTCGTTGTGGTGTGTAGAATACATATATAACAAAATTAAACACTTCAGCATGTATATAAGTCTAATTAGTCATTCAGAATAGAGGCACACTTTGAATAAATCCACAGCATTTCCATGTACACAAAATTCTGAAAAATATGAATAAAACTATAGAGAGTAGGAATTTCTAGTACAAGCTATTATTTATTTTGAATAAAATGCAACCATAAAAGCATGTTTGGCCATTAAAACTTTTCTTTCATAAAATAAAATAGTCGGCCATATTTGATAAGGAACTACTTTTTTGTGAAAAGTATGGAGGGCCATATTGTGAAAACTAGTATATATTAATATAAATGTTTTAGAAATAAAATTAACACACTATACAAACATTGATGTAAATAGAAATAGGAAGATGTTTATTCAAAATTACATGTTTCAAAGACTTCAGTGCTTTTAAAATTTTAAACCAGCTTTTTGAAAAAAAGGGGGGGAGTTATGTTACATATATATATAAGAACCTCATCTACACAGAATAAAAAAAATACTTTGTTACCATGGGCACATTAAATTAATTACAGCTTCATAAATTTTACCTAGGAAAGATAGGTATTTTGCTATTTTCCTCATCAGTACTGCACTATGTCCACCCTTGGTCCCTTCATGTATTCCAACATTTTAAGTCAGATTGAAGAAATAATTCAGCATATATACTAGAGTATATTGTTTTGTATGACCTTCTTTTATTTGCTTCAAGGTTTTGTACCTGATATTTAAAGCTAAAATCACAAAAAAAAGGTTCCAAATGGCTAAAGATATATATTTTCCAGGTTGGTGTTTTATAGATTGTATATTTACCTAGTTCTGGGCACAGTATCTATAAGTGACGTATTGCCTCCAACAAGTGCTACCAAAAAAGAATTTCTTTTCATCTGAGAATTCCAGCTTCCTGAAAGTTTCAAAGACTATTCAGATTAAGAAACAAAAAAGTTTTAATACATATATAATTAATTAGCACGTTTAAGTTATATTCTTAGACATTTATATAATTTTAATTCAGTAACTGTATCAGTTTATTTGCACAATCTGATCCACACCTAAATTGATTGAATTTTGATTGTTGCTTTTTTTAGACATTATATATATAAAACAGATATGGGTGAAGGAATCAAGACATTACCAACTCCAAAAATGAAATACAAAAAAGAAATTGAGAGCTAACTTCAACAGAAGATATATTTCTGATCTGTTTAAGTGAGCTACAAGATCACCTCTTCAACATATGGTGCTTGCTTTGGGTATCTTTATACACAATAACCAAGTATAATCAACAGTCTTTATGTCAACATCATAATGAAATGAATGAAACATACGACTTTGTCAGCTAAATTTTGCCAATACCACGATTTATTCTGTGCCCACACAAATTGAAGGTACCTTTTTTTTTATTTAACAAACTATAAAGGTCATGTGTTTCTTTGACTGTGTGACTGTTTATGATGTGTATTGATTGATAATTGCGTCTTAGATGCACGATTTTTTTTATTCGTTGTCAGTGGCTTCAAACTAGCTGTCAGTAACTGCTTCTACTTTCGGATCAGTATTTAGTGTCTTTTTAGTTGTTGGGATGTACAATTAAACTCCCACATCCTCTCTGTGTTTTTGTTGGATGTATTTCTATTTGTATCCATCTGATGAGCTAAGCTTTTTTTCTACTGATTTTTATAGTTCATTCTTATGTTGTACTGTTACACCAGTGTCTCAGGTTAGGGAGAGTGTTGAGATCCAGCTAACATGTTTAACCCAGCTGCATTCTGTATGTATGTGTCTCCCAAGTCAGAAGCCTGTAATTCAGTGGTTGTCTTTTGTTTTAATGTGTGACATATTTGTTTTTCCTTCAATTTTGTACATAAATAAGGCCATTAGTCTTCTCATTTTATTTGTTTTAAATTTGTCGGTTCAGGGCCTCTAATAGCTGACTATGCAGTATGGGCTTTGCTCATTGTTGAAGGCTGTATGGTCATATATAGTTGTTAATTTCTGTGTCATTTGGTCATTTGTTGAGTGTTGTCTCATTGACAATCATACTACATTTTCTTTTTATATATAACTACAAAGCTAATCATGATCATTGTTCAATAATTGGAACTTAAAAAAATTACAAACTTACTATTTCAAAGTTATCATTTAACAATATCTGTAATAGTTCACAGTCCTTGCTCTTGGACAAAAGACAATATTTTGAAAAGCAGAAAACAAAATGTCAGCTGAAAAATAATAAATAAAAACAGTCATATCTCATGAATACACATTATAAGATAGACAATAGTCCTTTTAAAAAATTATTTTAAATTTATATACATCATATTGAACATGATAAGCTCTTGATTTCTTTTTTTTTTATTGAATTCTCTTCTTTTTCACATCTGTAATTCACAACAACTAATACAGTACCTAAAACAAAGATGACTGTGATTTAACATGAAGATGATTTCCTTACATTATGTTTTGAATTTGCCTATGGACATAATTATTTAATTTCCAAGGACCATAACTCTGTAGCTGGAAATCATTACCCGAAAGTAGCTTTTATTTTATAAAGGAACATAACTCCATGAAAGCAATATTTGTCAACATTTGAAATGGTGTTTGTGTAATTTGCAGCTTGCATTTTTTATTTAATACAATAAAATAAGGTTAATCTACATACCTCAAATGTGTATAATGATTGATTTTTTTATTGCAATGCAGATCATTGGTCATAAACTGTAAATGAAATTCCCCAGTCAACAATAAGGTGAAACTGATTGTGATACAATAATTGCAATTTTATCACAATGTCTATAATAATCCAAGTGTTCATCAAATATAACAGCCTTCTTTATACACTTATTTCAGATTCAAAAGTTGAAAACAGATAGGTAATTCCAAATCCATCTCACAGGAAATCATAATCAGTCATGTCAGTACAACCTTCAACTAAAATATTGAAATATATGAATTAATTGCATTGCATTATCAAAAATACATGTTGAAGTTCATTTGAAACATTCAAATTGCAATTTGATGAGACAAAATTTACCATCTATAATAAACAGGTATTGAAATTTTTATCATGGTATCTTCTTTATGATATCCTAAATAAAAGTAACAAATATCTATAATAGTTTATTTCATAATATAAATGACTGATAATGTAGAACTAGAAAATATATTATGAAAGAATCAAATCTTGCTCTCAGAATTTTTGGATGACCATCCGTACTACATGAAATGAAATAAGAATGTGTCTTAAGGATTCTAATGCCCCTGCTGTGTTACTTTAAAACTGTTCTTGGGATATTTCTAAAAGTCAAACATGATATGTGTTTTATGGTTATTGTCTCAATTTTTGTAAAATGTTCATAATATTTGGTTCAAACAAAGTAAAGTTTATATACAGCTGAAACTAATTTCAAGTCCTACAAAGTGTGGTACAGACAGACGGACAAAGGTAAAACATAAATCTCTGCAAGCAAAACAGTGGGGCATAGTAAAAACACTTGATGTCAGCAATATGTCATTATTTTAAATCAAAAAGAAGATAAACATCAGGAGGATATAAATCCTCCATTGTGTACATGTAATGTGCATATATATACAAAGAAGTCATACACTAGTTTTCCAGATATATAACGAAATTTCTTATGTACAGAGTTTTCTCTGAGTTTTCATTACTTTATAATTGGCGGCTTTAAGGCTTAAAAAATTATACTTCCTTAAGAAATTTATAAATGATGTGCTACAAACAGAAAATAGCTCACCCTTATTTCAATAATGGCGAGATAAAAATGTGCATACCTAGCATGTATCATAAGTCACAAAATTGAACAGAACCAGAATGATAATCTGCAACTAAATGGTCAATTTCATAAACATCATCATCTCCATCAAACAACACTTCATAGACTGCATTCAATTTTCCATCTGTCCCTTTAAGTAATGAAACAACTGTTCCTTTATACCATTCCTTATGGTTTGCATCCTCGTCAATTATCCACTGTTGTTTAATGCTACGTCCAACAAATTTGGTCTGTTTCTGCCTTCCTCTCCTAAATAAAAAATCACTAACTAAATTAAAACAACAAGTTACTTAGATGTTCTTTTAATATATATCTATTTAAAAAAAAGGTATACATGTACATTGTATGTCTTGTATAAGATATTTAGATGCAATACATATCTCATCTATATAGTAAGAGAGATGTACTATATAGTGTAAACGTACTAATGACTTACATAATACAAATGTGTTTTTCGTTTTGTACATACATGTGGTGTACAAGACAATCACATGATCATTTCCCAACATGATTTTGGGTTTTAACTATATATATATATATATATAATTATGTTTATATTGAAATGGCATAAATTAATTAATATTTATATGAATATGGCTAAATGTACATTTTTAATGTACATTGTACCACTTTTTAATAATGATTATATTGGAAAAAATTTTAATAAAACAACAATTGTCAAATATCTTATTCTTGTCAAAGAAACGCACCAATCTTCCGTGATGTGTTGTGTTTGGTTACTTGGGTTTAAGAACAAGAGGTAACCTCTCGATAGCTTGTTATGTTCTCTACTATTGGATCATGTACCTTTTTTAAGAAAAATGTAACTTTTGGATGATGTATTTTTCTCAGTAAAATGTAACCGCTATCTCAAAATTAATCTATATGTATTGTGAACACAACTACTGAAACAGCTTTGACATTTGGTAAGATGTATTGGTATAATATGTAGATGTGCATACTTCAATAACATTTTGAAATCAAAATCATGAAATTTTGTAGGATTTATGGGAAACTAGATATAATATAATATTACATACGTTAGCCTATTTTGTGCAGGTTCTTTAGCTTGAGTGTTGGTTGTTTCAGAGTCTGATGAAGTGTCTGGTATTGGATTCTGTTTTTTCGTCTTTCTTCTATTCGTTGAAGCTGATGTTATCTTTCTCTTTCTTTTTATACTGGTTTTGGAATCAACGAACTGAAATTATAAAAGTTGTATTATAAGAATATTCCATTAATATACTCAGTGTTTCATACATTTTTTTGTACCAGCACCACACACAATGATAATGTTAATATAATTGGTTGTGAATAATTAAAATAAAAGCTGTATGATTGTCAAATTTGGTTTGTTGCATAGTGAAAATCTTTACAATATAATAGACACCCTTTTGATAAAAAAAAATGTTTCCCTTTCATCCTGAGATCTGTAAAATACAGTGAACTTGTGTGTTTATACCACTATTTTAATTAATAGGCAAACAATGTGATTTTTTTGAAAAATCTTTTCTAGTAGGCTTTTTTTTGGCGTTAAAACTTTTAGAGTTGTGAGGCAGCTATATTTTTGGGCTCTTACACATCAAGGTTTATATATATGTTGAAAATAATTAAGGAGTATAGAAAAATTATACAACCTATTTCACCTCCTCTCATAATACATGTAATATGATTTCTTTTAAATACAAATATAATTATATATATATATGTTTTCAATTATAATCATGATAATTGAGACTGTATTGAATTACCAACTATAATGAATATTGGAAGATTTTCCTTCTCAATACATGCAAATGACAGAGGCTGACAATTACAAAGTGAATCAAATACCTGTATAAATATAATTGGAAGATGTTTCTTCTCAATACATGCATGACAGAAAATGACATACATGACATAGGCTGACAATTATATACAATACCTGTATACATGTAAGATAATTGGAAGATGTTTCTTCTCAATACATGCATGACAGAAAATGACAAAGGCTGGCAATTATATACAATACCTGTATACATGTCAGATAATTGGAAGATGTTTCTTCTCAATACACACATGACAGAAAATGACATAAGCTGACAATTGTATACAATACCTGTATAAGATAATTGGAAGATGTTTCTTATTAAAAAATACAATACCCTGATAAGTTCATTAAATCAGATGTTGTTCGGTAAACAAATGAATTTTAAACAAGGCTGTTTTTGGATTGATTTCAAACTTAATATTGAACTCACCCATATTCCAGGTTCTCGAATGCCTGGGCTCTTTCCTTCTCGTGGTGAGGCAAGTTCAGGTAAAAGTGCCTTAGTGAAGAAAGCTTCGAGTTTTGGTAGTAGAGTGTTCTCCCAAAGGTCAACATCTCGATAAATTCTCTGTATAAACATCTGATATGGATTCAGTGTACACACAACAAAGTCTATCCATGGTTTGTGACAAACATTCAGAAGGCCATGGCATTGGAAAAAATAAGGGTGATTTTCCTTCAACTTCAAATTTCCATTGATAGTAATCAGGCAGAAATTGTTTGAATTAGCAGCTTCAAAAAGGTTGATTGGTTTTGAATGCAAAAGGTTTTTTATTTCAATAAGTCCAGTGCCGTCAGTTGATGATGTAACAATCCCGTCTGGACTAGCAGCTAAAAATTTGTTGGTTGGGTGAATAACAAGACCGGTTTTATTCACATAGATATTCTCATTATCTTCTGCTTTCTTAAGCTTATATTCCTCTATGGTGGTATCTTCTTGTAGAATGCCATTTCGTGTATGTCTATTTCCTTTAAATTGGGAGTACAACAAATTACGGAAAAATTTATTTATAGGTAAAGATGGGTTTCGTCTAATGATGGAGCCAAAGTTTGAAGCAGTTATTCTTTTATGACGTTCAGAATGCCAAAGACCAGATTGAGACTGTTGAACTGTTGATAGTGTAATGTGTTTACATTGATCTGCCGAAAGATTGATGTGTGTATCCAAAAAATCATTCTGAAGTTTTTCAAGCGCTGTGGTAGATACATCAGTAGTAACCTCAATGGCATCTGTACCATACGATTGTCTAGCTTTCCTTGTAGTGCAGCCTTTCAGAAATGAGATTTTTCGTTTCGACCTTTTTTGTTTGACATCTGGCTTTGATTTGTGACGAATGGAATTTTTTAGCATCTGTTCGTTACGTTTGTACCTAGCTGTAAATGTTTACCTGGTTCTGTTGCTGTACAAGTTTCCCAAGCCTGACATGACCACTGCGGACCTAAATTCATGCGAAGAGCTCCTCCATAGCATCTTGCATGCCATGACCCACGGTTACAAAGGTAATAGACCTTTCCTCCATCAAATTTGTTTCGGATGTGCATCCAACTCTCTGCCAGGTTAGTTGTATTGTTGCTGATAAGGCGGTCAGATTTCTCAGCTATTCTGTTAAGCAAGGTCAAGACATCCTTAATTATATGTTGTTCTACATTACTGTACTGTATGGTTGTACCAAGTCTGGACTCTTCCTGGGATGCCAAGGACGATCCTTCTGACCAGAAATCTATCTGACAATCTAAAAGTCCGGTTCATCAGAGTTTTTTTATTATGGTGGGTGAAGATGCTGTTGAATGATCAGAGTTTGATGAAGTACATGTATGAATATCAGATGATGTATCTGTTTTTTGGGTTTTAGCGCGGCAGAAGTCAGAACAGTGATCATGTTGACCAAAAACATGATTGACCGAGTTTATGATGTCATGACGAAGTCGTTTAATTGCTGTTGATACATCTACTGTTTGTTCTTTTAGTTCTTTTGACCTAAAGCGGATGGCACATCTTAATGCACTAACCAGGCGCACTCGCGTTGTTTTAGACAAATGATGTCTCCCTTTGTACAGTGGGTTTTCAGTAACCATCTTTTCCAAATTGGAACGATAACATTTACATATATGGTTGGCGCATTCCTCTTTAGTTACCTGTCTTCCCCACCCTGGCACTCCTTCCCTGATAGTTGCAAAAACAGAAGAGTCCCCATCGCCTACCACTCTCATGTAACGCAAACCATGTTTTTCTTCTGCCTGTTTAAACCCTTCTAAAATAATGTCACTTTCCATGGACTGGCTGTCTTTGTCCCAATTCTTAAAGCATGTGTGGGGTTTGTTGTCATTCTGACCACAAATATAACAGTATTTATTCCGAACACCTATGTGTAGCAGTTTCTTAGTTTCTTTCCCAATTATTATAGCAACCCCACCTGCAGCGTTATAGGAATGCTTATGAGTCCTCTTTGACCAACCTCCATCTACTATTACTGTAATAGCAGGAACCTCATGATGGTAATCATTCCTATCAATTGCCAAACGTCTTTCTTCTTGACCTGCTAGCATCATCTCCCGTTCTAATATAGAGTGCCACCATTTTCCAATGTCAGTTTCAATTGATGTAAAAGTTGGCTGAGACAAACCAGGTGAATTCAATGTGGCCATTAGTTCATTCAGATGTGCTGGGCCATTGCCAGTGACCATACTACCCCAAACGGCACGCACATTGACATCGTAACGTTTTGAACCAGGGACCTTGGGACTCGTATCAAATTTAAATTTCTTGAAACACCCTTGGCACTCTGCCATCATCACACTGGCTAAACCTAAAGATCTCACCTCTGTCTGTAGCTTGATAGGAGTTTTTCCTTCAGACGAAACCTTCATTGCCTCTACACATAAACATACATGCATTGTTATTTCAGATACATGTGATTGCAAACAGTCTAAGTTCATCATTCTGTAACCTTTTGTACTGAGGTCTTTAACTTTGAGTATCCTCATTCTGAAGTTATCACCATAGGAAAATGCGGTATAAATAGAGGTGTTTGACATATGTTTTTTCAAAGTAGTGCCATAGAAATTATGTATTTTCTTTATCTTTATCTTCAAAATGTCTTTTTTGATGTTTCTAGATTTTTTTTTAATTCTGTAAATAGGTCTCCCTAAATGCCTCCCTCTCCTTACTCTGCTATGCCTACCCAGACTTCTACCAAACACTCTGTTCTTTTTACTTTTACTGCCCATAATAAATTCTTCTTTGATATGTCAACACATGTAGTGGCTTCCTTTTGTCAACCTTGCTTTCCATACACGTTTTTTAACATTTTTAAATATAACTTTATTTTCACTTACCTTGGTTGCAATGTGTTTCTTACCCATATTTTTACCATTCATATTTCCATAATTTAAATAATTATTTAATTTAAAAGTAATATAAACTCACCAAAATGACACACGTGTAAACATGTGTGTTTGGTCTACATTGTATTTATTTTCCCGTTAAGGACTTAACTGTGATATCTGATGATTGTTTTTTAGAGATATATATGTACTAAACAAGTATTTGAATATATAGGAGCAATTCCTTACCAATCAAAGTTCACCGATTAGACAATAAACTGATATTTTCCCAATGTTTACTTCACTTGATCAAAAGATCAACCGTAGTTCTTCAAACCGGAAGTGATTTCTCTCATATAGTAATTTCTTTCGCATCAAAATTTAATGATTAAATCGATTGTTTAATGTCCAAAAACTGAATTCACCTGAAATATATAATAAAAATTATCAGTACACTCATTCAATTTTTAAAAAAATGCTATTTTTGTTATATTCGAAAGTGCGGTGTGATATCAGATTTATTTATTTTATTGTGTAAATGGTAAAAAATGTTTTTAAATTACAGCTAAATATTCTCATACACATATGAATTTGCAAGTCATAAAGTGTCAAGAGAGATCAAGCAAATTAAACAGTTGTAAATAGTAAAAATTCAATCATACAACAACATTGTAAAAATGGCGGCTATCCAACAGCGTGGGACACTCTGTTATTCTTAACTTAATAGAAAGACAGATGACTTTTAGCAAGTTTTAGGTATAGCTCGACCTGCATTGCAACATAAAGAATACTCGGTGCCAATTTTGGGTGATATAACATTGATTTAAGAATGTTCTATTTTTTGAAAAAATGTGTGTTGTGAAGATGCATTTTCAACTTTTAACATTGGAATAGTGTATTTAATTTTAAGGTTTGATACAAGCCATGCATGGTCCCACAAATAATGGTAAAAATTTTATAATTTGGCAAAATTTCACCCCTCAGTAATTTGTTTAAAGTACAAAACATCTACATTTGGTAATTGCACCACCAGATTGAAATTTTGACTTTAGCGGAACCTTAACAAATAGTTAATACTTGTCATACTAAAGGCTCCACTTCTGTAATTGTAGACAATTTCATTTCCAAGAGAAACGCCTATTACGACTTTAACTGTGCCCATTTTACTATTAAGTTTCGTAAAAAAATTATTTCCTTAAAAAGGAAGTTCACATGCACTATATATATAGCTATTCTTTTTCGAATGTCAAAATATAAGGGATGTGCGACATATTTTCAACATGTATGTACAAAAATGTATATGCCTCTTTTTTCGAAGAGTCGAAAGAATTCAATTTGGACGCTTTCCATGTGTATCTTCACTGGTAGCATTTTCAAGATGTCCATAATGATCATATCGTGGAACTAGTAGGTAAACAATACAAAATATTAATGAATATAACGGTTTATTACTAGTTATCAAGTTACCAGTCTTTTAATGTGAAACGGCAGACGCGCGTTTCGTCTACATATGACTCATCAGTAAAAAGGATTGATTTGTTACATCGGCGAGGTTTTTTTCTTTTGTATGTGTGGAACTAAAATAATGAATAAATAATTGTAAGAAATATCGTAGACTAGTTTATAAGGAACAATGTAAATGTACTTTTTCGATTTCAATTGGCTGAAAACTTATCTTTCAATTTCATACCGAAAAAATAGTTGAACTATCCTCCAAAGTGACGTGTAGTATGCATGCGTATTTAAAATGAAATACAAAATCATACATGTAAGATAAAGTGAGAATCGAAATATTAAGAAACTACTAATAAGGATGACTGAATGCATGTACAAGAAGGGACCCACCCGCTTTTTATCAATATATTTAATGAATAAACACGCTTTTAAAAACTGATTGTTTTCTATGAAACTATTTAAATATTTACAATTGTAATTGACGTTCGTTTTTCAACCGAGAATAGCAAAACGGTTAATTATAAAATTCATAAAGTATATCGCTGGAGTTTATAAAGTATATTCCTTCCACTGTGCCATGGTTTGCCATCTCCAATTTTTGTCTAAACAAAGTATGGTTGGTTATATGTTCTGAATTAACTTAGAATTCCGGATTTTTTTCTCTCTCAAAATATAGCTTTAATATAGCTAAAATATAGTATAAAGTTTACTGAATCAGAAAAAAGTGGAAATTGATTAAAGCCATCCATAACTGTTGTTCTTTAAAAAATGTTTTAAAATCGAAGCTGAATAATCGTCTGTTTTATGATTAGAAATATAATTTGAAATATACCTGGCAGTAGTTGTAAGGTTGCCAATCAATATAAAATCATCAGATTGTGCTATATGTTTCTATGACATAATTGATTTTTACATGTTTTGAAACTTTGAAAGAATATTAAAAAAACATGATAGGGGTTCGACCGAAAAATCAATCGGCTGCGTAGGTAAAGTGCCAATAGCGACGAAAAACAGAAGCCAATGAGTTTGTCATCTGGTTCCAGTCCACATCTTTTTTGTTCCTGGAATCACACTGTTTATCAATATAATATTATTTATCGCATACACTGGGACTTATAAAATATATTAAGTAAGTAAATGTTTATCATCTATTAACGTGTTTGAAACAAGTACATCTCATGAACAAATATTTGTATATTTATTTAACTCATGCTATTAATTGTACGAATCAAGTTCTCTTTTGTGGAACTTTTTTTTATCCGTGCGTTTAAATCTTCATAATATGGAAGAAAAAAAATGCTCGATCCGCAATTTTTTAGAGAAATAAATGACATAATTGTTGATTTTTCAAAATATACACGAAGAATTTTTAGCACAATAAATATTCGGGCCCAATTTCATTGTGTGACATCTTTTAAAGTCTATCTGATAATTTTGAAAATCCTTCCGCTCGCACTGATGCTAGTTGTTCGTCGTTAAATTTAGGTGAGATGAATGGATTTTTTTTTGCGCCGTGTTCATGGCCTCTTTGGGACTTTGGGATCAAGTACAGCTACAAAAAGTAAAAACAAATAAAATATCGGACTCCAGGGAAATTTCATGAAGGGAAGCACTTTATCAATATGCAAAATCTAAAGCTCATACACGTCAAATGAATAGAATATCACTGTCATGTTCCTAGATTGGAACAGTAATTTCCATGTAAAAATTCAAAATTGTATTATAACTAGATAAACCTCTCATTTGTATGCACCGTCATTTTGCTTTTTGTTTGGGTTTGTAATTCATA
Organism: Mytilus edulis; assembly: GCA_019925275.1. Lineage (NCBI taxonomy): Eukaryota > Metazoa > Mollusca > Bivalvia > Mytilida > Mytilidae > Mytilus > Mytilus edulis. Next base: position 30,493,876 of record CM034355.1, on the reverse strand, counting down.
TACTGATGTGTATATTGTGATGTGGATAGGTACCCCATATCGGTTGATTTCTATCATATAATTGTTATAAAAAAATCCATGTTTAAAGATGTATTTAGTTTTAAATCATTGAGAAAAACAAGTTTCAGGTAATGATTCATAATACAGAAAACAGAATAGATTAGACCAGCTAACATATAATTCAATTTGCACCCTCAAAATGTTTCCGAGTATACCCAAAATCTTCTTACAGAAAATTGATATACAAGGATATTTAAACTTAACAAATAGTTAATACTTGTCATACTAAAGGCTCCACTTCTGTAATTGTAGACAATTTCATTTCCAAGAGAAACGCCTATTACGACTTTAACTGTGCCCATTTTACTATTAAGTTTCTTAAAAAAATATGTCCTTAAAAAGGAAGTTCACATGCACTATATATATAGCTATTCTTTTTCAAATGTCAAAATATAAGGGATGTGCGACATATTTTCAACATGTATGTACAAAAATGTATATGCCTCTATTTTCGAAGAGTCGAAAGAATTCAATTTGGACGCTTTCCATGTGTATCTTCACTGGTAGCATTTTCAAGATGTCCATAATGATCATATCGTGGAACTAGTAGGTAAACAATACAAAATATTAATGAATATAACGGTTTATTACTAGTTATCAAGTTACCAGTCTTTTAATGTGAAACGGCAGACGCGCGTTTCGTCTACATATGACTCATCAGTAAAAAGGATTGATTTGTTACATCGGCGAAGTTTTTTTCTTTTGTATGTGTGGAACTAAAATAATAAATAAATAATTGTAAGAAATATCGTAGACTAGTTTATAAGGAACAATGTAAATGTACTTTTTCGATTTCAATTGGCTGAAAACTTATCTTTCAATTTCATACCGAAAAAATAGTTGAACTATCCTCCAAAGTGACGTGTAGTATGCATGCGTATTTAAAATGAAATACAAAATCATACATGTAAGATAAAGTGAGAATCGAAATATTAAGAAGTTATCAAAGGTACCAGGATTATAATTTAGTACGCCAGACGCGCATTTCGTCTACATAAAACTCACCAGTGAAGCTCAGATCAAAATACTTAAAAGCCAAATAAGTACAAAATTGAAGAGCAAGGAGCACACAAATTTAAAAAAAAAGTTGTGCCCAATACGGCTAAGGTAATCTATTCGTGGGATTAGAAAATCCTTAGATTTTTTCGAAAAATTCAAAGTTTTGTAACAGGAAATTTATAAAAATGACCATATAATTGATATTCATGTTAACACTGATTCTAAACAATACAATGTTTGTGGAATAAGGAAGATAATACACAAGAAAAGCTTGGTCTCTATTACTTGTGGTTTATCAGTTACAAATAAACTCATCATATATACAGGGATTAAATTTTGTAATACGCCAGACGCGCGTTTCGTCTACAAAACGTTACAAAAAACTCATCATTGACGCTCGAATCCAAAAAAGTTAAAAAGGCCAAATAGAGTACGAAGTTAAAAAGCAATGAGGACCAAAATTCCTAAAAACTATGCTAAATACAGCTAAGATAATCTGTAATTGCTGAGGAATAAAATAAAGGCAACAGTAGTATACCAATGTATAAAAGCCTTAGTATTTTAAAAATTCAAAAGTTTTGTAAAATTTATAAATATGACCATATCACTGATCACACATGTCAGCATTTGAAGTACTGACTACTGCACTGGTAATACCACTTACTTCAAATACATAAGGTGAAATAATTCTCATATAAAGCTTCCAGATCGCTTCTGTAGAAGTTATTTGCGACATCCTGAAGGTGCTTTAAGCAATTTGGGAAAGCACTTTTTTGTTTGCAAATAAGTAATGAATACAATAAAAACAGTTTTCGAGTAGATAACCCTCAGCATAAAAGTGTTCGGTTAATATATGTAAGTTTAAACGTTTAGACTGTTTGATAGAATATACCAAAGTCTAAAAGACCAAAAAAAAAAAAAGCAAACACAAATCCCCTTAATACAAAATTGGGAGATGAAAACAAATTAATAAACTGAATTTTTTTCAAAGAAAATGGAAAGACTTCATGGTATTACCAATTTAATATTGATTAAACTTATCAGATAATTTTGCTTTATTTGATCAATCTTATTTCTTCATGTTATTTATTTCAGAAGAATGGCACTTGCTCAAGGTACGTAATATTTAATAATAGAGCACTATATAATGTTTGAAAATATTATCCTTCTTTTTGCTTTCTGTAATCAGACGCTGTTATCATGAGTTGACCCAACTAACATAATTATTTATACAGTGTTGAAAACTGTTGAACGGTGAGGGCGAAACTCATAAGTAATCTCTATAGTGCTGACTTATAGTTGCAAACACTATACCGCCAACCTCGTGCAGTGTACTGGTTAATGAAAATTTGTGTCAAATAACAAAAAAAAAGTACATTTATGTATTGTTTTTAATATTGCCAACTAGGAGTAGTATTTCATAGGTTATTTAAAAAAAATTAAACATCATTGATCTCGGAGCTTTTTTTAAATTTGAAAAGTTGAAACTCGAAGGCTACACATTGTGCAAAATGTTCAGATTTGTATTCAGGTCATATTATGGCACGTTAAATTGACCTGACCTTAAAAAAGTCATGTATAGAATATCAGTGATCTTTAGTAAGTATGGTTGATGTAGATAGTAACGACATGTTACAGCAAACCTACCTACCTACCTACCAAGTCCGTATTATTCCCGGAGGCACATAGGGCAAGGACTAGATCTTTCTCTCATCTCTGTTCTGTCCTTTCTTTTCTAATTCACCCCAGCTGATTCCATGTTCTTTCATTTCAACTTCAACTGGTGTCTATCTTAGGGCTACTCTTTTCAGCTTCAATAAAGTCTCTATATTGACGGGTGCCGTGAACAGTGCAGGAAATGCTTACCCTTCCAGAGCACCTGATTTCACTTCCAATTTTTAGTGGAGTTCGTGTTGTTTCTTAATTATTATTTATAACTGTTGATGTAAATGTCCTAAGGTTTTGTGAGTCTTTATTTACTCCTTGGTTTTAATTGTAATTGTCTTGTTGTGTCCTGTTGTTTCATAGAGGTCTGTGTTGGTGATCTTACGCGGCTAGCGTATCCTTAAGATCTTTATAAGGCAACCGTTGTGCAAACTGGAGAGCTTGTAGACGTCTTTTCTGTTATTCTCCAGCATTCTGCCTCATATAGCAGCACTGCTAGTACACAACTGTTATATAGTCTAATTTTGGTGTTCTTACTGAGGTTGCTTGTCTTCCAGATGTGTCTTTAATGAAAGTTTATATTAAAAATGCAGTTCTTGCTTTTTCTAATCTGGCTCCGATGTCTTTGTCTGCTTCTCCTTCAGATGCTACTAGGCTGCCCAAGTAGGTGAAAGATGAAGTGCAATCTAGGGGTGTCCAATTTAAATCTATTAAGGGAGGCTCTGATGTGTTAAGAGTTATTATGTCTTCTGATTTCTTGATGTTGAAATTCAATCCAATCATACTTGCACTCTTTTGTAACTTAGTAGTTCTTCTTGCATGCGTGTTTCTAGATGTGACAATAATGCCAGATCATCTGCATAGTCCAGATCTTCTAGGTAGTTAAAAGAGTCCTAATGCCTTTGTTGTTACTTCTGATGGTGGAACTCATGATCAAATCGACAACTATTATGAATAGAAGGGAAGCAATAACATAGCCTTATCTAAGATTTTACGAGAAAATTGATGTCTGATGAAGTTCCCACATTGCACCGGAATTCTGTATAGAACATTTTGATAAGTTGTTCTATTTTGCTGGTATTCAATAGCATCGTAAGATCTCTGTGTATGCTGTCAAAATATAAATTAAAAAACCAATGGTACGTTAACCTAATTTTATAACTAGCTAATCATATCACTTATATGCCAATTGTTTATAGTTCCATTATATTTACTAAAATAGGTGACACACCCTAACAAACATAATTGGTTAACTTGACAATAATCTGGGTCAAGAAGCCAACAAAATAGGTTTTCGAAGATGAAGTAACATAAAGTATAAAACATCATTATTTCAGATACACGTTCCCAATCATTGGGATTTAGCAGCCAAAACTGTTAAAACATTCATCGCAGACATACAAACATAACTCATTTTTAAACAACTCATACAAACATATTACAATTAAATATGACAAACCATGTTTTGTAGTTGCACAAACAGAAGAGTATAAAAACTATGTTCACTTCTACAATAAAATACAGATTAAATTAAATATAAATACAAAGGTGTACAAAATGAAAACAATACTTTTAAAACAACTCTGTGAATTTGATATGTGGAACAGCAATAAAAGGACCGTTACTTTGTTTTTCTGTTGTATTTGATTGTTTTTTTGCTTTGTCTGTACTGATTTTGTTTCATGTAAGGATACCCCATATCATTTTTTTCTTTCGACAACAAATCGGAAGAATTACCTGTTTGTATTGAATACTAAGCTTCATAAAATTCCGTACAAACAACGGCTCATTGCCGGCTCATCTGCGTGTTAGGCATCAGAATTGTCAATTAGGTTTACAAATATTCTTTTCGGAGTGATAGAGGGTCTTCTGAAATACTGTGAGACTGTTTACAAGCGTAGAGGAAGAGGTATATGTGGATATTTAAAAATTTTCAAACATTCTAGATAATTTTAAATCTTGATCTTTCTCTGAAAAAATTCATCAAAATTTAGATTTTTCAAAGCCTGCATAGTACCACTTCACATGTGAAATTAAAATATCCCTTAAAAGAAATAATCCACTGTGATTTTCAACATAAAAATGGTTGCATATCCTATGCATTTATTACTTGGCGATATCATACGGCATAGTTTGTTAATAGTAAACAAAATAGTAAAACATGCTACACACAGGAACAAGTAATCAGTATGCTGGAGATTCTTATTGACAAAGTATTTGTTGAATTTTGAAGTAGCCTTTTATAATAAATTGTCGACATTTTTAACGGGAACGAACTTTCCTTGTCTACCTCTTATGTCATCTAAATCGGCGGTAATTCAGACACATGTCAAAAACAAAACGACCAAAGAAAGCAAATCATTTAATTTCTCATTCAGATATATCGATGATGTTTATCCTTAACACTGTAAACTTTTCTGATTTGGTTCCATAAATATATCCTCCCGATCTAGAAATAATCGTAACAACAGAAACGGCTTTCTCTGTCTCATTTGTAGTTTTCATAAAGTCACAGTGACAAAACTTCATCTCTACAGCATTTTGCTCTATCTTTTTTTTAAATACAGCAAGATTTTTCAAAGTAACATAATTTAATTTAAAACATGTCCAAGAATTTAGCATTTTCCTAGTTGTTCCAAATATAACGATTTGTTCCCCTTTTAAATTAAGTTAAAACATCTAATGTTGTATCCTTTTTTTCTTCAATATAATTAACATGACCACTTGCCAGTTCCTTATTTAAGGGATTTTCCTCGTTTTGGGGAATTGTTCCAAACCTGTTTATCTTGGAGATCGCTTGCTGTATTTTCCGTTGTTTTGATACCTTCTTTTTCAATTTCTTTTATTTCAATACAACTACCCGTTTTAGTTGACTTATTTGGCCTATAATTTTCGTTATAACCATAGTCATCTGCCTTTCGCTTTCCCCGAATAATAAAAGAAACATTGAAACTTGACGATTTGTCAATGAAAACAATCAGCGAAGCGCGATAAATATTTAAAGTTTTACGGTGCGGAACCGAAAAAAAATCCGAAATTTGAACAAAAGGCCCACCGCCTCCTAAATCGAAAGGTGGTCGCTTTCAAAAGAGGGTGGTCTGCACACCCAGCTTAAATGCCGAATGAAAACCACAAATAGTTCTAAAATGACTAACTAATGTGTCTCTGTTACAATTACCTTGATACAATGTACCATAATGGTAAATATTGTGGATACATTTTTTTCGTTCATTTTTTGTACATAAATTCGGCCGTTAGTTTTCTTGTTTGAATTGATTTACATTTGTCATTTCAGGGAGTCAAGATCATCCGTATAATCAAACTATTTGACCTCATTTACTAAATGAAATAACTTGTTTCCCAATCCACTATTATAAATAAATATGTTTAAACTTAAACTGACCATATTTGCACTTCATCAATAAAGACAACAGTAGTATACCGCTGCTCAAAACACAAAATCGGGGTAACAAACTAAAACCGAGGGAAACGCATTAAATATAAGAGGAGAACAACGACACAACACCAAAACGCAACACACACAGAAACGGACTAAGCACCAGACAAAATCCTACGAGAACAGCAAACAACATCAAAACCAAATACATGAATTTGGGATAGATAAGTACCGTGACACGTCTTATAGTAATGTGAATTCACACTCAAAAATAAGAGAAAACAACGACACAACGGAAACACAACGTTAAAATGAAACACACAGAGAAACGAACTACATTATAACAATGGCCATATTCAAGTAATTTTTTCAGTTTTATTTTTAGGTCAGGAGGGACTGTATAATAAAAATGACAGTAAAACTGGAAATAATGATTACAAAACTTTGTTCGCATGAAATTTTATTGCCAGCAAGTCCGCATTTTATTCAAAATATTGAATCGTAAACCAATATCAGTAGTGTTCATACCCCAGACTGACTCGTATAACAAAATCATGTGTCCGCATCAACCAATAGTTATCAAAAGTACCAGGATTATAATTTATTACGCCGGACCATATTTGCACTTTATTATGTAAATCTTTATAGCCGCATAGTAAATCACTTATATTTTTATATAAGGGTGGATTGTATAATACAAATGACAACAATATTGGAAAACATGGACTACAAAATTTTGTTCGCATCAATTTAGAGTGCTAGCATGTCTTCTTTTTATTCAAGATATTGAATCGTTCACAAATATCAGTAGTTTTGATATCTAAGTCAGCCTAGTGTAAAATCAATTTAGAGTGCTATTATTTCCTCTCTGTTTCCATAATAATGAACCGTGTCTAAAGTCAGTGGTTCATGATGGTTTGTAAACAAACCTATTCAACGGCATCATCCAACACTCACATGACTGATTCATATACTTTAAAATGAAAAGTATGAGAAATTCTCTTCTTCGAATAGTACACTGTTAATATATTATGTAGAATGACTGATTTTTTTTTACGTAGCCTAATGTCCAGGAGGAAATATTTCATTCATGTTCAGATCGAGAATATTTTTCGGACGTCCCAGATCATTTATAATCGTTATGGACATATCTGTCTATATTGACGAAATGGTACAACTAAACATACTTATACAACACATATCCCTATATCGATGTACAATTTTCGTTTGAACATTTTGCGAAACAGAATCTTAAATCATGCATATATCCAAGGCAAACAAGGTGAATAACGACTAACATTCTATGTATTTAAAAATGCATAGAGTTCCATTTAGGAACAGACAGTTGACAACGGGGAACGGAGAAACGTAAACCATGACGTGTATATCCCATCCGACCATAATATACAATTTCCGATGTATTGGAGATCCTTCGATATTTGTACATGTAACTTTTGAAAAGTACATTTGAAAAATCTGCTACACAGCTAAGTTATTTAAACTGATTTATTTCTAAATTCTACGATGCTCTAAATGCAGTGACGTCATTTAGAATGGTTCTACAATCTACGGTTAGAACAGTTTTAGACAGTTCTGCTGACGTACTACGGTTATAACTGATTTGGAGAGTTCTACCTAGAAGAGGTTTAGACAAATCTACCCTAGAACTGATACTGACAGTTCTACCTAGTACTGATTTGCATAGTCAGTTTTACATAGAACTGATTCTGACAGTTTTACTTAGAACAAGTCTAGGGTAGTCTATGTAGAACTGTTCTAGGACTGTTTAGAACAGTCTTATGACAGATTATTCTGACAGTTCTAAAGAAAGGTTAGAAGTTATCCCCTCTGTATGGTCATGTTCATACATTTTAAAATCATACGGAAGCATAATTTTGGTAGTCTGCTGTCATCCATGCATTGTAAATTAAGAAAATATTTTATAGGTTTACAAACATAACTACCATATAGTTCATGACGGCCACATTTCCCTCTTGCTATATGATTGTTAGTCTTTTGTCCCATTCTTAGTAACCATTTACGAAATTTGTTTTGAACAGTTTCAATGTCTCTCATTTTATCTGTATCCCACAATTATGCACATAAAATAAAAATTTGAGCAACCATAAATTCAAATAATTTAAATCCAAGATTTATATCTCTAGTTCTAAGTTTGCGCGTCTGGCGTATTAAATTATAATTCTGGTACCTTTGATAACTTTTTACACCACTGGGTCGATGCTACTGCTGGTGGGTGTATCGTCCCCGAGGGTATCACCAGCCCAGTAGTCAGCACATCGGTGTTGACATGATTATCATTTATATGGTCATTTTTATAAATTTCCTGTTTACAAAACTTAGAATTTTTCGAAAAAAAACTAAGTATTTTCTTATCCTATGTATAGATTACTGTAGCCATATTTGGCACACCTTTTTTTAGAATTTTGGGTGCTCAATGCTCTTCAACTTTGTACTTGTTTGGCTTTATAACTATTTTTATCTGAGCGTCACTGATGAGTCTTATGTAGACGAAACGCGCGACTTGCGTATTAAATTATAATCCTGGTACCTTTGATAACTTTTAATACCACTGGGTCGATGCCACTGCTGGTGAACGTTTCATCCCCGAGAGTATCACCAGCCCAATAGTCAGCTCTTCAACTTTGTACTTGTTTTGCTTTATAACTATTTCGATCTGAGCGCTACTAGTAAGTTTTATGTAAAATACGCCAGACGCACGTTTCGTCTACATAAGACTTACTACTAGCGCTCAGATAAGAAAATTCTTATTTTTTGAGGAAAAATTCAACCGAATTGCAGTGTTAAAAGTTATCAAAGGTAATTATCAAATTGTGCAGCTGTTTTTTCTCTCCGTATAATATATTTTTGTTATTTTATCACCACTTTTACATTGATTTTAATTTGTTGTGTTTCAACACAGCACATTGGATAATCGTATCGCTATTTGCATGTGGCATAACATCACTGCGAATGCATCGGCCATTCAAATCCTCGGAATTTAATGAAAGTTATTTTTTAATATAATTAAAGCGCCTTTACTACCAAATACAGTACCATCACTCCATTTTGCAATCTTATCTATATGACTGTGTCTTTGTCAGTTCACTTATTTCTTTCGTATGTGCAGCTTCGTTATTGTTCACAATCAAATAACTATTATAATATTCTTCGAATATGTTTTTGTCGTTGTAGATCTTGAAGATAAATTTAGTTATCCATATAACGCTTTTCCGAGGTGCAAGTTTCTTGTGGAAAGTTTTGGATATCCCTATGAATCTCAAGAATTAGTACAGGTTAATGTGTTTCATGATAGAGACCATATAGTTGACAAAAGTGAATTCGTAGTAAAAAAAGAAGATGTAGAAGGAAATACGAATGGACACGACTTTCTGCCCGTGCCATATGTAAATGTCTGCATGTTACGGTGTAGTGAAGATGGAAGTTTTTCAAAGGTAATATTAAATTTGCTGTTACTGCTTTTGTTGTTGAAAACATTGATCACGAATAAATGGAAATACAACCCAACAGACAATTTCTCTCAAAGAAAGATACGCTCTATTTGTTCATACAGAGGTGGAATCATATTGAGGTAAGAAGAAGAAAAGTATTGCCACTAACTTTAAATTCATTGATATAAAAATAAGGAGATGTGGTATGAATGATAATAAGGCAACCATCCACCAAAGTTCATATAATGTGGATGTAATTTAAACAATTATAGGCAATCTTTCACGATCCGAAAAATCTTAATTTTTTTGGTAAATATATCAATTTTCAAACACAAAGAACCATTGAACTATCAAAACGAAATAACCTTTTGTAAAGAAACGTTGTTTAGTCATTTGAATTTTGAAAAAAACCTGGATTGTTTACATATATATTTAACGTCATTGAAATGTCGAGGAACAATCTGCATTTTGTAGTTTTGTAAAAGCCGATATTGATCATAATGTTCAACCATTTTTGTTGTAAAATTGTCAGCATAATTCATTTAATTAGATTATTGATTGACCTTGCATATGTCTTCACGATCCAATCGCAATAATTGACCACCATTTTTCTTTATATATTGTCATATCGGGGCCTTTATAGCTGACTATGCGGTATGGGTTTTTCTCATTGTTGAAGGCCGTACGGTGACCTGTAGTTGTTAATGACTGTGTCATTTTGGTCTATTGTGGACAGTTGTCTCATTGGCAATCATACCACGTCTTCTTTTTTATAGTTAGGTATTCTTTCACAATAATTTTTAAGGTAAAACGAATGACACACTTGACACCGCACATAAATATTTTAGCCATATCCAATAGATATGCAAAAGCTTGTTGAGTGTTGAGATATTATAATTAAAAACAACGAACAGAAAAGTTTACAGTTATTTAGTAACAAATTTTAAAATTATGAATAATGTTAGTTAAATATCATAAATAATAATAATAATAATTATAATAATAATAACAATAATAATATTAATAATAATAATAATAATAATAATAATAATAATAATAATAATAATAATAATAATAATAATAATAATAATAATGATAATAATTGAAATAGTAATAATAATAATACTAAACAAGAATGTGTCCTCAGTACACGAATGCTCCACTCGCACTATCATTTTCTATGTTCAGTGGACCGTGAAATTGGGGTAAAATCTCTAATTTGGCATTAAAATTAGAAAGATCATATCATAGGGAACATGTGTACCAAGTTTGAAGTTGATTGGACTTCAACTTCATCAAAAACTACCTCGACCAAAAACTTTAACCTGAAGCGGGACAGACGGACGAACGGACGAACGAACGAACGGACGGACGGACGGACGGACGGACGCACAGACCAGAAAACATAATGCCCCTCTACTATCGTAGGTGGGGCATAAAAACAATTGTTCAGAAAACAATTGAAGTCCTTTAATTTAAACATATTCATTTGTAGTATATTGGGAAACAAGTTTTGCAAATTATATTAATCCCTCTCCACACCAGTTAAATAAAATTGATGAGAAGCTACTTTTGGTTCACTCAAAGTAACTTTTGGCGTCAAAGCATAGGATTCTTCATACTTTATCAATAAATACATGTTTCTATATATTTTTGCCTGAAATAAGGTGGATATTTGTCAACCTCCGGTTGAAAAATGTAACTTCCAGGCTCACATGATAGCTTTATTTACAATGATTCCTAAAATATATGGTTTCTATATATATATGTGGCTGAAATATGGGAGATATTAGGTACTTTCGGTTTAAGAAAATTCACATTTGGTCTCAAATAATAGGTTTATGTATGCATATTTAAAAAAATATTAAGTTTCTAGGTATTTTACAATGAAATTAATGCAAATATATCTACTTCCGTTTTACTACAGATCACTGACGGTCGACATTTTTCGAGGTCACATGGCAACCAACAGTTTGCAAAAGACACTATACCTTTATCGTGTACCAAGATAAAATGATAATCAATTTACCTCAAAATTTAATCTTTTCAGGTCCAATATCTCTTTTAAGATGTCATTGGATTTTTCAGACCAAATGTAAAAATTTAAAAGTGACAGAGGAGATATTGGAACAATGAAAAGTCAAAACTTAGAGTTTGATCTTGACCGTTGACCTTGATCTAGTTTTCTATTCTTTGGACCAAGGCCTCAATTCAAAATACCTTAGGTCTATATCACTTATGGTTTACTAGTTACAAATGCATATTACTTATTTCATATTCATTAGGGGAAATATCTCTCTTCTTATCGCATGTGTCAAAAGAGAAAAAAAATCCTGAAAATCTAACGAGCAATTTGGTGAAATAAATTTGTCGCTTTCTTTTATGGCTACGGAGGAGATCTCATCACAAAAAAAAACAGTGTTTGGGGAGACAACTCTTACAATAATAAAGTCTTTCACTAAATAGGGTCAGTCTTAAAAGTGCAATAACTGTTCGATATCATATGCAAAATATCTATATCTAAGAGACATCTCGCAAAACCACTAAACAAGTTCTTTCGTTAATCAGAAGAAGAAAAGAAAATGAAAACCGTTCAATTGTTCTCTTGTTCAAAAAACAATTGAACGTCTTTCCACACTTATTTTCAAAGGATTTGTGAAAAGAAGCTAGTTCCGGTTTGCTCAAAGTTACAATTGCCATCCAATCACCAGTTTCTTCACACTGATGCGATGAATAAATGGTTTTTATGTACTTTGGGGTAAAAACAAGTGAGATGATGTTCTACTTCCGGAGAAGTAAATGGCACTTCTCGTCTCATATGATAGCTTCTTTTACTCTGATTCCCCAAAAAATATAGTTTCTATATACTTTCGTCTGTAAAACAGGAGACAATTGGCCACCTCCAGTTTATCAAAAGTCATTCATAGGAATTAGTGATAAGTTTGTGAATCAACATAACAAAATATGTGAATTTCGAGTACTTTCCATGAAGTGCAAAAATGGCTTCTTCCAGTTTTCTAAAGGTCACTTCCGATTATAATTTTTCAAGGTCGCATATCACCCAACCTTTGTAACAGGATATACGAGTTTTAGTATGGCAGCTTTGTGAAAAATTGTGCACATCCTGCTACAAGCATGAAATTTGGCATAGACCTTCCTCAATTATTACTCTTTTATTTCAGATAGGGGAGGCATTTGAAAAAATGTCTCACTTCCGGTAAAATCCAAAAAGGCGGACATCATACTTAAATTAGTTCAATATCAGAGGCTAGTGTGTTAACAGCTGTTTTTATCATGCTGCTATAATAATATTTGGTACACACCTTTGTTATGTACTACTTTTGGATAAATGTTACGGTAAAATCCAACATGACGGATATTGTACTATAAAAATAAGCTTATTCTTTAGGCTTATGAAGGTGTTTTGATTATGAGGGTGAAGGAAATGTATTTTGACGTATTGCTATTATCATTTAATTGTGCAGGAACCTTTCTTTGATGCTCCTAATGGATACAATGTATAAGACATATGACTTTAAAACCCTTACTTCCGGTTATATTCAAAATGGCGGATATAGAAATATCATTATTTTATTTTGATATATAACTTTTTTCAAAATGTAAATAAAATTTGTTTTTTTTGTGCTGGTCATGAAACTTTTGGCTTTAAGTTATCCTCTAAACAACTTATTCAATTCTATAGTTAATGATTGAATATAAAGTTAACATTTTCGGTAAATAAAACCAATATGGCGTAAATTTCAAAGATGAGTCCTCGATGTATAGTTTTGAATATATTGATCAAAATAAAATAAAATCTCTTAAGTACTAAAACATCTTTAAAATTACTGATTTATGACCGCAAATACATGTTTATTCACAATCGGAGAACTGATTTTCCTCATTTACAAAGACCGTGGTATTGTTTCTTACATCAATAATTTACAAGTTCCTGATAAGGTGAAGATGCCTCAAAAGGAATTGTCCAAAAGGATTCCAATGGATCATATTTTTCCTTTCGCCATTCATAAGCGTCTGGACTAGTAAGCATAGGAACCAATTCCAAGCTTGCTACTCATCCACACCCGCCATGGTATATTGCACGTTTAACATGCTGCAAAACACTAGACCGAGTCGTTCAATAAGTCTTTCCTCTTCCAAAAACATGTTTTGTTGCTTCGTAAACCCCATCTGATCTTTCTAGGTGTAATACCAACATTGATTTTCCCCTATTAGTTTTTGTTAAATTGGCACTTTAAAAAAAATTGTACAGTATTTACCTTAATTTCAACCAAAGAAATGCTTTGCATGAATAAAGTTTAATCCTTTCCAGTGCTACAGTGAAAATTTCACACTAAATTTCATTGCATATAAGAAAGTAACCATCACCGGAAGTAAACAACCCAATTTTTACACTGTTATTTACTGGTTACCTGCTTTGGTAACTATGTAACCTTAACTTTCCAAACTATTTTATAAGACCATCAAATAAAAAAAGAATGATGCTTTCAGACACCCAACATACATGTTTATGACTCAGAAAAATTTAAGTGCATTAAAATGCAGGGTTTATTTTCTACAACTGTCAAATTCAAGGGAATATTTTTTTAGACCTACTTCCGTATACAACCGGATGTGACGTACCATGATTTGGTGGTATTTACACCTAAAGAACACCTAAATGTCAAATAAACTTAATTTAATTTTTTTCTCTCCAATTGCAAGTTATTTCAAGCATAACTGCCAAGTTTTGTCTCAGTCAGAGCTATAGTTTCAGAGAAAATCACTATAATGTAAGGCCATATCCTACGGCGATTTCAGTCTAATTTCTTCGAAAAATCCTAATTTCAGTGTATCATTATAAAATGCAGTGTTGACTAATATCTGATCATATACTCATGATCAATGCATTCAAACAATTAAATAGGATACAAAAGACAACTTTAAGATGATATACAATTTTATTGCAACTTCTGTCTGTTTTGCTCATTTTTTCCTTCTTCCTTCTTTTTTCATCAAAACTTGATATCTTTTGCCTAAAAAATAAAACAAATATAATTATTTTCCCTAAAAAATGAAAGAAATGTAATGTTAAATCAATAATTAAAGTGTTTTATCTGAAAGAACTGTCTCTTTAAATGTTAAAAAAAGAGGGACGAAAGATACCAAAGGGACAGTCAAACTCATAAATCCAAAACAAACTGACAACGCCATGGCTAAAAATGAAAAAAAGAAAAACAGAAAAACAATAGTGCACATGACACAACATAGAAAACTAAAGAATAAACAACACGAACCCCATCAAAAACTAGGGGTGATGTCAGGTGCTCCGGAAGGGTAAGCAGATCCTGCTCCACATGTGGCACCCGTCGTGTTGCTTATGTGATTACAAATCCGGTAAATAGTCTAATTCGGTAGGTCACATTCATGAAAGGGAAGGGGATTGTAGTTACGACGTAAGGAACATATCCGATATCATTTGTGAAACGGTTATTCCATAATGCTCAACCAACTCGTGATGGCGTCCGTAAAATTTACGAACAGTCTCCACTGAAGTTTCTATAAGCCCTTTTGTGTAACTTGAGTTTTTGGTCTGTTCCCCGAGTGTGACAAATAACGGTTCCCTTTCAGCCAATCATTTATGGTTACTGATATCAAAATCATTTTATTTACACCACTGGATCGATGCTGGTAGACGTTTCGTCCCCGAGGGTATCACCAGCCCAGTAGTCAGCACATCGGTGTTGACATGAATATCAATTATATGGTCATTTTTATAAATTTTCTGTTTACAAAACCTTTGAATTTTTCGAAAAACTAAGGATTTTCTTACCCCAGGAGTAGATTACCTTAGCCGTATTTGGCACAACTTTTTGGAATTTTGGGTCCTCAATGCTCTTCAACTTTGTATTTGTTTGGCTTTTTAACTATTATGATCTGAGCGTCAATGATGAGTCTTATGTAGACGAAACGCGCGTCTGGCGTATAAAATTATAATCCTGGTACTTTTGATAACTAATTGCAGTATATTTCTAAAAGATTTACATAAAAAGTCCACTTTCTTGTATTTTACATTAGAAAATGGGGAGAAAGAGTAATAAAAAATACCTCAAAATGGTTTAAAAAAAAGGGTTATGTCCCTTTGAATGCTAGTAAAAAAAAAATTGGTAAAAATTATAAAATTTAAGTATGTGAGACTGGATTCTGATGTGTATAAATCCAAGGCAAGTGTTTAGACGATGTTTTGTCGGTGCAAAATGCAGACGGCAACAATGGCAAATTGTAAACTTTTGCGTTCAAAACACAAAAAAAAACATGACATTAGTTGATTCATACCTCAATACGAAAGTGTCATCTGCAGACCAATTCACATATACGATTTTTCAAAAGAATGCTCGTCAGTACATGGTTAACACTGAAAAATCACATGTTGTATAAACAAAACTGTAAGGGTGATTTTTGAAATTTGACACAGAGGCTCAAGTAAAATTGGGATTAGCATGGCAAGAAAGGTCTCAATGTAATATATGTATGTGGATTCAAAAGTGTATTTCATAAATTATATGTAGAAAAAATAAGACTTCTCTTTAAAACCATTATTGTTTTATCATTTTAAATCAAACAGTCTTGGTAGGGTTTGTGTTTTCGACACCTTGTTGGGTGTGTACCACGACAAACTTGGCGGTCTTGTTTGATATGAGGCGGCTCGAAAGACAAGTGCTCAGGGTTGATGCATCTCTTCTGATGACACAGATGAGACACATCAAATTCCTCTGATAGGTCAAATTTCTCAGTGTGCAACATGTATGCAAATCTGTAACCATACAATGTTCTTTTTTTTCTGTCCCAAGGAAACCTAACACTATACACTGAATACAGCTTCGTCTGTCCATCCATTTGACTTAGCAAACACCGGTAAACCCCATTTCATGTCAATTTTCCCTCAAACGTGATTCCTGTGTCTCAATCCATTCCGAATAGTCCATGTTTACAACGTATGAACTAGTTTAGTAATAATTTTTAAGAATTAAAGTACAATAATGTCACAAGTGCACGTGTAGTTTCCCTAAATAAGTGTAATACCACCATTGATTTTCCCCTGTTAGTCTTTGTTAAATTGGCACTTTAAAAAAAAATGTACAGTATTTACCTTTATTTCAACCAAAGAAATACTTTGCATCAATAAATTTTAATCCTTTCCAGTGCTACAGTGAAAATTTCACACTAAATTTCATTGCATATAAGAAAGTAACCATCACCGGAAGTAAACAACCCAATTTTTACACTGTTATTTACTGGTTACCTGCTTTGGTAACTATGTAACCTTAACTTTCCAAACTATTTTATAAGACCATCAAATAAAAAAAGAATGATGCTTTTAGACACCCAACATACATGTTTATGACTCAGAAAAATTTAAGTGCATTGAAATGCAGGGTTTATTTTCTACAATTGTCAATTTCAAGGGAATATTTTTTTAGACCTACTTTCGTATACAACCGGATGTGACGTACCATGATTTGGTGGTATTACACCTCTACAAAACCACGTATCGTTTTATCTCTTAAGCTTTTCCCACTTCCGAATGCAAGCCAAAGTTCGTCTGCCCCTATACTAAGATGATTTTTATGTTCCGTAAACGTACTGTTTACGTTTTTAATGTACTTAATTCTAGCAATCGGGGATTCTTTTCGTACTTGTCAGGCCCGTTTCCAGTTTCCCGTTCGTTTCCCCGTTAAAAACCGTTCTTTGCCCTGTCCATCAGAGTATAAAAAGCTTACACCCGTTTGCCGGGGGCTCTGCCTCCTTATTAAGACCTACAGATATGTTGCCAGATTTTCGGTCAGTTTATACTGTTGTATATTCCATATTCGCTGAAGTTTATGATATTTTCATCATGAATTTCATGAGATTTTTAGCAGTTTTAATGCAGTTTAGAACATTTGGCGTTTAGATACACGTTTGTGGAGCCCTTTCAATTGTTAGTGCAGTTGATTTATCTAAATTACCAAATACATGTACTTGGACATTTTCTGTTCACTATAAGTCTAGTATTCTAGGACTTTGGTCAGAATCAAAAATCAATTTAATTCAATTGTTAATATAAATAGCAGGTCTATTTTTTTCAGGCTAGTTGTCATTTGCTAACCTATTTCTTTGAGGTAAAATGGAATAAAGTTGCATGCCTTCCCCATTCCCTTTTTCTCCTCCTTTGTTTTGTTAAGGATATTTTTTTATCAAGTATCCTGTTTGCTGAGATATAAATGAATCATGTATACTTGTTAAGATAAGAATAGTAAGAAGCTAGAATGAATAAACTTCACTATCTTAAATACTCTCAGTCTCATTGAATGAAGTCTGCCTTCCCGTCCCTACTCCAGGAGGCTGAACTCAATTAAATAAGATAACAAAGTACTGTTATTTTTATGCCCCACCTACGATAGTAAAGGGGCATTATGTTTTCTGGTCTGTGCGTCCTTCCGTCCGTCCTTCCGTCCGTCCGTCCGTCCGTTCGTCCGTCTGTCCGTTCGTCCCACTTCAGGTTAAAGTTTTTGGTCAAGGTAATTTTTGATGAAGCTGAAGTCCAATCAACTTGAAACTTAGTACACATGTTCCTTATGATATGATCTTTCTTATTTTAAAACAAAATTAAACTTTTGACCCCATTTTCATGGTCCACTGAACATAGAAATTAAAAGTGCGAGTTTCATGTTAAAGTTTTTGGTCAAGGTAGTTTTTGATGAAGCTGAAGTCCAATCAACTTGAAACTTAGTACACATGTTTCCTTTTGGTTGATCTTTTTACTGTTAAGGCCAAATTAGATTTTTTACCCAATTTCACGGTCCATTGAACATGGAAAATGATAATGCGAGTGGGACATCCGTGTACTTTGGACACATTCATGTTAAAGTATAATTTATTAAAAGATAATAGTTATATTAAAAACAAAGATATTATATATAAATTATTCGGTAGTTGGTTGAACACTGTGGCAAAATAACTGGATACATTGATAGTTAGAAATATATATTCTGAAAAACTTGTTAAAACTGTAATTTGTTTTACTGTGGTACCTTTATAATTATATGAAATTCTTTACATAAGATACAAAATTATGCTCTTAAATATCTTGTTTATTCGTCAGTAAACTTACACTAATATAGTCCAGCTTGGTCTCTGGTTGTTGGTGCCATAGCACTGGCTCATGGGATAATAGATCATCTTGCTATGCCCAGACAAGGGACTATTTAATTGCAAGACAGAAAATATTCCTTTGTGTGATAGTCTGTTGGTACCATTCCTTTCGTTTCCACTTCTTTAGTGATAGTTTATATGTTTACAATTTAGAGGTTCATCCTCTATCTTACGGAGACAATCTATTCTATAAACTACACGATAGGAATGTGTTCATTTCCACAGACTAGAGCGTATCTGAATATTCCAAACAATTAAAACCTCTCTCCACGAGATAACTTCTAAATAAATGATTAAGATAGAACACCCGTGTTTAAACCATTCTCTGAATTATACTAGCTAATTCTAGTCTATTAAGGTCCCCTGTGTACCTGTAAACGCAGGTGGTGACAGCAAAGTAAAAAGACACCAGTTATTACAATATATCTGAACTTTAACCTAACTTTAAGGTAAAGGGATGTTATTTTTATGTGGCCATCCAACAAAACTTGCGATCCGATGTTCAATACTTCAGTATTTTGATGTGTACCTGTCTCATGAATTTATTAATGTTCATTTATTTTCAAAAATCATCAATTTTTCGTCTGTTTATTCATCATTCTACACCAGAAATACGTGGCCTTTAAAGTGAAAATAGTATTTCAGGATTTGCACTTTATATCCACTGAGACTGAAAGCGTTATCTTATGAGAGGTTGAAATCATAACTAAACATTTCACAGCAACTTTCAGTTGGAACTTTACAATTGGACGGCAAACGATTTAATGGCTTCTAAGGTCAAGACATTGGTCACGTGAAAAAAGGTGATCAGAGTTTACGATTTTTGGTAAACGTGTATACTTCGTGGTTTTTGGACTCGTATTGTCTAATGTGTACTCGTACATTAATAAAAACCAACGTGTTTAATTTTAATTCTAGATTGATTTAGCTTCCTTATTTTATATAATTATTATTAAAAAGTGTTGTTAAAATGTTATAAATTCACGAGTGGTAGGTCCACCGAAAATCCTTAATAATTCCTCAAATAGGTTTGGTAACGTGTTGAGGGGTATAAAATATGAAGTAAGTTCTTATTTCAGTCCAATATGCGGTTCAAATAGAACAAAAGAATTCAACCTCTTGTGTTTAGAAGGTAAAAAGTGAAATGAACTTTGTATACGGTTGTCACAAAAGTTACTTTTCGTAAGGTCATTATAAATATTTTCATTCACGTTGATTAATTTTCATATTGTACAATTGTTAACAATGCAACTTGCAAACAATCGTTTTTAAAACGACCATATGTCAAGTTGTTACGTCATTTAGGGGGTCTCCTTATAAACTGCTACTTTTTTTTTGCCCGAGATATAATAAATCTGGAAAAAATTACCAAAATTATTAAATGAATTGTCAATCGTTTAAGACTATTCCCAAAGTGGCACACCTAAATTTGACATTTGTACGCAACTGCAAATTGGATGTTATATGACGAGGTTTTGTTAATTAATTTACGCATCGAGCACACCCCGTCTTATGTATGTAACATCACATGACTTTTAAGTGACTTAAACTAAAAAAAAAATAATATTTGCATGTTTGACACGTTTTTTCATAAACAATTACAATTACACCGACAGTCATAATTTCAGTATTATTTAAAAAAAATTTGTTACACATTTTGTTACACCTTAGTTATACAGTAACCCGGATTGGTTGACCATTGTGAAGTTGAGTTTTTGGGGTAGCATAGATTTATTTAATTGTCAGTTTACCATAAGCACTCATTGCATAACCAAATTTTGAATAAGCGAACATTGTCTCTTCATAGAAACTGGACGATATACCAAAATACCACGAAATGAAAGAAAATGTAAAATATGTAATATCTTAGACGATGAATTTCATTTTTTCTTCAACTGTAAAATAAATAAAAATATAAGAGAAATCTTTCTAAAATATTATATACAAAAATATGTAAATTTTAATACACTTAATTTTACTGATAAACTCGTGATAATACTTAATCCATCAACACCAAATGATGTAAAAGCAGTTGTTTCTTTTATTAAAGAGTCATTAGAACTGAGGAAAGGAGAACAGTAACTGTTTTTATCATATTTCTTATAATATTGTCGAGTTTTCATTATGTTTCATTATGTTTGTTTGTCAATGTATTTGCCACAACCAAAATTGGTTTTTGTATGTTTTGCAAATAAAGATATTATACATATAAATGTCCTAAAGTTAATCAATTCCATCATTAAGCACAAAGTCTGCAAGGTCTTTTGGGTTTTTCCGATTCCTTGATGAACGTCGAAGAGCAGTTCCGGATGTCTCTTCTGTATCATCCATATGAGTTTCCTCAACGATTGGCGTTGTTTCGTTTGCTAAATTCCCATGGTCTGTAACGGCGTGTTCCCTCTCCTCTTCGGATAAATCCTCAACCTGCTTTTCTCTTAAACTATTGTTTGTTTCATCCTCATCTTCATTTTAAACATCTGCATCCAATCTTTCCTCCCTGTTGTTGGTAATCGGAGATGCTGGGGGAGTAGGTTGAAAGTTTATGTCTAATCGTCCAAAGGCTGACGGTTTGCCGGTTGTTCTTCTTCGTCAACATCCGTACAGATATCATCTCCTGTTGTAGGTAACTTATGTTGGTTATTTCTCTCCTGTATTGCACACTTTTTCAGTTTGTTAAAATGAACAACTTTTCTCATTCTTGTGTTATTTAACTGTATTCTATACACTAGATCTGAAATCTTCTTTTTTATGGTATATGGACCTTTCCACGGACGATTTAACTTGGGCGATCGCCCCTTCTTAACTCGAGGATCATAGTACCAAATTTTGTCACCCACATCAAAAGCTTCACCGAATGCCTTCCTGTCATAGTGATCTTTCATTGTTTTTAATGACTGTCCTAGATTTTCCCTTACTACTTCGTATGCCTGTAAAAATCTCTCCTTAGTCCTTGTTACATATTCACTAGCATTTTTTGCAGTGCTACCATCAGGCAACAGATAGTGCACATCCAGTGGAAGTATTAGTTACCTTCCAAAAAGAACATAAGCCGGAGAAAACTTTGTAGATTCATGTTCACTAGTTCTATATCCCATCATCACTTTTTGTAGGTGAACATCCCAGTCTCTTTGATTTTCCTTGACGTACTTGCTGAGCATAGAGAGCAGAGTTTTTGTAGATTGTCACATCTTCACTTGAAAAATGCGCAACCCTCAATGGTACAGTCAAGTTTTGAGACGTTACAAGGCTTCGCGCTAACATCACAGGTTTCTCGTTTGATTGCCTTAATTTTGATTAAATTATACCGACATAATTTGTCGTTATAATCTCTCCTCTGCCCTTAGCAACAAGTTTTCCGTCAATAATCTTTTCATGTCCAGCAGGAATTACTTCTGTTTTTGCAGATTTTATGTTACACGCAAGATTAGCGTTTCCTTTCTTTAAACAAATATTTATTGTTTTAGTTTTCAATGCCATGGTATCAAAATCAATAATCAATTTATGGGCCCTCATAAAATCAACCCCAAGGATGCACTCCTGTGCCAGGTCCCTAGCTACTAAAACTGACTGTATTCCCACTTCCTGTCCTATACAAATACTTAGTTGAGTTTTCCCTAGTATGTCAATAGGTTCACCATTTGCTGATACGACCTTGTGTTGTTCCCTTACTAACTCAAGTGTACTAGGTACATTAGTGCTACTACCTGCTGCACACCTGTACATATCACTCGTGCACAAGTTACTCCGTAAGGTCTCCCACAAAGCTTCGCTTATTAGTGTATAAACTGAGCCGGTATCGACTGACATGTCCACCAGTCTTCCTTCAATCTTCCCACTACAAACAATTGACAGTCCCGTGCTAAAACAGTCAGTTTCTACCTTGTCTTCATCCAAAGGGTAATTTCTATCAGGGTCCAATATTTTGGCTGATGTGTGACCCTTCACATCAGCCTGTTTTAGTTTCCCGGATTCTGGCTGCAATCTCTGCTCATGTGCCCCGGTCTCCCACATGTCCAGTACCCACCAGGTTTCTCGCGCTGTCCCGTCTGTTTTTTTTATGGCATTCTCTGCTTGTATGGCCAAAATCATAACATGTCCAACATTGCAAGTCCTTTTGATTTCCTCCTCGCTGCCCTCGACCATAGCCTCCTCTTCCACGTGGCTGATATCTAGAAGAAACTGTTGTTCTTTCTTTATCCTCTTTTATCAGTTTTTAATCATTTCTGTCATCAGACCAATTAGCTCGTCAGTTTTTGACGGGTTGATATTTGCACATGCACCTGTTTCTTCAGTCATCGTGGCCAAAATTTTCTGTTCTGGTGCAGTATTTGTATCCTTAACGTCTTTCACCACCGCTGCCCACGCTAACGTCATTCTTATAGGTTCATCAAGCGTTTTCGGATTGGCATGACTTACTTTCAAAGCTAATTCTGTCTTATCTAGGCCCCTTAAAAACTGATCCTTGGCCAATTCGTCTCGGACATTATTTGACAAAGATGGATATGCCTTACGTGTCAGAGTTCTAATTGAATTAACCAGTTCCAAATATGTTTCCGAAGGTTTCTTCCTTCTTCCCATAAACTCTGATTCATAAAGATCTGGCCTTGTAGTTGTGTCAAACCTTGCAGTTAGTTCTGCTTTTAATTCAGTCCAATCTTTCTTAGTGTCATCATCCAGATCGCTTAAAACCTTACCTGCCGTTCCTTTCAATCTAACTATAATGAATTTACATTTTAAGCCATCATCCCAGTCGTTCAATGATGAGCAGCTTTCAAACTGAAATAGCCCATCTGTCCATATTTCTTCACCAGTAAAGACATCTGGCATAACAATTGGTCTTTTTGTTTTTGCGCCCTGTTGTACTTCGTCTCCATTCTCCGCCTTTATTATAATGCTTCAAAGAAATGTCTAGGTTAAGTTTGTCTTTAGAACAATATAAAATAACAAATTATGGTTCAGATATATTTAAACTGAAATTCTTTTATATAAATATATACAATGTATATGTATAAACACCAGTTTCTATTCAAGCAAAACGTGACTACAAGGTATGAACTACCACCTGCTGCTCAACATGTATCAAGCGAACAAACAATTATTCTTAATACCTAAACTGAACATAAAAACTTATTATCAAAAGGATACAAAATAGCATTTATAGTTTTACATGTATTGTCCTCTCTTAAAATCCCAGGAGTCTTCCCTGTCACTATCCTCTGACTGTGAATGTTCTACAACCGAGCTGCCAGCTATTCTGTCATCTGACGATTGTGCAGCCTCCGCTTTTGTATAACCAATTTCAGCTCTGATAGCTATAATTAACTGTGAAAACCACTTTTGTTTAATAGCCGAAGTACCATATATTCCGTCATACAATTCTCGAAAATCGTTTTTATATACTTTTTGATACTTTTTACCTCGTTTTACTTTTCCAAGCCTGCAAACTGATCTGTGCCAAGAAAATGTGTGACAGCCTTTTAAATGTCCTGCCTGTTTTTCACAATTTCCAAAAAATATTTTTTCAATTAACAGTTCAACTTCCTTTTCTTTTGAAACTTCAGTAGATCATCGTCCGATATCTCTGAAAATGTCAATTTCTTATTCTCAAAACAGTGTTCCTTATATTTCTTATAACTTATTGGTGGCACTGTTATAAAACCTACAAAAGCATTTGGTAATTTCTCTTTAACAGCTGCTTTAAATTCTAATATTTTCTCGTATATTTCAAGACCTTTAGCACCAGAATATACAAGGTCACGTTCCCTGTTTTTATTTTTAATTAATTTTGTGAAGTCGTTTATCCCAACTGCAACTTTTACGATTATTGGGAGACATCTATTTGTGTCCACACTATTTAGTCTTTGTAAGAAAACGTCCTTTAATTCATTCACTGTGGCTCCACGGACAATACAACATTCTATTTTAATGTCAGGTAGCTGTTCAAATATTCTGTTACTGTCAAAATTGTTACCACGTGAATCAGTCACACAATACACGCTAGTGGCCCGATTGGCGCTCCATCCCGTGACACCACTGTCTCCACTGTAACACACAAGAAGTAAACGTACCAATCAGTTTATTATTTACATTGGTAATTGAATATGTACAACAAATAACAGTTGAGAATGTTAGTAAATGTTCAACTTAACTCATCTTGTTCAGTAACAACTAGTCGTCTTTTTAAATCTGCCACCACAGGCACTTGTTTCTATCCATTGGAAGACCCATTATCAACGTATATTTACGAGGAGGTACCCAACTACTTTTTTCACCTCTCCGCTTAAAACCCTTATTTCTCTGTCAATTCAGTCTCAATTTTTTTGTTCCATTCACCATTCGATTCATGAAAAGTTTATCTTTCAGTTGATATGCATTGTATTTACCCTTAGAGTACCCCTTATCCCCAGTACACAAGATTTGTCAATGAATTTTCATGTGATCGTTTTTAGTCCTCCTACAAAATACAACTACTTCCGTTTTAGATAATTTGCATACAACAGTGAAGGATAAGTCTAAAGAGTCACAAATGATTAATGTAAAATCTAGAGAGTGAATGGCCCTATGAACTATGAACCGACTAATCACAAGCGGTTTTGAATTTTTCTGCTTTAAACCGGTTGTTGTTGTATTTTGTAGGAGGACTAAAATGATAACATGAAAATTTATTAAACTTTTCATGAATCAAATGGTGTATGGAATAAAAAAATTAAGACTGAATTGATAGAGAAATAAGGGTTTTAAGCGTACCATCTAACATTTGCATCTTAAATTGGGATTGCACTGAATTATTTCATTGATTTCTTTTGTGTTATGTTTTCGATACGTTTTTTATTCTGTTTTATAGTATCTCACAATTGTCCGTGCGCTGAATGTGTTACTTTTTTTGTTCGCCAATATTATTCATACGATTCATACGATTTGAATTTATAATTTATATCTTTTTTCTTTTTTTAATAGTTTACCTACAGTCGAAAATTTGCAAGACATTAAGAGTATTTACTTATTTAACAGATTTACATTAGACCCAATTTTATTATTATAGTTAATCACACACAGACTCGATTGTATTATAGTACTTTACTTGAATAACCGTCCCACTGTTAGTTACATGTTAGTTCTTCACAACTCAGAAACGGATTCAAGAATATCAAAGTTCCCTTATATTAATTAAAACCGTATACGGTGGCTCACTATTTTTCTCAAACATGCTCACTATTACAAGTTAAGTACTAGTAGTTCACGAGTGTCTTCATATTTCATGCACTACACATGCGTATGTATATACTCAAGTGTGAAACATGCAACAATACTCTACCAAAGCAAGCCAGAAAACAATCCCTCAACAGGAGAGTAAGCTGATCATTCAACTTCAAAGGGGGTATGGTTTTCTTGTCTGAGCGCAAACATTTATTTTCCGCCTCCATCAATCAAATATGTTTTTCTTTCAAAAACTTAACACAAGGTTTTAGGAGATCAGAATTCATAAATTTTGTTTTGGTCTTAAATTTTGCCTGGTACTTTAAAACCTCTCCGCTCTGTTCCATGCCTCTGGTCGACATGTGTACTTCAGAATAGTTCCTGACTGTCAGATGTATAGCAGAACTTCCACATAACTTCTTGATAAAAATGCTGTATATCACCCTTTTCGACACTGCAAACAAAAAATCGAACAGGCAATTAAAGGTGGGTTGCAACCACATGTTCCCCGTACAAACGGATCGTAACTCAGAGCTTTTCCCGGATTTGCCACTGGATGTATCACAAAATATACACATGTTATGAAATATACTAGAATATGAAATAAAGAAAAATGTAAATTGAAAATGTTGAATTATCATTTATGTCTACGAAACCACAAGATCCTACTTAATTGACCATGTTTTCAAATCATATCAAATGTTTTTATTGGTCACTTGTTAGAAAAATGTACTGAATTTATTGTCAGCTAAATTATCAATGTTAGGTTATTGCATATTCAGGCTGGTACAGAATTGGGGAAATGTTCCCCAACCCGCCAACGTCGCCAACATTCTGAACAGTATCCTGTTCGCCAACGTCGCCAACGTCGCCAACATTCTGAACAGTACCCCTGTTCACCAACGTCGCCAACATCGCCAACATTCTAACCAGTACCCCTGTTCGCCAACGTCGCCAACGTCGCCATCTTTCTGAATAGTACCCCTGTTCGCCAACGTCGCCAACATCGCCAACATTCTAACCAGTAACCCTGTTCGCCAACGTCGCCAACATCGCCAACTTTCTGAAAAGTACCCCTATTCGCCAACGTCGCCAACTTCGCCAACATTCTGAACAGTACCCCTGTTCGCCAACTTCGCTAACATTCTGAACAGTACCCCTGTTCGCAAACGTCGCCAACTTCGCAAACATTCTGAACAGTACCCCTGTTCGCCAACGTCGCCAACGTCGCCAACATTTTGAACAGTACCCCTGTTCGCCAACGTCGCCAACTTCGCAAACATTCTGAACAGTACCCCTGTTCGTCAACGTCGGCCTCTTTGCTTATATTTTGAACAGTACCCCTGTTCGCCAACGTCGCCAACGTGGCCAACATTCTGAACAGTACCCCTGTTCGCCAACTTCGCTAACATTCTGAACAGTACCCCTGTTCGCCAACGTCACCAACTTCGCAAACATTCTGAACAGTACCCCTGTTCGCCTACGTCGCCAACTTCGCAAACATTCTGAACAGTACCCAGTTCGCCAACGTCGGCAACTTCGCCAACATTCTGAACAGTACCCCTGTTCGCCAACGTCGCCAACGTGGCCAACATTCTGAACAGTACCCTGTTCGCCAACGTCGCCAACGTGGCCAACATTCTGAACAGTACCCCTGTTCGCCAACGTCGCAAACGTGGCCAGCATTCTGAACAGTACCCCTGTTCGCCAACGTCGCCAACATTTTGAACAGTACCCCTGTTCGCCAACGTCGCCAACGTCGCCAACATTTTGAACAGTACCCCTGTTCGCCAACGTCGCCAACATTCTGAACGGTACCCCTGTTTGCCAACGTCGCCAACGTCGCCAACATTCTGAACAGTACCCCTGTTCGCCAACGACGCCAACGACGGCAACATTCTGAACAGTACCCCTGTTCGCCAACGTCGCCAACGTTGCCAACATTCAGAACAGTACCCCTTTTCGCCAACGTCGCCATCATTCTAAACAGTATCCCTGTTCGCCAACTTCGCAAACATTCAGAAGAGTACCCCTGTTCGCCAACTTCGCCAACATCGTCAATATTCTGAACAGTACCCCTGTTCGCAAACATAGCCAATGTCGCCAACATTTAGAACAGTACCCCTGTTCGCCAACGTTGCCAACATTTTAAACAGTAACCCTGTTCGCCAACATTTTAAACAGTACCCCTGTTCGCCAGCATTCTAAACAGTGATCATGTTCACAAATTTCTTAAAACATTCTAAATAATACCATTGTTGTTCAAATTCTTCAACATTGGAAACTTTCTTAACAGTACTAGTACCACTGTTTGCTTACTATCTAAGCATAATGAAGGTTCGCCAACTTAAAATATATTTGATGTTATTTTTAAAATATAACATCTTCTTGGTTTCGCTTGTGTTTGTAACAATGCATTTAATTTAAATAAAAAAAATCTCTGTATTACTAAAACATTATTACAGCAGGGTTTTCATTATCACAAATTAGTCATTACATTAACTAAATTTCATCATTGATACAAAGACATAATTCATAAATAAATCAACATGCAGACATCTTATATGTCATATTCAGGACAATTAGGTATTTGATAACCCAACCTTTTATGGTAATATACTATACGAAACATAAAAATGTTGTCATTCCTCAAAGCTAACAAAACCTAGTTATTCAGAAGGGATATCGATATATAGATATAATTCCATAATCCTGTTCGCCAAATACCACAACTTCCAAATGATTTTAACAAGTACCCCTGTTCTACAGTTTAAGAGTCTTTCAAACAAGTACCACCTGTTTGCCTTAAAATTGCCAACATTCAAATCATTAAAAAAAAAACATATAAAAATAAGAATAAATAAAAAAACTCATAATGACAATCAGTACTTAAGAATATAAGGGATATATACTTGACCATCATTTGTGAAATAAAAAAATCATGCAAATATAATACCATCTCTAAAAAGTAATAGTTTAATCAAGTTGAACAATTGCAACCTATCTAGAAACTAAATAGTGCTACATTTTTGATAATTAAATAGCTATAGCTCATTAATAGTTCCCAAAAAGGAATACAAAAATCTTCAAAAAAGACTTACCTGCCTGCTAACAACCATTTAAACATCATTATAAAATGTAACAAGTGCTTTTAAAATAAAAAAGCAGTAACTCAACAGTGAAAATCATGTCAACGACATGAACATATGACAGAACATTATATATCTGCATAAAAATAAAATGTAAAAAGCATCCAATTCTTTAACTTTAAAATAACTATAGGCTCTAAAGAGCCTGTGTTGTTGACCTTAGTCTAAGTACATATTCTACAGAGGACACATACTCTCCAACATTGCTCTTGTCAGATTATCTCAATTCATTACAGTTAATAACTAAATAATAGACAAAATTTGCATTTTACACAGTGTACTTTTTTTTACCATGTCTGCCATCTTCATTGGCAGGCGGACGGGGTCAGAGTACATATTTTACAAAAAAATACGTACTCCAATTATGATTGTAGCCATGTCTGGTAAAATTTTATCTGCACGTTTCAGATTACATTTTTGATAAAGTAAAGCATGTAAATAGACAATTTTAAATGAACATTATATAAATTAAATTTATATTCAACTAAAGATTTCTTCCTGTTGTGCAATACACTGTGCTGTTGTGCAATACTTAGTATGCTGTTGGGCAATACTTAGTAAATCTTTTATCAGACTATAAACAAATAAAGTTCAATAACTTCTCAAGGTTTTATCAGAATTTATAAAAAAAAAACTACAGGGAGGTTATCTTAATAGATAAAAATCAGTCATTACATCTTAATAAAAACTGCTTTAAGCACTTTAGGGATATTGTCCAAAACTTGAAAATCAACCCTTTTTATGAATAAAATCTTATAACTCGGAAGAGTAAAATCTTAATTAAGTTTATAAAAACCAAAAGAAAGCTTACAACAATAGATATAAACAATTGACCAAAGTTTAAAAGAATGCGAAAGCATTTTTGAGTTACTGTCCGAAAACTGGAAAATCCCCCTTTTTGTATAGAATAAAACCCCATAAATCAAAAAAGTAATGGTATAAAATTTATAAAATCAAAAGGGAACTCATGTAGATAGAATTAAACAATTCACCACAGTTTCTAGCAAGTTGGTGAAATTATTTTTAAGGTTATTGTCCGTAAACTGGAGAATCTCCCCTTTTTTAATGAATAAAAGTAGGAAACGGTAAATCCGGTATATTATTATAAAAAATAAAAGCAACTCACGTCAATAGATATAAACAATTAACCGAAGTTGTATACATATTGGTTAAAGCGTTTTTGAGTTAATGTCGAATATGTTGAAGACGAACGAACAAACAGACGGACAAACTTTCAACGATATACCATAATACGTCATTGTACGTCCCGTAAACAGGCGTACAACAAGCATTCTGTGAGTATTGCATGGCAATGCAAAATCCCCAACCAGTTAAAAAATTCATTGTATTGGAACAAAATTGTTACTTGATTTATAACTTGTCATTGTAAACATGATAACAAATATCAAAGCAATGTATTTAAGCATGACAAAAAAAAGTGTTTAAAACTGATTATTTCAGATAATTTTCTAAGCCCAACATCCATTACTCTGCACAAAATTATCAGACCAAATCAAAATTTAAACTTGAACTGTTACTCGTTATGATAAAGTTGTCACAACAGTCGTTCTCCATCGGGTATATTCAAGAATGACAAAAAGGTGAGGAAAACTGATTATTTTAGTCAAAGTCAAAGGACCATAACTCTGCCCAAAATCATAAGACTGGAACAAAAGAGGGAGGGCCAATTTGCCGGAGATTTGTTTCATTCGATAAGATAGGTAAATAATGTTTTTAATAGCCCGATAGATGCTAATTATAGTACAAGCAAATACGTCACATTATTTATTTTCATACCTTGAACAGGTCGAGAACTCTAGATTTTCTGACGTCAGAATATATTTGCATAGTAATTTCCAAAACACAAGGCCAATATGGCCTTGAAAAACTGACCAATCGACTCAATGAACTACAATGCATTGTGGGCTACTACGAGTAAACTACTACTTAAAACACGTGGAATTAGTGGGAAAACAGTCAATTAATATATTGTCTGGGACTCTCATTACCATAGTTTTTATTCTGCAAATATATTTAATGTAAAATATATAACGTAATCTTCAATTTGCATGCTCAGATTAAAAAAATATTGTTTATTGGCTTCACGATTCGACTTTCTTTTTCGCCTTCAAAAGTAGTTGAACCGGTTTTGTGCATTGTTATGAATTGAACCTGCATTAATTTAACGACATGACACAGTGAAATATCCAATGAAGTGACCACTGTCCAGTAAGAAAATCATTTGAGCTCTTTTAAACCTGTATAATTTCATTGCAAAATCATTTCTGCCTAGAAAAACACGAAACTTTCATTGAAACACTTATTTCTGTACTGAATGTGTATTTTTTTTATCAGGACCAGGGGCCGGTAACAAGAAACATTCTTATGTCTTACGAACGTCTAAAGGGCGTCTTAAGATTTAAGAATGTAACAAGACACAACCTCAGACCTATCTTAGAATGATTGACATCCCTTAATGTTTTGAAAAAACGCATGATTTAAGAACGATTCTTACGTCTACCTTAAAGCGATCTTACTAATTCCGGTAACACAAAATTATTCTTAAATTTTGGTCAGTTATTAAGTGTTCTTAAAACAAACTTAGCAACTTAGGGGTGTACCAAGAACAATTCGCAATTGCTTCACTTGACATTTTTTTTAAGAGTGGTCCCGACTACTCTTAGTCGTACATTCACTTGTTCATATTAGAATAAGTTGCTTTAAAAAGATAATACGTGAACCTTAGAACTTTTTTATTCTAATTATTAATTCATCTGAATAAGAAATTATATATCAGTGTTTTCTAGGCCATGTGTGTGGATAATGGTAGTTTCTCTTTATTGTAAATCATTACAATTTTGGCTTGTTGAGAGAAGTGTTAAATTTAAAGCATAGAGAAATTTGTGACTTTTTTTTCATTTTTAAACCAAGAGTTCCAGATGGTGAAGTTGAAATCATAACTTTTTAAATTTTACTGAAGCCATCATGAGTTGGTTGACCGTTTGTGGAATATCCATAAATACAGATGATATCGGATATGTTCATTATGTCGTAACAACAGTTCCATTCCCTCTTCGCGAATGTAACCTAACGAATTAGACTATTTACCGGTTTCGTAATATAATGAGAAACGCGATGGGCGCCACACGTGGAGCAGTTTCTGCTTACCCTCCGGATCATCTAAAAGCATCCCCAGTTTTTAGTGGGTTTCGTGTTGCTGTTATACACCTATTTGTGACATTTTTGCCTATTGTGTCCGTTTTGTTCACGCATTGTTATCAATATAATGGAATTTGATAAGACTGTCATAAAAGTGAGAGGTTTAGCGTTTTAAACCAGGTTCAATCCACCATTTTTTACATGCTGAAGTTGAAAATGCCTGTAACAAGTCAAGAATATGACAAGTGTCATCCATTCGTTTGATGTGTTTTATCATTTGATTTTGCCATTTGGTTCGGGACTTTCCGTTTGAATTTTTCTCGGAGTTCAGGTTTTTTGTGATTTTATTTTGGTTCTAGAAGGCTTTCAAAATGTGACAAAAAATATTGTTTTAGGTGAAAAGATATAGGAAGATGTGGTATGAATGCCAATAAGACAACTCTACATCAAAATAACAATTTATTAAAGGAAACCATTATAATAGTGATTTGATCGAAATGAAAGTAGGATAGAAAAATAAGCCTACGTCATTTATACAAGATTAAAATCCTACCATTGGCCTGGAATAATATGACACCCAAAACGCAAAGCACTGATTGATTGTCCTGAGACAAGCATATTTTATTAAAATAATAATCGTTTATAAGCAGTTAAATTTATTTCATGTTTGAAGCGGTGCAATTTTTTTAATTATCAAAAAGAGCATTGTGGCAAAGGGGAAGAATACAATGTAATGGTGGTCTGAGGCCAGAATTGTTTTCCTTAGGTTAAATGGGTAGTTGATTGCTATGTGCATTTTATCGTTCATTAAAACGTTTTGATGATTCATTTAAGGTGATTCTAAATTCTTTGCGAGGAACCAAAAACGGAAACGTGAGAAAATTATTAAGAACTCGTAACTTGAAAACTATTACGATGCAACTTAAGGGGAAATAAGACCGATCCACGAACAACCTGAGGGAGCTTTGATTTACACTCTTTGAATGATCTTAAAATGATCTTATCTTCCCCTCAATTCAATACTTACGACCTCTCTTTATAAAATTTCTTGTTACCGACCCCAGAACTAATAGTAAGAACATCATAATATTCAGTATGCTAAAAAGAAGTGTTATGAAAGCGGCAGGGGCGGGTAGAGCCATTTAAAAAAAAGGGGGTCCTAACCCTGGACAAAACGGGAGGGGGTTCCAACTACATGTCCCCATCCAAATGCACTGATCGTCAAAAAAAGGGGGTCCATCCCCCGGAACCCCCGCCCCCTGGATCCGCCACTGAGCGGGTACGGTATATAGCTCAATACATTTTTTATAGTTTCATCCATCGATAATATCCGTTTGTTGCTAATTTTATCACAAAATATACCTCAGAGGTTTTTTTATCGTTCGGCTGCTGTCCTGTTGACATAATTTTTTTATGTAAAATATCTCCAATATTAAAAGTCTCTGGATCATAGTGGGTGCCATATTACCTATTAATTTTTTTCCCAAAAACGTGCTTTGTATATAGAAATAAGAAGATGAGGTATGAGTGCCAAATGAGACATCTTTCCAACAAAGACAGGATTTAGTAAAGTAAGCAGTCATAGGTCCAATGCTGAAAAGTAAGCTATTAATGACCCAAAAATTACTTGTGTAAAACAATCCAAAAAAAAAACAAAAAAAAAACAAAAAAAAACGGCCCAATTAAATATATAAAAGGACAAGAAATCTATCCCATCAAAAAATATATATTGTATAGGAGCCTGTATTTCAGTGGTTGTCGTTTGTTCATGTGTTACATATTTGTTTTTCGTTCATTTTTTTTTATATAATTAAGGCCGTTAGTTTTCTCGTTTGAATTGTTTTACATTGTCATATCGGGGACTTTTATAGCTGACTATGCGGTATGGGCTTTGCTCATTGTCGAAGACCGTACGGTGATCTATAAATGTTAATTTCTGTGTCATTTTGGTCTCTTGTGGACAGCTGTCTCATTGGCAATCATACCACATTTTCTTTTTTTATTATAGATCCAACGCTGCAATTTTCACAACACATATCAATTTTTCCACCTTGTCGCACATACACATATGGATAAAATCATTACAGCTTATTTCCTAATGCATGTGGAGCAAAACTTTGGTTAGCTTGCTTGCTTTGCTTGCTTTGTTTGTATATTGTACAAAATATAAAATATACAAGTTAAACTATTCCTATATATATATATATATTGTTTAAAGATGTCAATCCTATTTTCAAAGCTTGTATAAACAACTATACAAACAAAGCAAGCAAGCCAACCAAAGTTTTACTTTGCAGGTTTAAGAAATCAGCTGTAATGATTTTATTCAGTTTTGCAAATGTCCGAGCCCGTTAAAAAACGAACAAACTGAAACTACAGTTGCTGACTTCACTACCTTAAAAAAAAAAGGAAACAGTTTGGAAGTTTTATTTACTGAAATGTGACCAACAAAAATACTTATAGATTTTGTTAACAATGCCATGTATGTAAATATTCTTCGCCTTTTTAACGAACACAAAATTCAAGGATCCCACATTTGCCTTTAATTATCTATACGGACATTGCTGTACTCTTGAATATCAGCATCGGCTGTTATCGACAACTTACTTTACACCAGTAAGTTTGTCTCATGGGTAATTGTGTTTTTTCGCTGTTGTTTCGTTGCTTCTGGTGGACAAATAGTTACATGAAATCTCTGTGCCATCATCAAACATGTTAATGGCTATATATCGGGTAATTCAAACCCTTTTTTCTTCGCATAGAAACAACTCTTCGTTAATCTGAGCATGGAAGTAATACTTTATATCACGAACTATAAATGACGATACACAAAATGAAAAACTAAGCGAAATTGTGAATCCCGCATTGCACGAAAAAATGTGTTGTATTTCAGAAAATAACACGTGTTCTTGGTTGATTGTAAACACGTAGTAGTCCATCATGCATTGTGACTCATTTAATGGATTGGTCAAAAACCTAGGTAAAAACAAATTGCGTCACATGTAAATAAACAATTACATGTGCGAGTACATAAGTATGCTAATTTATGCATTTCCATATAAGGTAGTGGTCCCGACCTGTTGAACAGGTATTCCTACAAAAACAAGGCCAAGACTATTGTTTTTTTAATATTGATTTTATTTTATTATTAACATCCTTTATGCGAGGTGCCATACCATGTAAATTGTCAAGGAGCCAAATAATATCGAACTAATTCAAATCGTGATTTTCTCATTCTGAATATGTATATCTGTATTTGTCCTGGTCTTTTAAGGTTTTATCGTCTATAAGATAAGACAAGAAAATACATGTACATGTATATAAAATTAAAATCGGAGAACATCTTACATCAGTTGGTCATAGATCACCCTGTGTTACTACTTCGTGTTTTATTGCCTTTTCTGTAAATTTAACAAATCGGCCCTTCGTTGTGATACAGATGCAACAGCTTCTTGATGTTTTACCTACAATCACGATTTGTAGTGTAATTGATTTGTTCTGTTATGTTGTTTTATTTTTCTGATGAGTTAGGTACCCGTGTATAGAAGGTGGTAAAAATTTCAGTACTAGTATCTTTACAGTTTGTGATTTGGCGACAAAATTGTTGTTGACTGCATTTGTTACATATAATAACTGTTCAAAAAAGGTATCGACGAATTGTTTTTTGTTGTTATGAAACTTGTATACAATGGCCTTATTTTAAGTTATGTGTATATTACACCCGCAACATGTAGGCTTAATTTCTATAGAATTAATTCTCGTGTTATTGGTTATGTACAGGCACCTACATCAATTTGACGGCAGTTGTCCCTTGGATATATGTAATAATGTAAACACATGAATAGAAAGTAATTCAAGAGTATGGACAGTCATAGGATTGTACACAATAAGCAATACATTATTTTTCTTTGATACACGTACAATTATATACTAGTAAACTAACTGAATAGTCAAAATGAACCAGAATGACTCTGAGTCAAGCAAACATCCGAAAAAATATGATAGAAACTTTAAAATTTAATATAACAACACAAAAAAATGCAAAAGTTCTGAGCGAGGTTCGAACCCTTTCTTCAAATCCATCATTTATTAGTAGTTCTGTGCTCTAATGGTGGAGCTACCGCGATTCTGATCATTATGACTCTTATTTAGAAGGTATATCAGTACAATTTATCGATGTTACAATTTTTTCTTTAAAAAGTTGTTTTTTATGTAATAAGGACACACTAAACCAATTTCATTTTTGAAGTAAAAAGTAGTATGAATAACAACAGTCATAAAAAGCATAACTTTTTTTTGGTTTGAAATGTCCTTCTTGGGGGATTCCCTGTTTTTTCCACATAAAACACCCGAAAATCCGGATATTGGACTTTCATCCTTTTTTAGGGTTAAATTAACTATTGATCACACATATCATACTATATGTTAATCGAGATATTGATCAAAAAGCATTTTTATTTTTTGTTTTTATAGTAAATTTTATTCTGTCGGCACTTTTTGAAATTGGCCCTTCTGTGAAAAAAATTCTCGGCATATTGGCCCTACCTCTTTAAACTTCTTTGTAACTTGCAATGATCAAATAAAAAACCAAACATCAAATCAATATCTTCACGAATGACAAAAACAGTGAGTTAAACTAATCTGCCAAACTGATGCCCATGGAGGGACAAACAGATACTTCAAATTTGAACTGTTCATGGGTGAGGGATCGATTTGAGGCTCTTAACAAACTGTGTCACACACCTAAATATATAAATTTGCACCTTCAACAAAGGCAAACGAATGTCCACTCTCAAATCTTCATTACATAGTATAAAATCTAAAATGTAATTTATGACATAACAAGAATGTGTCCATAGTATACAGATTCCCCACTCGCACAAGTTATCATTTTCTATGTTGTGCAGCTCAGTGGACCGTGAAATTAAAATCAAAACTCTAATTTGGCATTAAAATTTCAGGTTGATTGCAATACAATTTCATCTAAAACTACCATGACCAAACCTTTAACCAAAGCGGGACAGATGGACAGACAAACGCACATTCCAGAAAACATAATGCCCATGAATGGGGCATACAAATTATTTTTTAAACATTGTTAAATGGTCTAGCTGATAATTTTTGCTGTTTACATTTTTTAATCTCCCCAAGTTTTCCCCAAAAATGCATATATATGGGGAAAATCATCATGGCAATATTCCTATAATAAAATACTCCTCAGGGCGCAGCTTGATACAACCGCAGAGGTAGTACCCTGAACAGAAGGGGCAAGTACGGACACAACATTCAAGCTTGATACAACTCTTAATTTGGATTGTGATTAAATAATTGACTCAACATAGGTTTCTGACACAGAAAAAATGTGGTCTAAGAACTTAAAACTTTAAAATTTTCCTATTATGGTCCAGTATCCAAAATCTAAATACATGGTTAGATTCAGCATATCAAAAACACCCAATAATTCAGTTTTTCATAAATCAAACAAAAGTTCGATTTTGTACCCTTTTAACTTCAATGAGGACAAACTTCATATTGGGACCCAAACATCAAAATGTAAATACGTGGTGAGATTCAGCATATCAAAGAACCCAAAGAACTCAATTTTTGTTGGAATCAAACAAAGTTTAACTTTGGGCCCCAAATTAGACAATCTTCAAAACTGGGCCCATAATCAAAAATCTAAATACATGTTTAGATTCAGGATATCAAAGAACCCCAAGAAATTAATTTCTGTTAAAATCACACTAAGTTTAATATTTGACCCTTTGAACTCTAATGTAAACCAATTTAGAAACCGGACCCAAAAAAAAAAATACACAGTTAGAATCGGCATATCAAAGTACACCCGCAAAGTGGAAAGGGATTAATATAAGTTGCAAAACTTGTTTCCCAATCCACTATAAATAAATATGATTAAACTAAACTAGACACCAAGAATTCAATTTTTGAGGAAATCAAACTAAGTTTAATTTTGGACCCTATGGACCATAATGTAGACCAATTTGAAAACGGTACCAAAAATTAAAAATCTAAATACAGAGTTAGATTGGGCACATCAAAGAACCCCAATAATTTAATTTTTATTAAAATCAAACAAAGTTTAATTGTGTGCCCTTTGGACCTCAATGTGGACCAATTTAAAAATAGGGCCCAAAATCCAAAAATATAATACATGGTAAGATACAGCATATTAAAGAACCCCAAGAATTCAAAAATAAAACCCTGTTGAAATTGGTAAAAAATAAGCCATTTATACAAAGAATTAGAAAAGTATTGGTTTAGTCCCCTAATTCCTAAACAGTTAGGGCCATAACCCCCAAAATCAATCCCAAACTTCCTTTTTTGGTATGGAACCTTGTGGTTCAATTTCAGAAAGATCCATAAACTTACACACAAGTTATTGTCTGGAAACTATAAAATGCTTATTTGGACCCCTTTTTAGGACCTTAATTCCTAAACTATTGTGACCATAACCCCCAAAATCAATCCC
Organism: Mytilus edulis; assembly: GCA_019925275.1. NCBI lineage: Eukaryota > Metazoa > Mollusca > Bivalvia > Mytilida > Mytilidae > Mytilus > Mytilus edulis. The sequence continues at coordinate 30,455,095 of CM034355.1, read as the reverse complement.
AACTTTCCTTCACAAGTTTCTATCCTTGAGTTTAAATTTCATACAGATCCATTCACTTAAACTAAAGTTATGTCCGGAAATTAACTATTCCTACTCATCACTTTTCTTTATTGAAGTTTTTATCTATGTACATGTTGTGACAAATTTTAAGGTACATTGTAATACATTAAAAGGTAACACGAATTAAGTTGTAAAATTTAATTAACATCAAATTGGGTTTCGCGTTTTCAGGCACCATAACTCTTAAACAGAAACAGAAAAATAAATATATTACAAATATTCAAATTAATCACAATTTTGTAATGCAGTAACCATGGTTAAAGCATATCAAAATTAATAAACATAATAAAAGCATTGACTTAACAATTCATTAGTAAATTGCATAAAAACACAAGTGCAAATTTCCAATCTATAAAGAACTATCAGTCAATAATGAAAATTGTCAAAATTTCAATGTATATATTTAACTTTAACATGTTTAATATTGTATTATTACTAGAATTAATACCACCATTGTTTTCCTATATTTATGATATCAGTCTTTGTTAAATTTAGCTTTTTTTAAAGTGTGTATAATTTATTTGTGTCAACATATTCAAATAAAGAAATACTTGATATGAATAAAGTTTTATCCTGTCCAGTAAATCAGTAAAATTTCATATAAGATTTCATTGTATTTAAAAAAAAAATAACCATCACTGCACAAAGCTGTGGAAGAGTGGAAGTAAACAAATTTTCAACACTTTTTTTCATGTTTACAAACTTTTAAAATTAATTTAACCATGTATCCTCAAATTTCAACCAGATGCTCCGCAGGGCGCAGCTTTATACGACCGCAAAGGTCGAACCCTGAACAGTTGGGGCAAGTATGGACAAACCATTTAAGCTTGATACAGCTCTGAATTTGGATTGTGATTAAATAGTTGACACAACATAGTCACAGACACAGAATGAATGTGGTCTAAAAACTTAAACTTAAAAACTTAAAAATTTTAAATTGGACATTAACCTATTATGGTCCAATATCCAAAATCTAAATACATGGCTAGATTCAGCATATCATAGAACCCCGAGAATTCAATTTTTAATGAAACCAACTAATGATAAATTTTAGACCCTTTAGACCTCAATGTGGACCAATTTGATATCCGGGCCCAAATATTAAAAATCTAAATACATGATGAATTCAGCATATTGAAGAACCCCACATACATTCAATTTTTGTTGAAATCAAACAAAGTTTAATTTTTGACCCTTTGGACATAAATGTAGACCAATTTGAAAACGGGACAAAACTGTGCAATTAGAATTTGTTTGCTACATGTATAGCGCAATATTGTGCAATTATACATTTCTTGCTATTGCACAATACTGGGCAATTGAAGATTTCTTGCTATTGCACAATACTGTGCAATTGAAGATTTCTTGCTACTTCGCAATACTGTGCAATTGAAAATTTCTTGCTATTGCACAACACTGTGCAATTGAAGATTTTTTGCTACATGTATAGCGCAATATTGTGCAATTATATAGTTCTTGCTATTGCGCAATACTGGGCAATTGAAGATTTCTTGCTATTGCACAATACTGTGCAATTGAAGATTTCTTGTTATTGCAGAATACTATGCAATTGAAAATTTCTTGCTATTATACAATACTTAATATAATAATTTTGAACCCCTATTTGAACCAACTTGAAAACTGGGCCCATAATCAACAATCTAAGTACATGTTTAGATTCAGCATATCAAAGAACCCCAAGAATTCATTTTTTGTTAAAATCAAGGTAAGTTTAATTTTGGACCCTTTGGACCTTAATGTAGACCAATTTGAAAACAAGACCAAAAATTAAGAATCTGAATACACGGTTAGATTTGGCACATCAAAGAACCCCAACAATTGATTTTTTGATGAAATCAAAAACAGTTTTATTTTGGACCCTTTTGGCCCCTAATTCGTTGGGACCAAAACTCCCAAAATCAATCTCAACCTCCCTTTTGTGGTCATAAACCTTGTGTTAAAATTTCATAGATTTCTGGTAACTTATACTAAAGTTATTGTACAAAAACCAAGAAAATGCTTATTTGGGACCGGTTTTTGGCTCCTAATTCCTAAACTGTTGGGACTAAAACTCTTAAAATCAATCCCAACCTTCCTTTTCACGGTCATAGACCTTATGTTAAAATTTCATAGATTTCTGTTTACTTATACTAAAGTTATTGTGCGAAAAGCAAGAAAAATGCTTATTTTGGGCCCTTTTTGGCCCCTAATTCCTAACCTGTTGGGACCAAAACACCCAAAATCAATCCCAACCTTCTTTTATGGTCATAAACCTTGTGTTTAAATTTCATAGATTTCTATTTACTTTTACTAAAGTTAGATTGCGAAAACCAAATGTCTTCGGACGACGACGATGACGACGACGACGACGCCAACGTGATGCCAATATACGACCAAAAAATTTCAATTTTTGCGGTCGTATAAAGACATTTTATAATTTTATATAAAGACTAAATAAAAATAAAACGGTGCTATGAAACTCCCAAGATATATGTTAAAAAAAAATCTTCAATGAAAAGCAGGTTTATCTTGACATCATATGCATATAACTGTCAAATTCAAGAAAACATGTTTTTCTATCCTTTTTTTTTAATATCAAACAGGATGTCTTAGACATGATAGATATAAGAAGATGTGGTATCAGTTACAATGACACAATTTTCCATCAAACACGGAGCCTTGGCTCACACTAAACAGCAAGCTATGAAGGAGCCCAAAAATTACTAGTGAAAAAAACAATCAAACAGCAAAACTAATGGTCTAATCTACATAAAAAACGATAAACACTTATGAACCACATCAACAAACGACAATTACTGAACATCAGATTAAAAGAAAAATCAAAATCATGCAGGTAATGATAAAAATTAAATTATAGTGTAGATCAATAAATACACATGTAATCAAATATTTGTTTTATAATTTCATCTCCATTAAAACACCATAACATGATACAATAGATGTGTTTAAAATTATAAACACCATTTATGTTTCTATATATGCCTTCATTATAAGTTCTCTTAGTTTCAATCCCTCAAAACTATAACTTTTACCCTATAAATCATGTAAATAAATAAAAGTTTTAGTGTAAATATCATTTACCCTTAAAAGGAGTAATATTTCACAATACTTTATTTGTTTCCCCCATTTCATTCTTAACCCTAATGTATATTCAGTTGTTATACTTGGTAGCTCTGACACTATCTGTCACTACACCTGTCCCCAATCATAACTGACAATGACTGATCATATTAATATAAACTTTGTTGAAGAAATCATTTAAAAAATAATTTTCTTTTCAATAAAATAAGGTAAATTTATAAATAATTGTGTAAAGATTAAAGATTAAACCTCATGTTTCAATGCGAAGTATATAAGCCAAAAAGATACTAGCAAAATAAGAAAAGGAATAAATTAATTAGGAATATAAATGTACTGTACACTTAAATTATCAAAATAGTTCTCATGCATGTCTTTAGGCCCACAAATTAGAAATTTCTGAAAAATTCTTACTAGTAAATAAAATCAGTACGATAAAATAAGTTAATGTCCACAATATATTAAATAACAAACCAATAAAAAATATTTCCATTAGAATAGATGATTATGGTTTAAACATATATTGTAGTAAAATTCGATTTTATAAACAATTTCGTTCTTTATTAGACCCCAAGGACGCTAAATATCATGACTATTCCTTTCGCTTTGTTTTTTTAAAAATATAATTTAAATTTACTTTCTAATTCAATTTCTGTTTTGCCTTTATACATTTTTTAATAATTTTAGAACAAAAACATTAATTTATTTCATATTAACCAGTTTACTGTCGTCAAGGGTGTAGGGGTTTTAAATTTGAATGGGAACATTTATTTGGACCCTCCCCCTTTTATCCTAGGTTGGCAACCCCAGTCTTCATGCTTAACCACAAGTCCTACGGCATTGGTTGTAAAATTGCTGTCGGGCTTGTAAAATTCTTCTCTACAAGCCAACAGAATCCAACTAAAATTTTCAAAACATTAAGCTTCTGGCTTGTGGACTCACAAGTTAAGCGTGAAGGCTGGAACCCCCGAAACCCGAAATCCGAATTTGATTTTTCGCCATAAAGTTGTTATAATAATATATTTATGTCTAAATTTAATGTTTACAAACATGCTAAACAAAACAATAAAAATATTTTTTGCAAACTGTACAAACAGTAAATAAAAAATAATGTTGGAAATGTTGGTGAATAAAACATACAAAAATAAATGGTGGCGAACTTGGCTAAGTTGGCAAACTTCAGTACGTTGGCGAACATTACATATAAAACAATGTTGGCGAACTTGGTAAACAATAATTATTATGTTAAGGTTGGCGAACATTAATAATTCTAAAAAATTGGCGAAGTTGGCGCACACTTGCCGAACAGTAAATGTTAGTGAACAGTACAGGTTTCGTAAAGGTTGGCAATGATAGATACACTGGCGAACATTAATGTTTTCTTGAATGTTGGCAACCTAAGCGAACAGTATTAATTCGTAAGAGTTTGCGAATAGTTATGACTACATAAATATTGGCAATGTTGGTGAACAATAATGATTTCCTAAAGTTGGCGACATTGGCAAACAGTCATTAGTAATGATTTTGTAAATGTTGACGACGTTGGCGACGTTGACGAACAGTCATTGAAAGAGTTTGTAAATGTTGGCGACGTTGGCGAACAGTATTGATTTCATAAATGTTGGTGACGTTGGCGACGTTGGTGAACAGTAATGATTTCGTAAATGTTGGCGACGTTGGCGACGTTGGCGAACAGTAATGAGTTTATAAATGTTGGCGACGTTGGCGAACAGTATTAATTTCATAAATGTTGGCGACGTTGGCGACGTTGGCGAACAGTAATGAGTTTGTAAAGGTTGGCGACGTTGGAGAACAGTATTGATTTCATAAATGTTGGCGACGTTGGCGACGTTGGCCAACAGTATTGATTTGAACAATGTTTGCGACGTTGGCGAACAGTAATGATTTCGTGAATGTTGGCGAGGTTGGCGACGTTGGCGAACATTAAAGAGTTCGTAAATGTTGGTGACGTTGGCGAACAGTAATGATTTCGTAAATGTTGGCGACGTTGACGACGTTAGCGAACATTTACACAATCCTGTACAAGAATGGGGATTTTGGTGTTTTAAAAGCACCCCTTTTTTGTAATATACACCACACAAAAAAACATTTAGTTCGGATAAAAAAAACTAATAAACGATAGTCCTATAATATAAGACTTCAGAGTTTCATATCATTTACACTCAAAATGTTTATCGGATTTTTATAACTATCAATGTTGAACCGTTAATTTTTATCGGATTTTTTTTAACTACCAATGATAAACACAGGGACTCGGTTAGCAGATTAAAATTTTGTAAATCAATGTTATTAATTTATTTTTTATTATTTCCTGTCTATTTGCATTACTATATTAACGTATTTAACGTTGCCATCACTATTTCTTTGTTTTCTGGCAATGTGCAGTTTACTATCTATATCCATATACTGAAAAAAACCTAAAGGGATCTAAGTCGCCATCTTGAATTGCCTTCCCTACTTAAGATAAAAAATAATTAAAAATATTAATAAATTACTATATACCTTACAATAGCCTTCATTTTCTTCCGAAATTATTCTTCTATCACATGCATATTTTGATTTGTGGATTAACAGAACCCTTACGCAGTTTCAGTTGCATTCGTGTCAGAATATTCAAATTTCCCGGCGAAAGCAACGTATCATTCGGAAACTTCCAGGTTGATGCGTTTACTACAACGATTAATCCTTATAAACAGACGAGTGCTGTCCCCTAACTTCATACCTACGCCACACCAAGATATCCTTCATATAAATTAAATATCAAACAAAAAAGTCTTTGAACAGTTAGTGCATGTATTGTTTCAATATCAGATTATCCTCCTATCCTTCCGCCCATTGAAAATATCAAATGATTGTCCCAAACTATCGGTTGTATTTCTGAGATCTTCTGACATCGTCCTGATATTTTTCAGATACAGTGGCGGATCCCAGTGGGTCTGGTGATTGGAACCTCCTCTTTTAATGGAAGATTAAATTGCAATTGAATGGGGTCATATAATTGGAACCATCCTTTTATCCTTGGTTGAGAATACCACCACCCATTTTTAAAATTGTCTGGATTCACTCTGAGATAAGAAACTATATAAGATGTACAAGTTCTGTTGCTTGCCTTAATTAAGATTAAAAAGCTGAACATCAAAAGAACCAGAGAGGGATTTTAAAACATAATAATCAACACAAAGTTAACTGAACAAAAGCTGTATTGCAATCTGATATCATGCAGTTCTCATAATTCCTATTACATGTATATGTATTATTTCAAGTTTTTTTTTCTTTTTTTTTTTTCTTCTTATATTTGAATTCAAAAGTCCTGCAACCAACTGTTGAGTACTTTTAATCAAATTATTGATTGAATAATACGCTGAGCTGACCAGTAAATAAAGTTTGAAAATGCTTTGTTGAAATAAAATAGTGGTATTATGTCATAAAATATACTGAATCAACTTCAAATTTAATCCAAATTCAAATTTACCTGCTCTAAAATGCTTAGTAAATTGAACTACAAAAACAAAAACCTGAGACTACTAGTCTACAATGTATAACATAAAGATTGGTCACTTCCCATGTTATAGTAGTCAAATACAAAACTGACTTAAATACAGTATGTTCAGATTTAAAAAAAAAAAAGGACAACAATGAGATATTTTTTATTCTGATATCAGAAATAATCTTATAGTATAAAATCAGAATGTCAATTCTTTTAATTGATATAATCAATTTAATAACATTATTTACTTTTATAAAAAAAAAAACTCATGATATTATCTGGATTTACAATCATTGACTAAGCTTGTCAACATCTCACTTACTTTAAATGCTTTTAAAAGTTAACCTGTTAGTACTAAATTAAAGAGATGTGGTATAAGATAAGATAAGAAATTTTATTCCAATTAAAGGGCCCATGAAGAGCAAAGTAACGTATTACAATGATTTTTACAATTGACCCAATAATGTAGATATAAATCAGATAAATATGAATATAACCAACTCCATTCTTAGATTTTAAACCACAGCCAGATCAGAGCCACACATATATTAGAAAAAAGGGCATAACAATTATATCTTCTATTAACCGGCAAATATTCTCCAAATCTGATTAAAATCTGTACTTTATTGATAGTTTTCTGATTTCAAAACATTTATATTAAATTGCATCACTTTTCAATACCTCTAGGTTTTCTTGAATAAAAAGCCAATTAAATTTGGCACTTGTTTTTTAATTTAAATTTTTTTTACAACTTATTATTATATTATCATTAAATGCTTTTCTTAAAAAGTTATAAAGGGGAAACTGACATTTAAATATGGTATAATTGCCAATGAGATAACAATATAGAAACCTATTACCAGAGTCCAAGTGTCTGTTAGCAGTGACAGCTAAATTACAAGTAACTTTACATACATCCACAATGCATACATTCCATTGTTTTCAGGCAAATGAGGAAAATAAGAGTAACAATAGCTTTTGTCTTACTACATGTACAATAGAATAATATAAATGATAACATAAATAAGGAAATATCAGAGACAAAAAAGACAGGACTTAACCACTGGACTATATGTAAAGTATTCTCTTACTAATCCTGTTGTATACTTAGAAAAAATGAAGTTGAGGACTTGGTCCCATCAATCAGCATTTTAGACATTACATTATTGTCAATTGCAATCTTCTCTATTTGTTCCAACCTATAATTAGTATCAAAATTTATACCTAGGGTGGGAATTAAACCCATGTTTGTTCATTTACTCTATTGTTCCTTCTGTACATAAAATGTACATGTATATGAAATATATCAATTGCAGAAATATGCTGTAATGTAAATATGGTTTATGTAATTTGTAAACATCATTACACCCTCATTATTTAAAGACCTAGTAAAGGAAGTCCCTGCACCTAGCTAGACGTGTTTCTTAGGCAAGATGTATTATATAACTCCTAAAAGTATAACAGGATAAAGGTTATTGCTAAGTATAAAGCAATATCAACGTGCAAATAACGTGAACAAACTGTCAAACATAAACAATCTACCACGTGTTTGTCTGCTGTGCTTGAATTCAAAACGACCCATCAGGCTTATTAACACGATTGCTGGTAACGTGTAGCCACTTTATAACGGTAAATATAATTGGATAATCTTCAAAAATCAATAATAAAATTGCTCACAAATGATTAGATACGAAAGTGCGTCAGCTTTCACTTTAATAAAAAAAAATGTAAACATTGAAATCGACCATTTTGACATAGGAAAAAAAACTAATTTTCAATCTTGGATTAAAGGACATTGCTCACATTACCAGCATATCATGCATAACCAGAAATGTGCAAATTTATCTTTTAATTTGTTTTTTTTACACTTACTTTTCTATGTTTTAGTTAATTTAATGTTTTAATTTACTATAGAACGGAACATCGTTCTCAAAGATGCCGCAGAAATATAGGTGGCACTGTTTGTGGGCGTAAGCATTTTACATACGGGTCCTTTTTGTGTCGACAAGTTGACCTTTATCTGTCAGATTCAGGCGTTTGCCGTTTAACTGTTTATTTATATATACATGTTGTTTGTGATTTTCATTTATATATATGATATGCAATATTGAATTTATAATTATCACTTTGAATCTAATGCGTCGTATCCAAATTTGCAGGTTTTAAAAAAAACTATAGCATTGAATAATTATGCACAACACGTGTGTCTGGTTGCTCATCGACGAAACTATAAACAACATTACTTTAGTCTATCTTATAACTTCATCTCATGATACAGGACGATCTTTATCATTTTAAATGTTTTAATTAAATTCTCACAATTACAACCATATCATTTTATATTATCCTTCATCGGGAAAACAATCGAAAGATGGTCGTGTGATCATGTCGATATTGAAGTACAATAGATAATTAAAACATCTTCGAACAATTTCTGATTTACTCTTCAATCATATTATTTATGAAATTCATGAAGTGTCACGTTTCTTTTTTTAAGGATGAAAGCCTTTTCAAAAAATTCCAAAAGTCTTTTTCGCACACTTGGAGAGATATTTTTGTCATAGATGGAGAACTTAACGACACCCAGTTATGTGATGTTAGTGAAAAAATTGCTGAGGTATTGAATTTGGAATTGAAATGTAATGATGTCTTACACAGCCTTTTCCCTCGTCAAACAGAGGATATTGCTATTCGACTATCTCTTCTTCTTGAAAAACAGTTGATTGCATCAATCGAGGCAAAAGAGTCACCCCTGATAGATGATATAGCGGATTTTAGGAAACAAAATGAAAGTGATCTTCTATATCATCAGTTAAAATATGTGAGCATGCGGTAAGTACTCTTTAACTTTATTGTTTCCTATTTTTACTGTGAATTTGTAGTGGTCTTTGAGACTCGACGATACAAGTTGTTGTACTTGTCATAATTGTAAGAAAGGACACTTCTATTTTTGTAATTAATGTTTTCTATAAAAATATGGGATTACCAACTATCACAAACTTCGTACTTTATTTGGCCTTTTTAACTTTTTTGGATTCGAGCGTCACTGATGAGTCTTTTGTAGACGAAACGCGCGTCTGGCGTATATACAAAATTTAGTCCTGATATCTATGATGAGTTTATTCAAAAGCGAAGAAAATTAATGTCTTTTTTATATTTGCATTTCTATCAAGTAAAATGTCGATCAGACAGCATTAAAACACATATAACCAAGAAGGCAACTACAGTTTTCAACAACAATCAAATGTTGAATGCGGATGAAGACAACCAAACAGTTTAAGTCATGCTCTAAATACTGTTAGCGCCAATACAATTTTAACCAAAAGCTTGCATATATATTATGTCAACGATCACATTGGAATGAAACTTTCATACAAGAGGTTCCAAGAAAAATAAATAAATAAAGGCAACAGTAGTATAGCTTTAATGTGACGCTTGGGTCCTGTTGAATGGCATTACACAAAGCCTCTAGTGTTTGGTCAACTTTGATTAGAATATCGTCTCGCCTTTTTCATATATATTGGGACTTTTCTACAAAATTACGATATTTGGTACCTAATCATTACAGTTTAGAATATTTGTCTGGTGGTTGAATTTACACCCTAGCTTCCAACATCGGCAGTATATATCACGAAGTCTCTCCCTGTTTTTTCTGGTATTTCAAACCATTGTTAATAAGAATGTTCCCATTTCGGTTTCCAGCAAAGACCCTTGCAGCCGACGTGTTAACGTTGCTTTTCATAAATGTTATTTCAAAACCAAACAAAACCGGGTCATTGTGAAGTTAACAACATTGACAAAACTGAAATGACCCATTTCTTTCGTTCCATGCACAGAAATGCAAGTACTAGTATTGAGGTACTCAAATTAACAAGTCTAGAAATCTCCATGTCAATAATTTTGAACGTTTTTACCAAATATTACACCTCACAGAAAATTGTAATTTACGTATTTATATTCTCCGATATCATAAAAAATAATAAATAAATAAACGATAACCTCCCTTTTTTCTGTTTGTTGATGGTTCGTCACCGTACCGAACATTATATGCAATTTAGTTAAAACTCGTTTTGCCGGAATAATTCAGACACGATGACAAGGGAACCATACTGTTCTGTATCGATATTGCATCATTACGATGACGTTAATGTTATGATAATTATGATGTTCATTTCAGAAATGAAAAGATTTATGAATTTGGAAATGAAAATGATAAGCAGTTTGTATCAATTGATGATATGTCAAATAGAAAAGATGTTGAAGATTTTTTAAAGAAATATTTACCAAAACCAAACAATATTGAAGTTCATAAATTTAATGAGAAGGTGGTCAAAAATCTAAGTCTGCAGTCCGGGGATAAAGTATGTGTGAAAAGTCACATGCAAACAGGATATGGCACAGTTGGATTATGCTTAACAGATATTGATCACCTTTACTGTGCAACATGTAATCATGTAGTAGAAAACGTCAAAGATCCTGCAAATGAAATATCCATTACAAGCAGCAATATGGTCAACACCATACACACACAAGAAAATCCGATTACAGCAGATCAAATAATTACATCGTCAGATGAGTTCGATTTTTCGTTAGTAAAACTAGTTGGAAAGGATATAAAAATTTCTTCTGGCTTGAGAAATGAAAATGACAAATTTGTTAAAGGAAGAGTCTTTGGAAGGGACATGCTTTTGTTGCCGTCTGGAACCACAGTTTACAAATGGGGAGCCACATCCAGTTTGACGTTTGGAAAATATGAAGGCAGATGGGAACAAGTACGTACAACCGAACATGCAGGTAGGAAAAACCAAACTCCATTTTTCAAGTTTAGGAGTAATGAAGGCGAAGTATTTGCTAAAGAAGGAGATAGCGGGTCACTTATTTGCTACAGATACAAGAAATACGAAGTTGCTGCAATTATTTTGAATGGAAGACTAGATGGTGAGCATGACTTGTTTGTTGGCTGTAAACTAGCAGATGCTTTAGAATCATGCAAGCAGAAATTGCCAGAATTAAGAGATTTCATACACACCACAGATGATAAACTGAACAGTTAAATATATCAAAGCTATTCACCTGGTAATATCATTTTTGTTTTCCTTTCATACACTGAGCTTTACATTAAAAATCAATACAGTGAGGATCTTTAATTATTCGATATTAATCATATAGTTTCTTGTTATATATTTAGTGAGTGTGCCTTATCACCATCTTTTTGCCATTTGTCATACACGAGTACACATGACTGCTACACGATTCTCTTAGAAGGGTGTGCAGATCTGATTAACTCTCATAACTTTGCTTCCGCAAAAAATATATGGTCACTGTTCATTTTAACTGTACAAAATATATTAGCTTCCGCAAAAATTCCTCCATGTAAAGTATTTATCTGCACTTCTGCAAGTAGCATTAGTATTTTAAAAGATAGGCAAAAGATATCAAATTAAAAAGGAAAAACAAACCGACACAGACATGGCGAACAACAAAAACTGACTAGTGAAGACAAACAGCGGTCAAAATAACACTACCTAGAAACTAAAAACATAGCATCTCGAAACCTATAAAAAAAAAAATAAGATGATCTCAGGTGCTCCGCAAAGGAGAGTAGATCATGCTTTGCGGTCACGGTGAATTTTCAAATATTAAAGTAATTGTTCAATAAAATTCATGTTTAAATAGATGTTGACTAATCTAGCCTTCAAAGTGGGTTTATAACAAAATCAAGATTATTTGTTATCCGTTTTATGGGTTATTTGACTGTCCGTATTTTTCGTAGGTCCAGAAGTTTTGGTAGTATAAAAATAAAAAGATGTGGTATAATTGCCAATAAGACAACTCTGTAAAAGACACCAAAATGACACATAATTAACAGCTATGGGTCACTGAACGGACAAATAGAATTAAGAACGGAAATTGATCAATGGGGTCAAAGAGACAACATCCTGACCAAAGAGCAGAAAACAGACGGAGGCAACCAATGGGTCTTCAACACAGCGAAAACATCCTGCACCCGGAGGCGGACTTCAGCTGGCCATACATAAAAATTGTGTACTAGATAGTGGAAAACGGTCATCATACAAAACTTCAAAAAATATAAATGAACTAAAATTTGACAAAAAACATACAATAGTAATCAAAGGTACCAGGATTATAATTTAGTACGCCAGACGCGCGTTTCGTCTACATAAGACTCATCAGTGACGCTCATATCAAAATATTCATAAAGCCAAACAAGTACAAAGTTGAAGAGCATTGAAGATCCCAAATTCCAAAAAGTTGTGCCAAATACGGCTAAGGTAATCTATGCCTGGGATAAGAAAATCCTTAGTTTTTCGATAATTCAAAGTTTTGTAACAGGAAATTTATTAAAATGACCACAGTATTGATATTCATGTCAACACCGAAGTGTTGACTACTGGGCTGGTGATACCCTCGGGGACGAGACTAACAAAAGCTAGAGACTCTTTACTTGCCAATGGGACAGGTACAAAATGCGTCGGGCCAATTGTTTCCAAACACTTTTTTTGACACAGTTTACAAAAAAAAAAGACGAAAGACAAATGCTTTCTATTTAATCTCTTGATATATATATATATATAATATATATATATATATATATATATATATATATATATATATATATATATATATATATATATATATATATATATATATATATATATATATATATATATATAAACAGTTTCAGAAAAGGTATCACATCAAGGGATTTAAATCCTACTTTTGACTAAAATTTGGGGAAATATGTAACATCTTTACCGCCCTCTTTTTTTGCAATATGTTAAAGCAAAAAAATAGAGATTGTGGCCATGGATATACCAAAAGAAATTACCTTTAACCGATCAACAACAGGATATCAAATCTATGAAAAAACCCTGTTTACACACATTTGCATATATATGACACAACTAGTAGCTTAATATGTAAGAAAGCAAGGAATTGGGGATGGTGCATTTATGTATATTGATATCTAACATAAGTACCAATTCGGTGACAAATCTCATTTGGTGGTGTCATTTTCAAGAAAAGAACTGAAAACTCCCATAAAAGAGGGACAAAGATACCAGAGGGACAGTCAAACTCATAAATTGAAAATAAACTAACAACGCCATGGCTAAAAATGAAAAAGACAAACAGACAAACAATTATAGTACTCATGAAACAACATAGAAAACTAAAGAATAAGCAACACGAACCCCACCAAACACTATGGGTGATCTCAAGTGCTCCGTAAGGGTGAGCAGATCCTGCTCCACATGTGGCACCCGTACAAATCAGCGTCCACTCTGTGGAAGTTTTTATAACAATTTGGGTCTCCTTTGTCGAGCTCCTGCAAGCTGCACATACAGTTGTCGCCATGTCAGTCACTGCCTCACCTAGATTTATCGGCTCCCGTTGCTGTCTATGCCTTCTTGTTCATCATATTTAAGCTCCATCACAGCTATTAACCTGTCTCTCTGGAACTCCAACCACCTTGCCAACACATTTAACTGCTTTATTTCCATGTAGATATCTTTAATGTCTGATTTTACACAGACCTTCTGTGAACTACTGAATAGAACTAAATAAGTGGAGAATGTGTCCATGGGACATATAACGTTATAAAGTGTTAATACTCAAAACGGCATAACCAATTCAAACGTTTTTTAAAGCCGGGGTCACACATTCAAGATTTTTACTGCCGTGCATGACAGGACCGTTCCTGATTAAAAGTTGTCAACAGTCTGATTAAGATGGAAATTCAAATTTAATTAAAATTTATTGTTAAGGAAGCGTCGATATTCAACCGTTTCCAAGCGAGTTTATTCCGATAATCCCGTTCTCAATCCGCTTCTAATCCAATTTGTATCTTTCGCCTGGTAAATTTCGACCAAGTCTGTCACGACTGCGGATTCTACCGAATTTATTCCGACAGAGATCAGAGAGTGACAAGACAGTGAACCGACGCTGACGGAAGTTATCCGTTCGAAAACTGTAGGCATACTCGGGATTATCAGGTACATTTTGTACTGTCAGAACATAATCCTACCACGGTCCGCTCTATCGCATTTCAAACGGCTTTGTCTGGTCTCTGTCGTATTGTATTCTGTAATTGCCGGGACTCTGACGTGGGTATCATTGACGATGGTCGTTTTATTGCTCTTTGTTTGGAAATGACACCACAAAATGAGATTTGTCACTGGATTAGTAGTTATTTTAGATAGCAATAAAAATAAACTTTACGATCCCCTTTTCCTTGCTTTCTTACAAATAAAGCGTACAGTTTGTGTCATATGTGTGCATAAGGATGTAATCAGTATTTTTCACTGATTTGATATCCGATAGTAGAATGGTCAAAGATATTTATTTTCTTTTTGCTGTATGACAACAACCTGCATGTATTTGCCAAAAAGTATTGCAAAAAGAGGGCAAAGATGTCACATATTACCCATAAATGTTACCATAGTAGAATTTCCATTCCCTGGAGTGATACCTTTTCTGAAACTGTTTACAACTTTACATATATATGTCAAAAGATCAAGGGTGCATTTCTTTCTAACCAAAGTTTGGTGAACGTTGTGTGCCGTTTCTTATAGTTTGTTAAACGTTACAGAAGTAGAAACAAATGCATCGTTTAATCATAGTATGCTGACCCTGTTTGAACTGTCAAAAACGCATGTACATTTTGATGTTATTTGAACTTATTACCTGGGGAAAAAGCCTCCGTAGAAGATGTTATAGACACAGAGGACATCGCTTCTCTATGCATATTTAATTTTATTGGCAGTTCTTCATCTTAATCCGATGAATGTATGAAGATAGTGATGTTAAAGCCCTTTTTAAAAAAAAAAGGTATGATCTTGCTTGTCATAACTCAAAATATTATCTAAAATTACTCAAATTTTCTTCCATAGCTGTTATTTAATGTAAGAAAGGAGGGTTATACCTAAATTTGAGTAAATTTAGACATTGTTTTGCGTTATGACAAGCAAGAACACGTTTAGATAATTGATTTAATGTTAAAGTTAGAAAGAAATGCATCGTTTGAACTAACTATTAAATGACGAACGACAAACATTAGTCGTCTTTGCAGCTAATGTTTAGTTTGTCAAAAATTATGCAATATTCCATCAGCACCTGCATACGGGGTATATATCTCCCAATTGATACGATGTTCCCGTGCTTGCATTTCCTATTATGTCATGATTTTCTTGATAGAGGGTTGCTGATCACAAGGAAGCTATTTAACCAAGAGTTTCAAATGGTGAAGTTGAAATCATCCCTTCGTAAATTTTACGGACGCCATTACAAGTTGGTTGACCGTTATGGAATAACCGTTTCACAAATGATATCGGATATGTTCCCTACTTCCTCACTACAAATCCCTTTCCCTTTCATGAATGTGACCTACCGAATTAGACTATTTACCGGATTTGTAATCATATAAGCAACACGACGGGTGCTACATGTGGAGCAGGATTTGCTTACCCTTCCAGAGCACATGAGATAACCCCTAGTTTTTGGTGGGGTTCGTGTTGTTTATTCTTTAGTTTTCTATGTTCTGTCATGTGTACTATTGTTTGTCTGTTTGTCTTTTTCATTTTTAGCCATGGCGTTGTCAGTTTATTTTAGATTTATGAGTTTGACTGTCACTTTGATATATTTCGTCCCTCCTTTATGCAAAAGTATATTAGAAAAAAGATCAAAACGTGTGCTCGCTGAATACATTTTAGTTTGTATCGTTAGTGGAAAAAAAGAAATTCGCTCCAAAGAAAACATATTTGGCTTTCGTTTTATTTTTTGTGAAATTAAGTCTAAAAGTTCGAATGAAAAAAAAAATGATTGTAAGGTGACCTATCGTTGTTATTAATAGTTTCTGTGTTACTTGGTGTTCTGTGAAGAGCTGTCTCATTGGTAATTGTACCCCATCTTCTTTGTTTATACTACAACCATTTCTGGACAAACGAAAAATACGGACAGACTAAACAGAAGATAGCCCATAAAACAGATAACATATAATCTTGACGTTCTTATAAACCAACTTTGAAAGATAACTTAGTCATCAACAGTCTAATAATGAATGTTATTGCACAATTACTTTCATATTTGAAAAATCCGCCGGTGCCAAAGTTGCAGGATTGTTTTCCCTTCTGGAACACCTAAGATCATCCCAGGATTTGCTGGGTTACGTGTTGCTATATTTTTTAGTTTTCTATGTTATGTGGACTGCTGTTTCTCTTCTCGTCGGTTTTCGTTTTTCGCTATGGCTGTTGCAGTTTGTTTCGACCTTAGAGTTTGATTATTCCTTTGTTGTCTTTGGCCTCTCTTTTAAAATGTTACCTCTCCTTGCAAAAGTAAAGACACGTACTGTACATGGAGGAAATAATGTACAGGTAAAAATAATGTTGCCAATATATTTTGCGGAAGCAGAATTATGAGAGTTACCCAAATCTGTGTTCTCGTGTATGGTCGAGCAGAGATCGAAGAGTGGTCGAATGTGGTCTCGAAGGGATCGGGTATTGGTTGAGTTGGTCTAGGATAAAATAAATATAGAAGTCGCAGTAATCTGGAAGCGATCGGGCATTGGTCGAGTTAGTCTGGAAATGATCGGATATTAGTCGAGCAAAGGTTTAAATGATCGATTACTGATCGGTAACATTTTTGTATTCCAACCAAACTCGATCTCTTCACGATTCCTATCCAATCAATTCGACCGCTACTCGACGAATTCTCGATCTCTTCTCAAGTGACTTGCTTCTCGATCCTTACTCGAATGTTTTTGACATGTCAAAAACTCTCGGGTAGAAAGTCAGATCCATTAAGAGCAGGATAGACTTTCCCGAACATTCTTGTCAATTGAGTCAGACCAGTCTCCCGATCACGTAATTTGTCTTGATCGGGCTTGTTCGAGTTGATCTGATCGGCAGTGTGAACTTAGCTTTATACTGAAATTATACATACCCGACCGATTCCTGACAATACCTACGACCCAAATATGATCAGCACTCGATCATTTCGATCTTTGCTCAACTAATTTCCGATCATTTCCCAAACAACGACAACTTGTACGATATGTGGTCAAGATTAACCCGACCAATGTGCGATCGCTTCATGATTACTGCGACTTCTATTTTTTTTTCATTCCAGACCAACTCGACCAATAGCCGATCTCCACACTCTACCACTCTTTGATGTCTACTCGGCTATATACGAGTATACTTGACTGCTACACGATTCTCTAAAAATGTGTGCAGCTCTGGTTAACTCTCATTACTTTGCTTTTGTAAAACTATATTGTCACTATTTATTTTTAATTGTACACAAACTCCTCCATGTACAGAACGCGTCTGTACATTTGCAATCAAGGAACAATCAAACTCAAAGGTCAAACCTACATAGTCGTAGCGAAAAACGAAGACCGACGAGAAGACAAACAGAAGTCTACATGACACAACATAAAAAAATAAAAACTAAGCAACAGGAAATCCAATAAAACCTGGGAAGATCGCCGGTGTTTCGTAAGGGAAGTAGATTCTGCATTTTGGCCCAAGAGGATTTTTCAAATATGAAAGTAATTGTGCATAATAATTCATTATTAGACAGCTGATTACTAATGTAGCCATCGAAGTTAGTTTTTAAGAATATAAAAACATATATTTTAGCTGTTTAATGGACTTTTTTTGTTTGACTGTCCGTATTTTCCGTATGTCCAAACATTTTTGAAGTATAAAAATAAGAAGATGTGGTATAATTGTCAGTGAGAAATTCTCCACAGAACACCAAATGATACAGAAATAAACACTATATGTCACCGTCGAATGTTAGCAAACACATTTTTTCAGACGCTTTTTTATTAAAAAAAAAAGGAGACGAAAGACAAATAACTTTTATTTGAATTCGTGATAGATATATGTAAACAGGTCAGAAAAGGTACATTCAAGGGGATTGAAATTCTAGATCTATTTTTGTTCAAATTTTGGAAAATATGTGGCATCTGTACCCCCTTTTTACAATATTATTAGTAAAAAGGCAGGTTGTTGCCAAAGAGACACCAACAAGAAATATCTTTTCAACTACTGGGTATAAGATCTATGGAAAAATACTGATTACATACATATGCACATATATGACACAAACAGTAGGCTGAATTTGATATTAAGCAAGGAAAAGGGATGGTAATATTTATGCATATAGCTTACATCAGTACTAATCTAGTGACTAATCTCATTTTGAAGAAAAGAGCAGTAAAACTCTTATAACAAATCAGAGTCCTAGTTTAATTTCAGGAAGTTTTTATTGCCATACTTTTGATTTTGCCATTTGATTGGGGACTTTCCCTTTTAAATTTTCCTCGGCGATCAGTATTTTTGTGATTACTATTTACACTGCCCACACACTTTTTGCCATAGCATTATCTAGATTTTTCGGCACCCCTTTTTGTTTGTTTTCTACACTCTCTTCAACTTCCGTCACAGCTATTAACCTGTCTATCTAAGCTCTAACCACCTTGCCAAACGATCCAGCTGCCTTATTTTCATGTAATTATTTTAAATATATAATTTTACTCAGACCTTCTGTGATCTACTGAATTTAACCCAAAAAAAAAACGGGGGACGTGTCCATTGGGTACAGATAAGGCCCCAGCTTGCATATAACGTTATAATGAGTCATTACTCAAGAACGATAAAAGTGACACTACCCAAATTCGCACTTAATCTGTATTTTATGGTATTGCGTTTCATAAAATTTGGTTAAGGCAAAGTAAAATAGGAGAACGGATACTTTTTGTTGGGACGTGCGTAAACGTATTTAGGGACGGACAAGGGTAACACTTAATGCCTTCTTGCTGCAGCGGGTGATATAAATATAAAGATGTTTTTATACTGAAATTGTACATACCCAACCAATGCCTTATTATCCTTACGATCCCTATACGATCAAGTCGATCTGGTCTGGCAGTGATCAGATTGAGATCGAGTATAGTTGATTTGGTCTAGCTAGTCGAATAAAGATCGTGAATTGGTCGAAATTATCGAATATGTATTCATTTATTGGTCAAGTTTGAGTCGTGATGGAGTCGTGAATGGTCGTGTTAATGTTGTGTACAGTCGGACAACAGTCGGGTATAAGTCGTTGACTGGACCGATCAAGAATTTGGTCACGCTTGGTCGTAAAAATTTTGACAATCGGGATCTTCGAGTTGATCTGATCGGCAGTGTGAACCTAGCTTTACAGAGAAAACAGCGTAGAAGATCGCATTTTCGTAAAGTCTCCAGAAACGGACGTTCTCGATCGTACATTTAATAAACTACTTTTCCAAATGACTCACATATTTAAATTGTGCTATCATCCAGGAATGATTACTGAAATTAGCGATTGTCAGGGTAACATTTATGAGTTGTACAAGATGTTAAATTCATTTGGATGCATAATCCTACCAGCTGCACGTGCTAATACAGGTTATGAGTTAACTAGTTTCTCTTTGGTATTGAAAGAAACACTACAAAACTAAAAGCAAAGCTTTATTATTCAAAGAAAAAGTCAAACGTTACCACAACAATCTGCACGAGTTCCGTATACAATCTGTCACATGTAAATATTAGCTGTGACCGACTATCGTCTAGTGCAGAATCGAAGCATCATTCAAACAACCTGTATATTAGCTGTGACCGACTATCGTCTAGTGCAGAATCGAAGCATCATTCAAACAACCTGTGTTGCAGTTTCTTTTAAAAACTAAAGTCTGGATGACTGCGCATTAAGCAAAGTCAGTCATTGGGTCGTCTTTACGGTTTTGTTGGAAAGAATTAAATTAATGTTTGGTTTTGTACAGTTCTTGTTTGATGATGATAGATGATGATATGATGATGATGATGATGATGATGAGATGATGATGATGATGATGATGATGATGATGATGATGATGATGATGATGATGATGATGATGATGATGATGAATGAATGATGATGATGATGATGATGATGATGATATGATGATGATGATGATGATGATGATGATGATGATGATGATGATGATGATGATGAATGATGATGATGATGATGATGATGATGATGATGATGATGATGATGATGATGATGATGATGATGATGATGATGATGATGATGATGATGATGATGATGATGATGATGATGATGAATGATGATGATGATGATGATGATGATGATGATGATGATGATGATGATGATGATGATGATGATGATGATGATGATGAGATAGATGATGATGATGAATGATGATGATGATGATGATGATGATGATGATGATGATGATGATGATGATGATGATGAGATGATGATGATGATGATGATGATGATGATGATGATGATGATAGATGATGATGATGATGATGATGATGAGATGATGATGATGATGATGATGATGATGATCAACTAAACCATATACACATTTATATTGTGGTTTTTCAGAAGTCTCCATATGCTTCCATTACTTTTGAACGTTTTTAAGCGCCTAATAGTGTGTTCCTCATATACCAGACACGAATTGTATCATGTTCGCCTATTTTCACACATTCTCGGAGACTGTCTTCAAGTAAAAGAGGATGGTTTGGAAACTTTAGAGAAAAAAAGAAAAATCAGAATAATAATGCGCCTGAATATTTATGTAGCCTTGTGCCCCTAAAATTCTAAGTACAACACAATATCTCTTGCGAAATGGACAAGATATTATTCCTGACTTCCAAATCATGTATCCCATCAGCAATTGAATTTTGGAATAATCTGAACATGTCAGTTCGAAATATAGACTCGTTATCAAAATTCAAAGTAGAATTAAAAAAAAAACAACATTCGAAATGAGAATCAATCTCAACATTATTTATATGGTCCAAGAAAATTGAAAATCTTAACTCAATTTAGATATTCGGAATCCTTCTTGAATAGTGACTTGTTTAGCGGTAACATTATATTTGATCCAACATGTAAATGGGTTTTGAATATTTAGGACATGCATATGCACCATTTTGTCTTTGATTGTCCTTTATATCCAAATGAAACAGAAAATCTGTTTACTAGTCTGGCTTCCCGAAGGCTACGATTTGGACTTTTGGAAAATAAACACTTTCCTATGATCACAATGTGCAAATTGTTAAACAAGTATTCAATTTTATAGAGATCAAAACGATTCCCCGTAGTATAGTATCAACATAGCTAAAACGCACATCATCATCATTATCATCTGTCATTCTTTCTTCATTCCCTCTCCTTTTTTCAATATAGTTATAGTATCTATGTTGTTTATATTATATAATAGATCTCGCGTCCAATTGTATTGTTATATATACACATGGAAAAAAAAATTGCAACACCAAATTAAAATGCCTATTAAAAAAACACCCTATATTATCTTGAGATAAAATTTATTGAAATAGAAGTAGTTAAACATTACTCAAATCTCACCTGAGTTTGAAAAATAATTGTCGACTCGATAAGTTCTAATCTGCACATGCAGCTACTGTATCCGTAAACCAGAAAACAGATGTTTTTATCCGCATTGTTTTCGCCACTTTAAATAACCAAGTTTGTAAAGTTATGGAATTGACACCATGTAATGGGTCCTCCATGACTCTAAATTGCAGCAAGATGGCAGATAATCAGCATGAGCGAAGCAGGCTAGGTATGTCGCTGTGACAATTGCACGTATTGTTGGTCATCACTTTTCTAGTATAGGTCGTTTTGTGAATAAAAATTAGACAACAAAGGATTTTAAAGACCTAGCGAGATCAGAAAGACCCCCTTAAACATCAGCTATGGAAAACCAAGCCTTATGTAGTTTAGTCAGAAGAAAACCCTTTGTAACAATTTACAATCCTGAAAAGAGAGTGGTTGCCATACAAAAGACTTTAAACAAAAACTGCTCGAAATCGACTCATAGCTACTGATTATCGTGCGACATGACCGTTTCCGGGACCCTTGCTTCAAAACAGACATGAAGTGGACCGTTTCCAATGGTGCAGAGCTCACCGAAGTTGAAATAAGCATCTTGAATGAAGATTCATTGATCCAATGAAAGTCGGTTTATCTTTCTTGGCCTGATCGTAGCCAGAATTTGAACCATATCGAGCATTTACGGAACTTTATTGGGCGTAAAGTGCGCGAGAGAACATCCCAGTTCAAACGCTTTATGAATTAAACAATTTCCTTCATCAGGAATGGTTGGGATTACCTCAGCAGCAAATTCGTAAAATGGTCGTAGGCACGACAAGACCTTTAGAGGCAGTTATTCTTGTGAATGGAGGCTGCACCAAGTACTGATTCTTTGGTGTATAACAATCAACCATGATGTGAACAATCATCTTAAGATTTATTTTGAAATGTCTGACATTGTAAAGTTCGATTACAGTAAAAGTTGTAAAAGGCATTTTTTTGTACAAAAATTACCTCATTTTGTTATCAAAATTGTGGTTTATTAAAACATTTTTTTCCATGCATTTTTTTAATTCTTATAATGCCAATGTTATCATTAAAAATGTTTCAATACTATTATACAAATATTTTATCATATTCTATTTAAAAAAACAGTTTGATTTTCCAAGGTTTAAAAAATCAAGGTGTTGACTCTATAAGTATGTTTTACTTAAGAATTGAATGCTTCTTTTTGTAAATTT
The DNA here is from genome assembly GCA_019925275.1 of Mytilus edulis. Classification (NCBI taxonomy): domain Eukaryota; kingdom Metazoa; phylum Mollusca; class Bivalvia; order Mytilida; family Mytilidae; genus Mytilus; species Mytilus edulis. Next base: position 30,431,785 of record CM034355.1, on the reverse strand, counting down.
ATTGGGGTGTAAAAGCGTTGACCGAAGTTCATTTTGTATGAAGCGCGGAAGCGCTTCATTCTAAAAATGTACGCACGGTCAACGCTTTTACAACCCTATAAAGTTACAAAAAGATGCATTCAATACTTATAATTACATTTTTTAGCTATGATCATGAAAACACGAATTTTATATATTTTATTATTTAATTCACCTGTGCACTTTATTGTTGGAGCACGTGTTATCATGAGTGAAAAGTTGTATTGAGCATTGCAACTGCTTACGGAATAACACGTGATGTGCAGTTAGCCAATCAGAATAAAATATTATAATGAAACATACATCTAATGTAATTATTTGTGTTTAATCCTATTTGCTTTGAGCAAATAAAATGTGATTAAAACTAAACCACACATTTCATGTGAATTGCATTCTTTCTGTTTTGGCGCTACATGTAGCTCTACGTTTATGACGGACGACTTAGGGTCAATTGCCATTAATGATGTGGGTATATTATGCCACTCTCAATGTAGTTGTCGCTAATTTTGTATTATTGACCAATTATTTAGTGTATAGATTTTACATAGACTCATCGATATTTAAGCATATATGTGTGCTGTGCACTTGCAGCATGAACGGAAATTTGATAGAGAAATATGCAGGAATCTGTATACAGGATGTCAAACCGGCGAAAAACGTGTGACATTTTATATTAATTAATAAGGGGTATATGACGGGGAGTATTTATTTTGACTGTTTGAGAGGCTGGGCAAACGCGTAAAACAGTTTAATACATCAGCAATACAATTAAATTACAATGCGAAATGATTTGCAACTTTGCGTGAACATGAACAAGGTGTCGTTTCACAAATTTCTTTATTTAGTTTGGTCGAACAAGTTACATTTTACATGAAAATGATTAAGAGAAATACGCTTTCGGTAGTAAATATTAACAGAATTTTATCTAAAATCTGTATATACCACTTCAAAGAAAATGCATACATACATGTATTTTCACACAAAGAAACATGCTTTGCTTCCGCCCTTTGAAAGTGTGAGGACGCTAACACAACCCCCGGCTCATACCCCTTTCAACCCACCCCCCCCCCCCCCCCCCCCCAAACACACACACACACTTATTGTTAGTTTTAGTTTTATTGCTCATTACAGTTTTGTGATATTCGATATCCCAAGTATTAATCACATTATCTTTCTTTTTTTCATTTCCAATTCATATATTCAAAAGGTGTGTTTGTTTATTTAACGTTGAGACTGATTTTGCGCTTTCAAATTTCACTTTTGTTGCTTCAATGCTAAACATATAAAAAAAATTACAGAAATCTACAGCCTTTCCTTTTGTACTCTAATATTTAACCATTCTGTTCTTGATAGATAGATAATTATTGTACGCAGTGCTAGCAATGATTTCCTTAGGGAAAGTTTATAAATCAAAATATTGGTTGGAACACATATAAATATGGACCAATTCAAGTACATCTTCTAGGGTGCACTGAACTTTAGTGACTCAGCACGGATTTCTATTGGCATGTAAATGTTGTTAAAGACTTTTTGTAAAAAAAAATGCTAGCACATCATAGAAAAACAAGTATGTAATCTATTCTTAAATTTATAAAGAAAATCTCTGTATTAAAGCCTTAAGTAAATAGACTTAAATTCAGTTATCGTTGTGGCCTCTTGCGGAAAAGTTTCATGTTTTAGCGGTAAAATTGAAAACCCACCATCCTCCTCTTTTGTACGAGATACTGCTCTTTTGTATTTTTTTAAGATTTCTGTCCGTGGCAATGATTTTCCAGATTTGACTGATGATGTTAACTTGTTTGCCGTTTAGAATAGTGACTATTATTTGAACTTTAAGCATCATAAATAGATTCCCAGTTGGATGACAGGAATCGCTGCATATAATCTTAAAGTCATATGAAACCTCAAATTAAAAAAAAATATGCATATGTTTCTTAAAACTAAATGGATAGTTTTCATTATACAACTTATGTACATATACTTTTTTCTGAGGAAAATTCTTTAATTTGTCCAGAAGCAGTTTACTTATTTTTAATTGCTTGCTGCCAGGAAGCAATTCGCCGACATATTTTCCGTATGCATAGTGACCTAAGCGTGACCCTCCTCGTAAAAATCCGGTGATAGCAATACGCATGAATCTGTCATTAAAATAAACAATTACCTGATTGTATATATTAAACACGTGCTAAATACTCGTGCTTTTTGTTGATTATTTACTATAAGGTGACAATCGGTAAACTTCGGCTTCAAAACACGGCATTTAATGAGTAGCCATATTTGTTAAATCATAACAGACAGATAGAAAAAAAATTGACGATTATACGATATATTTGCGTAAAAAATGATAAAATCGTGCACAGAGGACTAAGTTTATGATATATAAATGCATTGGTTCAAGAATTGGATGAACATTTTTTTTCACCAGTCACTCGTTTCTTATGACTTTAATGTTAACTATGATATTTTAGGTTTTCTGGATATCATCAGTTTTTAGTCAAATGCGTTGTTAAAATACACTTTTTCACTTTTGGAAAATGTTGTTTGTGCTGTTTGAGACCCCTCTTCAACGAAATTGTTTTACATGTACGTATAAAAATTGCGGTTTTGATCCAACGCAATCATAGATTTGAACGTTGTTTTCATTCTAGACTTGCTTATATTTAATTTGTTTGGGCTTGTATTGTAATTGTCCTCCCGCTCCGGTTTATGTAATCCGTTCATCCTATTTCGACTCTTTAAAATTCAAGAGTCTAGTATCCTAAATTGAGGTACATTATATGGCCTTCCAAATACCGTTTCGATCCCTAACATCACTGAAGAGACATTGTTTGTCGATATATCTGGATAAGGTGTACAAATTGTTGAACCTCATGTTTGTGGTATTATCGTATAGCATTTTTGCCGCGAGTTTATTGTTTTCTGTTTGGTATTAATATAAAGATCCATTTCGTTATATCTTGTGATCAATTTATTTGGCAATCGTCAATGACAGCTATGGAACTACATCTGAATATCGAAAAAATAATAAGAATAAGTACTGAAACAGTACCAACATAGAATGAAATTCAAAACAGTGTGGCTGTGGCCATTGATTGACACATTAAATTCATCCATTGACTGGGACAATTTAGGTGAACGTTTGTATGTAACGACCATTGTTCACTGTGTACTTTTTAAAGACACTTAAACTATGGGGTCACCAAAGGTCATTAACACCTTAATAAAGTATTTCGAAAAATTAATCAGGAATAACACGATGTTTTGATTTATATCAATTGTATAAATTAAAACATAAAGGTTATTCCTGATTAATTTTTCGAATTATTTTATAATTAAAGGCGTTAAGAAACCTTTGGTGACTCCACAGTTTAAATGTCTATCGTAGGTACGTCGTGAACAGTGGTCGTTACAGACACACGTTCACGTAAATTGTCCCAGTCAATGGATGAATTTAATGTGTCAATCAATGGCCACAGCCACACTGTTTTGAATTTCATTCTAAATGCCTTTGACAATACTGGAACGACAGTCGTTAAAATACAAAACAAATGTTATACAAGTGAAGGCGTCAGTTTTAACGAAGAACTGTATACCAATATAGTTGCAACACAGAGTAGGGATGTACAAAAGACTCATAAAATTCACTGTAGCATCTAACTTTTCATTTAAATTATTACGGAAATTAAATATGAAATATATTTTTAATCAAAATAAAATTTCCTAGAACTCATATCAACGATACAGTACATTTTATTTCAGAAACATCCACTTTTATTCACTCACTGTTATAGATTAAACAAACATTAACAATGGAAGTTAAAACGTTGACTTATTTTAGTACATGTTGCTTGGTACTGTTATACATTTGTTCTCTAGAATGCACTGTCATCAACTATTTGTATCTTTTCCAATGGTTTTAGTTACATCGTTACTTAAAATCTTTATTTCCTGGTATAAAGAAAAATCCATATAATTAATTTTTCTCAATATCAAAATATTTACGCTTTGTATAAATACCTTTAATTTTTTTTTTATGTTAATATCATCAATAATTCAGTGATGTAAAACTTAACAAACAAATGTTAAAATCAAAGGAAAAAATGCTCTTATGCCATCTTGTCATTTAGCTAACCAATATTATACAGTACAAATTGAACATCTTTGTAGGTAAATGTTGTAAATGCAGGATAATTCTTATATACATTTCATAACATACAAAAAATGATTTTGATTGGTTCGATGGCATTGTTTTTCTTGGTTTACACTTTTAATAGTAGACATATTGATAAAGAATATAGTTTCTGATTGGTTATGATATACCCTTTAGAAAGGTTTGGTGCCAATATAATAAGAACTAGGCATTCTCTTATCCAGTTGTCTACGTTGCCGTATCATTGATAGGTTGAGACAATCATCAACGAGATTTGGACGACAACATAATTATGTTTATAATCGAGGATTTTTAAGATTTAAAGCTATCTTATTTTTCTTAGAAATGATGCACTTTAATGTGAAACCTTATGATATCAAACAGGAATGTTTTTATTATTTCTATGAAAATTGAGAAACGTTTTTTTCCAGAATCGAAAATAAGGATCTTTAGAAAGTCCATCCACAAAGTGTAAATTTACTTGAAACATGATATGTATATAGAAACGTAAATTAGAGATATATATGTAACGGCACACCATCAAATTCTAGTTTTGTTATCTGATAGCTGTCCGGTTCCTTAAACATAAGAAATGTTTGAATTGAATTGTTATATCAAATTTAAACATCCTTGGCTTTGTCATGTATGTATTACAACGTTGTTGGTATGGTTAACCAAGAAAAAGCGATTCATGCGCACAAAATTAGTCAAGTTTGATTTCCATTAAATAGCGCTATATTAAACAGCTCCCATCTGCATCTTTTAACTTCTTTGTCATTTAAAGGTGCAATGAATATTTTACATTGATATGTTGTTCCTACTGTCGTTATTACAGCCCTGTCAACTATTCTCCGAATGTTACTTACTAAACTAGACTTATCACAGGTGTGTGCTCACATGATCAACACGGCGGATGCGATATGTGAAGCAGGATCTGATTTTCCTTCCAAAGTACCTGAGATCCTCCCCGTTTTTTGGATAGTTTTTTTTTTTGCTGAGTCTCTAGTTTTCTATGTTTTGTTTTGCATGATGTTGTTTTTGACTTGTGCGTTTGAATATTCCTTTGGTATCTTCAGAAGGCCTAACGTTTTAAAGAAAAATCTATATCCTCTTCTGTGCATTTTGCCTTAAAGCCTCGTCCATTAACGAAACAGAAAAAAAATAACATTCCAAAAAATGTTTTCCAACTCTAATTTGTATTTCCCTCTAATAAAACTTAAGAATAAATAAGAAAGGAAAATATAAAGAAAATATGCACACTATTCAAAGGCAACTATATAAGTAAGAACACACAAAAAAAGAGTCATCAAATGAGGTCTCGAACTAGTTTAATCGCAAAGGATATTCATAAATTAAAATAAGGAAACCTTTATGATAGTGACCATATTTAACAACACGCTCGATATGTTAATGACGACACGATTAAATTTTGCTACTCTGGGGTTAAATGTATATGCCCTAATTTCCATACGAGTATAACCGGATAAATATTAAACATACACATTCACAGAGGTAAAGGAAAATAGTTAAGAGTACAATGTGTTGATTGTTCTGTATGTATTAGTTAATGACCAAGGATGTATATAGATTATAGTAGTTTTGTGCAGGAAAATTTAATGTATACTTGATTAACATTATGTCTTTCCTGTTTCCTAGCAAACATTATCATGAGCGACAAAATTTTATCAAACGAAAATACAAATATTGTAGGAAAATTGCAAAACGCAATCAAAGAATGTTATTTTACGTGAATAGGAAGCGGGAGATGACAAAGTAGAAACCAAAGGGATGATCATGATTCAAATCGAAGACAAACTTAAATCATCATAGCAAAAAATTATAATCGAACAAAAGACACGGGGTTGCTAGACGTTATGAGACGGAAAACCTACAATGCAAAGTGGTTGATTTTTAAAACGAAATCATATTACTTACAAGTGTTGAAGAGCAGTCAAGCCTTGATGTAAATTCCCATCTAGAGTTGTAATTCGATTGCTCTTTAAGGTCCTGAAAAATATCATTTTTAACATAACTTCCTCCTATACATTTGTGACAGTTCATAATAAAACTGTTCTATGTAGAAAATAGTAAGCAACTAATTAAAGCGAGGTAAAAAAAAATGCGATCATTTCATAAGACGCACACCACCTATTCTTTATCCTGTTTCCTATCTATGTTAAATACATCACTTCAAAACATTTTATGGAAGCGGGATCAGTTTACCCGTATTAATTTATCAGACCCTACTGCACTGGTTACCGGAATTTCTGATACACCAAACCAGGCACTTTATATCTGAGAAACAGGCTATAGATGCCATCAATGTTAGAGTTCCTTCATACATTTTGAATTATTCAAAATTGTCCACGAGTTGTGTGTTTTACAAAGATCAACTAGAAGGGGAGGGTTGGGATCCCGCTAACCTGTTTAACCCCGCCACATTCTGTATGTGTGTGCCTGTCCCAAGCCAGAAGCCTGTTATTCAGTGGTTGTCGTTTGTTTTTGTGTGACATATTTGTTTTTCGTTCATTTTTAATACATAAACTGGGCCATTAGTTTTCTCGTTTGAATTGTTTAACATTGTCATTTCGGGGCCTTTTATAGCTGACTATGCGATATGGGCTTTGTTCATTGTTGAAGGCCGAACGGTGACATATAGTTGTTAATTTCTGTGTCATTTTGGTCTCTTGTGGAGAGTTGTCTCATTGGCAATCATACCACATCTTCTTTTTTATATTTACTTACAGCATTCCAAAAGCCGACGACCATTGGAATAAATTCGCAACGATAATGGTAATCCTTCTTCTGTTCAAGTTCCTGAAAAAAACGTTTTTAAATTTATTTCTGTATTTCTTTGATACAATCTCATTGTTTTTCTTTAAAATGTTTTTTTTTTTTAATTTGCAATGGAGTTCTCTGTTTAATTTTGACTTTTTGAAAAAATTGAATTCCTTCGGTATCTTCTACCTTTAGAGTTTTCATTTGAAAAGAAATTGTAAAAAAATATCAATTTAAGTCGAAACATGATAAATATAACCTTTGAGACAAGTTGTTTTACATACAAATACAAAATATACCTATAGTCCCCAGGGGAACATGTGAAGAAGAGGAGGAAGATACCTGGCTTAGCCATGAAAATATAACACGGTACATTGAACACTGACGAATAGTCTATACAACAATATATACAAAACTAAAGACAGTGCAATACTTAAACTCTGGGATGATCACATATAATTCATTAAAGAAGGCAGATATTGATCCCAACGCATCGCTGGTAATGCTTATTGTTAGTTAAAATTCGGTGATGTATCATAACGTAATGTCTCAACCGAAGAAAAGAAAAGAGGACAAGATAGTGGTTGCGACATTAAGAACATATTCCTATCATATTTGACACAGATGAACCATATCGGTACCGGTTCATCGACGTTTGTAAAACCTTCATAGGGATGACAAAAACTTGATCACTTTGAATCCTTGGTTCAATAACCTTTTTGTTAGCAGAACGATTAGTCAGCAATACCATTATTCATGCAATAGGAAACGCAAACTCTGATACATTGTTTTAAATAAGAGATACATGTATTTAAAATGGAAAGTTTACGATTCGATGTATAAATTCATCTATGCTCTTCTAAAATTGTATCCTTAACTGACGCTTATTTGCAATTTATAGTTGAAAAGGAAAAAGAGTGGCTTTAGGTTTTTAAATATTTTGGCCTTGAGTATCATTGAAGAGACATGGATTGTCGAAATGCACATCTGGTGCAGAAACATTGGTTCCGTTTATGTTATTAATTACATATCGAGGGTGTATATCAGCAAAATTGATAATATTATTCTTCTTTTTAAAGACCTGATCAAAATTTAAAAAAGCCAGGTCTTTCTCGCTTATTTATCATACAACGAATCATGTGTATTGACTTAATTCTGACAATTTATCTGATCTATTTACTCGGAAAAAAAATCTAAGCATTTTTATAAATTCATAAATGATAGTTATGACATACCTTAAACAGATGATTAATTTATAAGAGAAAAAAAACACGTATTTCTTGAATTGGTAAACTGTAAAACGTTGGTTTAAAAAAAATGAAGGCCAAGAAAAATTACCATAAAAGAATGTAATATAAGGTTAAATATGTATATAATGAGAAATACACACAACAAAACATGAATGCAAGGATTTTCTTCCGATTCAATTTACTTACAAGTCTTGAAGAGCAGTCAAACCTTGGAATACATTTGCATCTAACGTTCTTCTCTGTTTGATGTACAAGTTCCTGAAAAATTATGCATATCTGCATAAGTCATACTTATAAAAAGTTTAATTAATAAAGCATCGGAAAGAGAGAGTTGAAAATTAATAAAAAAAAAAATAATGCATGCACACTGATTTAAATGTCATTATTCATGGCTTTACACATGTATATAAGCTTCAATGACTTCTGAAAACTAAATTTAAAATTCATGTTTTTAATCAGTATTACTGCAATTTTAGTGATTTATTTGCAAATATAAAAATTTATATAAGCTACAATAATTGCATCAACTCCAATGTACATATAAAAAAGAAGATGTGGTATGATTGCCAATGAGACAACTGTCCACAAGAGACCAAAATGACACATACATTAACAACTATAGGTCACCGTACGGCCTTCAACAATGATCAAAGCCCATACCGCACAGTCAGCTATAAAAGGCCACGATATGACAAAGTAAAACAATTCAAACGAGAAAACTAACGGCCTTTATATATAAAAATGAACGAAAAACAAATATGTAACACATAGACAAACGACAACCACTGAATTACAGGCGCCTGATGTCGATACTGGCATTACCGGTATAAGAAGTCTTTAATTGAACATTTCAAGATAATACACTTATTAGAAAGTATAGTTTGCCTTTTTAATTGTACCTCTATTGTTTAGCTTTCCTTACTTTGATAGTATGAGGCTCACGTAGCGAGTTCTTTTGAGAGGGTAAATTGAAGACAATTAGTTTAAGTTTCATTGAATTTCCTTAACTCTATAACCACCAAAATGTTGTCAAAATAAGTCAATTTTATTACTATATTATTATTATTTCTTTATGAATGTTTGATATCGGTCCTTATACAAAGAAATCAAGAAACGCGCTTCGGACGCATGATGTTTTAATTTTTACAACTTATAATTGCATTGATTTTCTTGCAGCTACTTTTGTATTATTATTTTTAGAATAATATAGCTTTGATGCACATACATGATTTGATTCACGAATTTAATTGATTTTTTTTAATAAGCAGAGCAATATGTATCATTTGTTTATATGACTAAGCATTTAAAGTTCCAAATTTTACTTCAATAGGATGCAACATCCAGGATCCTTTTAGAAAAAAAGATGAGAGTGAGTGGTAAACTCACAAACTGGAGATAAGTTATTAGTCAAATATTATGTAAAACCATACTGAGAGAAATAATGATTCTAAATTATTATGACAAAATCTGTCATCTTACAGTAGCAACAACAATTTCTCTAGTTACAACGAAAAGGTATTCCATAAATGATCATTGAAAGGGTGTGTTATGCAAGTTGTCCGGATGACGAGATGTTATTTTCTGATAATCGGTCTCAATATGGTTGATTGTAAAAATTACCTGTCTAAAAATGAAAGAAATAGAAAAAAACAAAAATAATGACAAATATACAAAATGATGTTAGTAACAATGCTGTTGAAATTTTCAAACGAGTTAGTTAAGCAAAGAGGGACGCCTAACGAATAACACATACAAAAACCACGCTCAGATGAGTCATTATAATGCTAAAAATGAAATAAGTCACAACAGTCAATAACCATATTTGTTAAAATATTTCCGGGCTAATTTCCACAGCTAGAAAACCACGTACTTCTTTCTCAAACAGAAAAGCTTCCGTCAAGTGTCACAGCAGAACAGAGAAGAATACAGGGAAATCTTAAATATTAGTCGGACTATTTATATAATAAAAGAAATTAGTGTAAATAATTATATTTTATAAAAGATGTAAATAAAATATAAAAAAAGCTAAAAGAGTGAGTTACTTATTACCAAGATTTTAGAAATTGATATACACGTATAAACAATGTTGGACACATTATAATTGTATGTGTTTCCTGTTTGTATGCGATTTATTAAGTATGAATTGTTATAATAAAATCTACTTAGTGTAGAAACATAATTATATCTACAAGTAGATAAAGTGTGATCTGTCATAAACTTTCCAAAAATATTCATAGCATGGTGGAGTAAAACAGAACTAGCTCTTTTACATAAACTCATCATAGATACTAGAATGAACATTTTATATTTGCGCAAGACGCGCGATTCGTCTTCAAAAGACTCACAAGTGACGATCGATCAAAAAATGTTGAAAAAGGCCAAATAAAGTACGCGGTTGAAGAGCATAGAGGACAAAAAATTCCACCAAAATTTTCCCATATGTAGCGAAGCGTTCCATTTTACCTTTTGGAACATATAGCTGAAATTTCATTAAACTATGTTTGATGCAACTATAATATAACCTTGATATTTAATATTTTGGTGAAGACCAGAAGACATCAACACAGATACAATGATTTTGAATTCAAAATTATAAACAGTTAGTTACTTTTACAAATCATATTGGGTTTTCCTTGTATCATTTAAAGAAAAGGAACGCGTATTTCAAGCATTTACTGATAAAAATAAAATTACAACAAATCTATATAATATGAAAAGTAAATTGCAGATACATTTTTTATTGATATTCTTTACAAAGAAATCCTCTTCCGTACTTTATCCCAATAAAAAGTTATTTTTTGTTTACTTACCTGTTTTGCACAAATATCCATTTAACAGAGGTTACTCCTATTACTTCCGTAAAATTGATATACACATAATCATACCACTTCGAAAATTCAATGTGTATAAATGAACTTTAAAATCGCTCCGACAATGCATGTTAAAATAGTGTATATGAAGAAACATGGACAATGCATTCATTAAATGTGAAGAACAAAAATGTTTTCTCTTTGTATTTATGCAATGGTCGGCAGCTTTATCATCCTCGATCTTGAAAGTTAACGGAAATTACTCACCACTTTATACATTCAGTAAAATAGTACTTCATTGGTCCTTGACATAGCCTATTCAACAAACTGAAGATTTGCTAGCATAAATGATATCTCCAACGTGTTTATAGGTCGAGTTATCTCGCCTACAACAACAGTATTGTTTCTGTAATAGTAATTTATAATTCGTATTCATTTTTATTTCTAGAACGATGAATTAGATAAAATATAAAATAAACACAACACACAATACAGGATTTTCTAAAACACATGAAATATTTGCCACTTGAAGTTTAGCAACCAACAAACAATCAATCACAGTGCAGGAAAACAATACATTGTTTTATTTGACAAATTTCAAAAAAACCTCAGAGGAAGATGATTTTGTTATTATAACAGCTGGTACAAATTGCTATATCACAGATTTTATAGTTCCAGATAACTGAAATTGACCAAAATGGCCAGAGCCCCAATTATACATAAAAATTTTAACGCTAAAGCACTTTAAACAACGCACGCCATAACAAATATCTGATCACGTCGGTTTATAATAAACACCCATGACAAAGTTAAATCCCAACCCATTTCATCACCAACGTTAAAAATGACCACCTAGGTCTATTTAGAAGCTACCAAGGCTAGTATTAATTTTCTATTTAATGTTGCCACCAATGCAAATGTAAACAATTATAAAAATGACTACCAAGGTCTTAAAGCCACCAAGGCTATATTGCCACCTAGGCAAATGTAGGAAAAAATTAAAGAATATAATTACTTTGCCGACAATACGATGAGCACGACCATCCAACAGCTTATCAAAAGAATGAGAATGTATCACATGTACTTCCGCAAAAAGATATCAACCAATAAGGTTAGAAGAAGAGCCACACTCAAGTAACAGTAACAAAAAAATAATCTGAAAGTTTGCGAAGTATAGTTTATAATGTACATCTGCTACAGTTTTTTATGAGGAGAAAAGATATATATCTGGCGGGTAGAATTGATCTAACTTTGATTGGTAGTAGTTGTAGACGTCAAATAGATACTAGAAAACACCCGCTAAATCGCGGGCATTTACAGCTGGTAAACTGTTGTAGGATGAATTTTGATAAAATGTATTATGTCTGGAGAATTTCATAAAAGGTATCAAAAGCCCTCTCCCTTTTATCCAAAGACCGTTATTCGTTTCTTTTCTGTTAAATTCAATTATTTTCTTGTTTCTGTATGGCCTCAGACCACATTATTCTTCCCCTTTGCTACAATGCATTTTTTGGAAAAAGTCAAATTAAATTAAAAATTTTCACCGCTTCAAACATGAAATAAATGTAACTGCTTATAGACTATTATTATCCTAATAAAATATGCTTCTGGGACAATCAATCAGTGTTTTGAGAGCCCTACTAACATGCCAATGGTAGTATTTGAATCTTGTATAAATGATGGACGTCAAGTTGGTTACTTATTCCCTATTCCCTATTCGTTACCTATTCCCTATTCGTTACCTATTCGTTACCAATTCCCTATTCCCTATTCGTTACCTATTCCCTATTCCCTATTCGTTACCTATTCCCTATTCCCTATTCGTCACCTATTCGTTACCTATTCCCTATTCCCTATTCGTTACCTATTCCCTATTCCCTATTCGTTACCTATTCCCTATTCCCTATTCGTTACCTATTCCCTATTCCCTATTCGTTACCTATTCCCTATTCCCTATTCGTTACCTATTCGTTACCTATTCCCTATTCCCTATTCGTTACCTATTCCCTATTCCCTATTCGTTACCTATTCCCTATTCCCTATTCGTTACCTATTCGTTACCTATTCCCTATTCGTTACCTATTCGTTACTTATTCGATTTTTTATATCCTTCTCCCTTTTTAATTGTTTATACTCTTATATCTGAAAATAGTTCTAAATTTGTTGAGGTAAAATTATCTTTTTATGACCTATTTATATGTGTTTGTGCTCAACCGATCCTTTTACTTTATGTTCGATACTCATTTGTTCCTTATTTGATTTTTATACGTTCTACCTTTTAACTGCTTTATGTCCGTATGTTTGAAGATGGATCTTGGTTCGAAGAGAAGAAATCACCGTGTTAGCGCTTGTATAAAAAAGAAGATGTGGTATGATTGCCAATGAGACAACACCCCACAATAGACCAAAATGACACAGAAATTATCAACTATAGGTCACTGTACGGCCTTCAACAAATAAGGAACAAATGAGTATCGAACATAAAGTAAAAGGATCGGTCATACATATTGATTGATTGGTTGGTTGGTTGGTTTGTTTATTACTTAAACACTTGGGATAGGGTCTCTTGAAGCAAGCGGAACAAGAATGTGTCCTCAGTACACGAATGCCCCACTCGCACTATCATTTTCTATGTTCAGTGGACCGTGAAATTGGGGTAAAATCTCTAATTTTGCATTAAAATTAGAAAGATCATATCATAGGGAACATGTGTACCAAGTTTGAAGTCGATTGGACTTCAACTTCATCAAAAACTACCTCGACCAAAAACTTTAACCTGAAGCGGGACAGACGGACAAACGGACGAACGGACGAACGAACGAACAGACGGACGGACGGACGCACAGACCAGAAAACATAATGCCCCTCTGCTATCGTAGGTGGGGCATAAAAAACTGAGATCTTGATTTTTATACGTTCTACCTTTTAACTGCTTTATGTCCGTATGTTTGAAGATGGATCTTGGTTCGAAGAGAAGAAATCACCGTGTTAGCGCTTGTATAAAAAAGAAGATGTGGTATGATTGCCAATGAGACAACACCCCACAATAGACCAAAATGACACAGAAATTATCAACTATAGGTCACTGTACGGCCTTCAACAATGAGCATAGCCCAAACCGTGTAGTCACCTATAAAAGGTCCAGACATGACAATCTCAAACAATTCAAACAACAAAACTAACGGCCGTATTTCATATACAAAAAACAAACGGAAAACAAATATGTGTTCTTAGAGATGAAATGACCATATTAGCGCGCATGTACCCGTTCCAGCGCTCGGTTAATACCCTTTTACCTATTCGTTACCTATTCGTTACTTATTCGCTTTTAATACGTTTGTTGTACGTTGCACCTTTTAGAAAAGGATTTTCAATTAAGTTTACACTTTGGGGGTAATAATGTGTTCTTATAGATGACATATCCCTAGTAGCGCGTATGTACTCGTTCCAGCGCTCGGATAAGACCCTGTTACTTTTTCGTTCCTTATTCGCTTTTAATGCGCGGGGTATACGTTGCACCTTGAAATAAATCGTTTTTTAATTATGTTCATGTCTTTGGTGGTAACAATGTGTTCTTAGAGATGAAATGACCCTATTAGCGCACATGTACCCGTTCCAGCGCTCGGTTAATACCCTTTTACCTATTCGTTACCTATTCGTTACTTATTCGCTTTTAATACGTTTGTTGTACGTTGCACCTTTTAGAAAAGGATTTTCAATTAAGTTCATATCTCTGGTGGTAATAATGTGTTCTTATAGATGAAATACCCCTAGTAGCGCGTCTGTACTCGTTCCAGCGCTCGGATAAGACCCTGTTACTTTTTCGTTCTTTATTCGCTTTTAATGCGCGGGGTATACGTTGCACCTTGAAATAAATCGTTTTTTTAATTATATTCATACCTCTGGTGGTAACAATGTGTTCCTAGAGATGAAATAACCCTTTTAGCGCGCATGTACCCTTTCCAGCGCTCGGTTAATACCCTGTTACCTATTCGTTACCTATTTGTTACTTATTCGCTTTTAATACGTTTGTTGTACGTTGCACCTTTTAGAAAAGGATTTTCAATTAAGTTCATATCTCTGGTGGTAATAATGTGTTCTTATAGATGAAATATCCCTAGTAGCGCGTCTGTACTCGTTCCAGCGCTCGGATAAGACCCTGTTACTTTTTCGTTCTTTATTCGCGAATGATAATTTAAGTAATAAATAAAGAAAAATTCTTAAAATGAAATAACTATTGTCTCTCAAATGAAATAAAACTTTAACTATTTACACTTAAACAGTCTTTATGTTTTACGGAACGGTTGAATCCAACTTTTGATTTTCTCCTTGGCATCAGTTTTTGCTTTTCTAGTTGAAGTAATAGTATTGTCACTAGAATCACACGGACTATCTGTTGATAAGAGTTCAAGTGGATATAGCTTAATTATCGGTCTAGATGTCGTACCATTTTTAGTGCGTAAAATGGCAGACCTACAAAGTCCATCTCTCCCATAAACTAACTTAACGATAATCGCTATATTCCACACTGTCCTTGGGGTATCATCATGAATCTGTACAATGTCGCCCACTTTAATGATCTGGTTGTTATTTCCGGTGTTTCTATGTTGTTCCCTGAGTGAAGTGAGATATTATATATATGTTCCAGAAGTCGTGAATAATGCGTTTTTGAACACTAGATTGTCTATTTGCTGTGTAATGTGTTAAGTTTTTTACGTTCTCCTCACTGTTGTAATAATTTGTTCCTGAATACGGTAAAGTTTTAATCCGTCTTCCATAGAGAAGATGAGACGGTGTAAGCGGTTCATCATCTGTAAGGTCCGTTGATACGTGGGTTAACGGACGATCATTTAATATAGCCTCTATCTCGGTCACAATTGTCTCTAGCACTCTAAAAGTAACTAGTGCTCGTCCTAACACTTTCTTTATGCAATTCTTGGTCAAGCCGATCAATCGCTCCCACCAACCACCATACCATGGTGCACGCTTCGGAATACATTTCCACTGAGTTCCATATATGTTGAGTTGTTCCTGAATAGTAGTAGATTTTGTAAGCATTTCAATTTCCTGCGCTGCTGCGGTATATGTTGTACAATTGTCAGACATCATGATTTTTGGTAACGATTTGCGGCTGGTGAATCTCCTAAACGCTAGAATGAATGTTTGTTCTGTAAGGTCTTCAACGATTTCCAAATGCACAGCTCTAGTGTTAGCGCAGGTGAATAGACAAATATATGCTTTACTAATACCGTTGCTTTTTGTTCTCACATTCAATGCTCCTGTGAAGTCGACACCGGTTACGGTAAACGGTGGTGAATCATTAAGTCTGTCGGACGGCAGTGGTGGTGGTTCGGGTGTAAGATAGGGTCTTCCTGTAATTTTACGGCAAGTAACGCAATTACGGAGTATTGATTTCACACATTGTCGAATCGACGGAATCCAGTAAGACTGGCGAATAAATGTCACTGTACTTTCTAATCCAGAGTGAATATTCCTTGCGTGTGCATCCATAACAATTAATTTACAAAGTCTGTCTTTGTTCGGTATTAGTACTGGAAATTTAGCTGATTCATCAATAGGTGCATTGTTAATTCTCCCGCCACAACAGATAATGTTCATTTTGTCTATGTACAATCTAGGTTGCTTCACTAGCGCATTTTTCTCTGATTTGTTGTTAAAACTCTCAATAACATCCGGGTATTTACGCAGTTGCGAATCTCGGATCCATGAAGTCGAAGCAGTCTGAATTTCATTGACACTAAGATTTCCTGTTAGTTTGTCATTATTTCTACAGTTGTTTATGAATCGGTACATGTATGCTGTTATACGCAAAAGTTTTTGGTATGAGCTGTAGCGTTGTATATCCATAATTTTACTTATTCCTTCATACGATCTGATTTTTTGTTGTGGTTCACAAGTTGATTGTCCTTGCTCAATTGTAGTGCTAAGAATGTGTGATTCTTTATTCTTCCATTGTGGCCAGTTTGATTTGTCAGTGAGCCATTCGGGTCCTTTCATCCAAAGATCCAATTCTAAGAATTTCGTTGCAGTTACTCCTCTCGATAGCATATATATCTGCCGGATTTGAATCTGTCGGACAGTACTTCCATTGGTATTCTTGAGTAATTTCGTTAATTTCCTTCACTCGATTACTAACGAAAACGGGTAATTGTTTCTCAGTAGTAAGCCAACACAAAGTTATCTGACTGTCACTCCATAATGTGACGCTTGTTACATCCAAGTACGACTTTAAATGCTTGACGAGTCTTGCGCCTATCAAAGCTGCACTGAGTTCTAACTTCGGGATTGTTAACTGTTTCAGAGGTGCCACTCGATTCTTTGACATGATAAGTACGGTTTCTTTTCCGCTAACTAAATATGCGCATGCTCCATAGGCTTTCAAGCTTGCATCCGTAAAAACATGTAATTCTACATTGTCTGATTTTTCTTTGAAATACGGTCTATTAATCTCCAAATGTGAACATTCATTAATATCTTGTAGTACACACTTCCATTCTGTTGTAATTTCAGATGTAAGAGGTTCATCCCAATTTAATCCTTTCTCCCACAAAGTCTGCATAAGAATCTTACTACGCACAGTAACTGGACCAATAAGTCCGAGTGGATCATAGATTTTCGACGATTGTCTTAAAATCTCTCGTTTTGTCAGACGTGTATCTTCAATATCGGTGTATTCCGGTTTGGCGAAAGTAAGTGTGTCGTTACAAGTGTTCCATCTCAATCCAAGCACTTTTATGAGTTCATCTTTGTCTAATACGTTGTGGGAATTTGCGCGATCTCGCAAAAGTTGAGAATTTGAAGCCCATGAGCGCAAGTTAAATCCTGCTCAAGTGAATAAGTCTCTTGCTGTATTAAAATATTTCAGTAATGCACTCTCTGTAGGAAAACTCGACAGTATATTATCAACATACAAATCATTCATTAAAGTGTCAGTATATTCACAACGGTTCTCTCTCAAGTGTTTTTGTAGAACGGAATTCAGTATGAATGGCGATGAAGTGGCTCCAAATAATACAGACTTAAATCGGTAAGTTGATAGTGGAGTTGATGGGTCTGTTGGTGTATCGAACCAAAAGAAACGTGTGACATCTCTATCCTGTGTCTCTAATCCAACGTTCAAGAACGCCTTCTCTATATCAGTAGTAACGGCAAATTGGTGTAAACGAAATCTTAAAAGAATGCCGACTAAGTCATTTAAATTGGGTGGAGTAGTCATCAAACAATCATTAAGACTAGGCGATTCTGGTGTTGCTTTACAACTGCAGTCGTATACTACCCTAATTGGTGTTGTAGTTGAATCTTTTCTCACAGCATGATGCGGAATATAGTGTATTTTGCTAGTTTCATCGGTCTCATTAGTAGTATCCACTTTTTCTATGAAGCCCCTTTTCTCCTGCTCTGCCATTATTTCTCCACATTTTTCAAGTAGTTTGGGTTCTTTGCTAAGTCTTCTTACTACATTTTCTGTCCTTCGTTGTGCAATGGCTTTATTTGTCGGTAACGTAGGGTGATCCTCTTTCCATGGTAACGTTACAAAATATCTGTTGTCATGGTAACGAATTTGTTTCTCTTCATAAGTCTTTTGAATATCTATCTGTTCTTCTAACTTTGTGGTGTCAATTTTCTCGGTAGCCAGTGACTCTATTTTCCAAAATTTCTCCAAGTCGTACTCGTCGGTTTTTGTTGCGATCATCACGTTCATCATTGAAGCTCTCTTGTATCCATCTGTGTCAGAGTTGTGTGAATGTAGCGTTCCAGACAACAAGTATCCGATTTTTGATTGAACAGCTGTCGGTCCTTCGCCTCGGATAATATCATTCTGAACAATTGACCAGAAGTAATCAGCTCCAATTAGAATAGAAATGTCAAAGTTTTCATCTGCTGTTACTGGGTGAGCTAATTTGATTCCTGACAAATATGTAAGTTTTGCTGCTTGGCGTACATAGGTTCTCATCGGTGCTGCGATCTCTGGAACGATCAAGACTCGAATCGGCAGTTTACCATCTGTAGTTATGAGATATACCAATCCTGTTCTCAAATGGCGAATTTTAGTACTATTTGCATTGTCTCCAAATCCGGATAGGTTAACGCTTTCAGTTCCAGTAGGCTTGAGTTTCAATTTCTCGGCTAATTCCTCTGTGATAAATGACCGCTGTGCGCCTTCATTAAACAATATTTTTGCATCAAGTATTTCATGTTCTGCACTTACTGGGTTAATTGCTGTCTTCAAAAGTACACGATCTGGCGATTGTGAGTGTAAAACAATGTCTGGTTCCTCCGCGTTGTGTTGAATTGTGCCTACACTTACATCCCCTGTTGGTTTGTTGTCTTCATTTGTTTTAACATTGTCTTTGCAAATGCTGGTGTGATGACGTTTGTGACACTTGTTGCAAGTTTTTGTAGATTTACATGCGGATAAGCTATGGTGTCCTAGACAGTTAAAGCATAAGCGGTCTTTTTTCACGATTGACATTCGGCCATTGTAATCAGATACTTTAGTGCAATTAACAGACGAGTGTGGCTCCTTACAGTACGCACAGTGTGGCTTGGGTTTAGTGTTACTTGCGTTTGTATTCTTGTTACCTCTATTTCGATTACTAGAATTTGTATTTGTCAGAAAGGCGGCGGTAGCTGTAGGGGGTTCTAACTATTCTGAAGTTTTTCCTGCATCCATAATATAAAGTTCATCGAAAATTCCACGGCGTAATTCATTCAGTTGTAAATCTGTAGATCTATATTGTCTGGCAAGATTTCTGCGGATTTCACCGGGTAGTTTGTTCATAATAATGGGCACTAAAAACGCTCCGTATGTGTCTTCACTTTGACCTAATGACTCCAAACCTCTAATGTGTATCTCAATTTCATCGTAGTAGTTTTTCATGCTAGATATCGTGTATTTAGGGGCTGGTATATCAACTAGTGCTTGCATATACTTCTGTCTTATTACATGCGATTGTCCATATCTTTCTTGCAGTAAAGAAATAGCTTTCTCATAATTTGCATGTGTAAGCGCAAACCCTGTGACGGTTTTCAATGCCTCATCATGGAGTAGTGACTTCAAATAATTAAATTTCTGAACATTTCCAAGAGTAGTGTTTTCGTGAACGGATGTCTCGTATGAATCCCAAAATGACTGCCACTGCATAATATTACCATCAAAGGTAGGAAGATTCAATTTGGGCAACTTGTTGTACTCATTTACTCTAGTGTTACTACGTGAAAACTGAGTTTCCGGTTCACGGAAGTTTGAATTACATGTATTCTGTTTAGTGTATCTCCCGGGTTGAGCATAACTTTGTTGATCATGAGCGGGTTGAGTATAACTTTGTTGATCATGAGCGGACTGAGCATAACTTTGTTGATCATGAGCGGACTGAGCATATAACTTTGTTGATCATGAGCGGGCTGAGCAGGGGCGGAATGAGAAGGGCCGCTATAACTAACAAAATCTTTTGCATTTGTATTGAGTGCGGATGTATTGACAAGAATGAGCTTTTTTATTTGCGTTATTTTTCCATCTAATGTGTAAGCATACTCATCTGAATCGACGATCTCGGCTTCTACTTCTCCTTCATCAAGATTTTCTAGAATGTCCTCATTTAATTTTTGTAGTGTCTCTTGTTTCTTCAACAGATTGTTCACAACTTTAGTTAACTCTTCAGTGTTCACGGGCTCATCTCCGTCGTCTCGGATGTCCTCAAATTTCTTCAAAAGTCGGAAAATAACACTTCTGTGTCCTGCACGTATCGAACGTAGTTTTGAACTCATCTTGGTCCTTCGGCACCAATATCTTAGAGTGGTATTATAAGACTTGTTAGGCACAATAAAAAAACTAGCTGTTTCTACTTGTAATTATTCTAAACTCATCTTGTACATAAATCTCAACGTCATAAGTAGCGTGACGTTACAATACATACATAGCGGTACCGCGAACGTCTAATGAACACAGTCCTGAACAACCCTGTTACCTATTCGTTACCTATTCGTTACCTATTCACTTATAATACGTTTGTTGTACGTTGCACCTTTTAGAAAAGGATTTTCAATTAAGTTCATATTGTTATGCCGGCTCCCCATAGTTATTCAGTGTTATTTTTAATATGCATGTTCGTTGTTGTTATGATCCCTGATCATAAGTTGGTTATCGAATGTGTTTGATAAGTCAGGAAAGGCTTATTCTTGTACATATAAAACTATTAATTTGTATGATTTAAACCTGAGTATTATTGTTTTTGAGACAGATAACGTTTATTCTCGTACTGTTTGAAAATGAAAGTAGGCCATAGATTTTTATTTACGGCTGTAAATAATAATAATATTTAAATTCTCCCTCGCCCTGCTCGTCCGAATTTAAAGCATTTAATCTCTAATTCAATAGGCTATAAAGAAGACAAACACAGATATAGGATTAGTTGCTCGCAGTAACATATTATTTTCTCTTGCGATACAATATTTTATTTTACTTTATTATACATATTTCTTCGATTGAAACAATATATAAACACATGACATATAACATTTTTCCTCTTTCGCATCGTTTCTTTTCCCCTGGCTAATACCTCCAACGCCTGTACGTACAATAAACATAGCAGCAACTGCACATATACCTATGTGACCAACTTCAATTCGACGTAACTGCGAGCACCTTCGATACTAAAACATTTAAATCCCAAACTTTATATAGTACCTTTAAACCCCACCCATAAAAACCGCCAAAACTTTCCTCGTGCCTCCTGCACATAACATCAAACTTATAAATAGTACATACTGTTACAAAACCAGTATCCGAACTAGTTATACTAGTTCCCATCTATAAATAATACTACAGATAGCAAACGGGAAAAACCCTATTTCAAACGAAATAAAATACATGGTGATTCTTGTTGGCATAATTTTACATCTTATAATTCTTTATGTTTGGGTTTCTTTTGTGTATGATTGCTAATTTTTCGGAACAGTTAGAGACTGTAAATAACTCTCGTTCCGATTTTTAATGTTTGTCACCGATCCAGGTGACACTTACATGTTTGATGTGTATTTGTTAGAATGCCGTTTCTTGTTGACTATCGATTGCTATATACAGTAGATTGTATCTGTTTGTATCCATTAAAAACGTTTTCCAAGCTTTTAGTTGCATTTTAAATACATAAATTATATTTGTTCGTGAAGAACATGGCATTGTTTACTATTTTGTCACCGTTAAGGGAATTTCCCTAAGAAGAGTGATGGCTCGTGATTGGGCGTCTCTATATAAGCTAAATTCTCATTGGTCAATTTAGAATGTAAATACGTGTGGTTGGCTGCGTCAAGGGAGATAGCTCAAACTTGTGGAAAGAGTCGTATCAATAGATAGATAAACTAAATACAAATATGTCGGATGTAATGAATTTAAAAGTTAGTATTGTGAAATATATTATAGGATTATAATTATATTAAAGGTGACGGTGACAAATATCAGTCCCGGTGATTAAATCTCGGTGACGGTGACGGTGACTATAGCTGTAGGTGACTGTGACTATAGCTGTAGGTGACGGTGACTATATCTGTCGGTGACGGTGACTATACTTGTGGATGACGGTGACTAAATATTTTTGTCACCAGATTAGGAGATTCAGATGTGTATATTATAAATTAATGAAAATATAACCGTGGCTATTGAGATAGTATTAAATATAAATAGTTATAATTGAAAAACATATATGTTATGTTTTTAATATAACAGTTTGAGGAAGATCAAGCCTTTTGATCTTGTTTAGTAAAAGTAATTATAACTATGATTGAAACCTTTGTATAAAGGATTTGTGTTAAAGAAAAGCTATACATATATAGCTTATGAGTAGTATTCACCCACGTGAATAGTTGTAAGACCAACCATACCCGGGGGCACTGACCAGTGACAGCACCGAGAGTCCAGACTTGTTCCAGTATTTTATCTCATTAATAAAATGTTGAACTTTATAAATATTTCATTTTAATAATACTCATGAAAACAGGTCTACAATAGTACATTAATACACGTCTATTGGTACATAATTCCTTCGTCCTATTTCGGGTTTAGATCGGTGGTTTAAATTAAGACACCTTTCTCGACCTCTAATAGATTCCCTTTTATGTAACCCTGTTATCTCTGGTGACCGACTCTAACGCCAGAGAGGGAGCGTAAAAATATCTCTGGTGGTAATAATGGGTTCTTATAGATGAAATACCCCTATTAGCGCGTATATACTCGTTCCAGCGCTCGGATAATATCCTGTTACTTCTTCGTTCCTTATTCGCTTTTAATGCGCGGGGTATACGTTGCACCTTGAAATAAATTGTTTTTTAATTGTGTTCATGTCTCTGGTGGTAGCAATGTGTTCTAAGAGATGAAATGATCCTATTAGCGCATATGTACCCGTTCCAGCGCTACACTGATACCTGTTACTTATTCGTTCCTCATTCGCTTTTAAAACGTGTGTTATGCGTTGCACTTTAAAAAAGAAATATTTTTGTCTCTGGTGGTAACTGTCGGTTCTTAGAGGTGAAATAACCCTAATAAAACATATGTACCCGTTTCTGCGCTCGACTGATACCCTGTTACTTATTTGTTCCTTATTCTCTCTTAATACGCGTGGTATACGTTGCACCTTGGAATAAATCGATTATCTATTGCTTTCATGTCTCTGGCGGTAATTGTGTGTTCTCTGAAGTGAACAAACCCTATTAGTGTATATGTACCCGTTTCAACGCAACACTGATTCCCTGTTACTTATTCGTTTCTTATTCGCTTATAAAACGTGTGTTATGCGTTGCACTTTAAAAAAAAAAGAAATATGTTTGTGTCTCTGGTGGTAACTGTCGGTTCTTAGAGGTGAAATAACCCTAATAGAACATATCTTCTCGTTTCAGCGCTCGACTCAGTGATACCCTGTTACTTATTCGTTCCTTATTCGCTTTTAAAACGTGTGTTATTCGTTGCGGTTTAAGAAAGAAAAATTTTAGTGTCTCTGGTGGTAACTGTCGGTTCTTAGAAGTGAAATTACCCTAATAGAATATATGTACCCGTTTCAGCGCCCGACTGATACCCTGTTACTTATTCGTTCCTTATTCGCTTTAGATACGCGTGGTATACGTTGCACCTTGGAATAAATCGATTATCTATTGCTTTCATGTCTCTGGTGGTAATTATGTGTTCTCTGAAGTGAAAAAAATCCCTATTAGCGTATATATACTCGTTTCAGCGCAACACTGATACCCTGTTACCTATTCGTTTCATATTCGCTTATAAAACGTGTGTTATGCGTTGCACTTTAAAAAAGAAATATTTTTGTGTCTCTGGTGGTAACTGTCGGTTCTTAGAGGTGAAATTACCCTAATAAAATATATGTACCCGTTTCAGCGCTCGACTGATACCCTGTTACTTATTCGTTCCTAATTCGCTTTTAATACGCGTGGTATACGTTGCACCTTGGACTAAATCGATTATCTATTGCTTTCATGTCTCTGGCGGTAATTGTGTGTGTGAAAAACCCCTATTAGCGCATATGTACCCGTTTCAGCGCAACACTGATACCCTGTTACTTATTCGCTTATAAAACGTGTGTTATGCGTTGTACTTTAAAAAAAGAAATATGTTTGTGTCTCTGGTGGTTACTGTCGGTTCTAAGAGGTGAAATAACCCTAATAGAACATATCTTTCCGTTTCAGCGCTCGACTCAGTGATACCCTGTTACTTATTCGTTCCTTTTTCGCTTTTAAAACGTGTGTTATGCGTTGCACTTTAAAAAAAGAAATATGTTTGTGTCTCTGGTGGTAACTATCGGTTCTTTGAGGTGAAATAACCCTAATAAGAACATATATACCCGTTTCAGCGCTCGACTGATACCCTGTTACTTATTCGTTCCTTATTCGCTTTTAATACGCGTGGTATACGCTGCACCTTGGAATAAATCGATTATCTATTGCTTTCATGTCTCTGGCGGTAATTATGTCTTCTCTAAAGTGAAAAAAACCTATTAGCGCATATGTACTCGTTTCATCGCAAACTGATACCCTGTTACTTATTCGTTTCTTATTCGCTTATAAAACGTGTGTTATGCGTTGCACTTTAAAAAAAGAAATATGTTTGTGTCTCTGGTGGTAACTGTCGGTTCTTAGAGGTGAAATAACCCTAATCGAACATATGTACCAGTTACAGCGCTCGACTGATACCCTGTTACTTATTCGTTCCTTTTTCGCTTTAAATACGCGTGCTATGCGTTGCACCATGAAATAAGAATAAGTAACAAGGTATTAGCCGAGCGCTGGAACGGGTACATACGCGCTAATAGGGTTATTTCATCTCTAAGAACACATTGTTACCACCAGATACATGGGCACAATTGAAAATCCTTTTCTAAAAGGTGCAACGTACAATAAACGTATTATAAGTGAATAGGTAACGAATAGGTAACGAATAGGTAACAGGGTATTTACCGAGCGCTGGAACGGGTACATGCGCGCTAATAGGGTCATTTCATCTCTAAGAACACATTGTTACCACCAGAAACATGAGTACAATTGAAAATCCTTTTCTAAAATGTGCAACGTACAACAAACGTATTATAAGTGAATAGGTAACGAATAGGTAACAGGGTATTAACCGAGCGCTGGAACGTGTACATGCACGCTAATAGGGTCATTTTATCTCTAAGAACACATTGTTACCACCAGAGACATGGACACAATTGAAAATCCTTTTCTAAAAGGTGCAACGCACAACAAACGTATTATAAGTGAATAGGTAACGAATAGGTAACGAATAGGTATCAGGGTATTAACCGAGCGCTGGAACTGGTACATGCACGCTAATAGGGTCATTTTATTTCTAAGAACACATTGTTACCACCAGAGACATAGGCACAATTGAAAATCCTTTTCTAAAAGGGGCAAAGTACAATAAACGTATTATAAGTAAATAGGTAACGAATAGGTAACAGGGTGTTAATCGCGCGCTAATAGGGTCCTTTCATCTCTAAGAACACATTGTTACCACCAGAGACATGAACACAATTAAAAAACGATTTATTTCAAGGTGAAATGTATACCCCGCGCATTAAAAGCGAATAAGGAACGAAAAAGTAACAGGGTATTATCCGAGCGCTGGAACGAGTACATACGCGCTAATAGGGGTATTTCATCTATAAAAACACATTATTACCATCAGAGATATGAACTTAATTGAAAATCCTTTTCTAAACGGTGCAACGTACAACAAACGTATTAAAAGCGAATAAGTAACGAATAGGTAACAGGGTATTAACCGAGCGCTGGAACGGGTACATGCGCGCTAATAGGATAATTTCATCTCTAAGAACACTTTGTTACCACCAGAGACATAGGCACAATTGAAAATCCTTTTCTAAAAGGTGCAACGTACAACAAACGTATGATAAGTGAATAGGTAACGAATAGGTAACGAATAGGTAACAGGGTATTAACCGGGCGCTGGAACGGGTACATGCGCTCTAATGGGGTCATTTCATCTCTAAGAACACATTGTTACCACCAGAGACATGAACACAATTAAAAAACGATCTATTTCAAGGTGCAACGTATACCCCGCGCATTAAAAGCGAATAAGGAACGAATAAGTAACAGGGTATTATCCGAGCGCTGGAACGGGTACATACGCGATAATAGGGGTATTTCATCTATAAGAACACATTATTACCAACAGAGATATGAACACAACTGAAAATCCTTTTCTAAAAGGTGCAACGTACAACAAACGTATTAAAAGCGAATAAGTAACGAATATTTAACAGGGTATTATCCGAGCGCTGGAACGGGTACATATGCGCTGATAGAGTTATATCACCTCTAAGAACCCAAATCTACCACCAGAGACAACAAAACAATTGAAAATCATGTTTTAAAAGGTGCAACGTATGATACACGTATTATAAGCGAATTATAAGCGAGTGATGGAACGAATTAAACAAGGTAATAGCATGCTCCGAAACGATGTACACCCTGCTAACATGTTTAACCCCACCACATTATGTTAGTATGTGCCTGTCCCTAGACAAGAGCGCGCCTGAAATTAAGTAGTTATCGTTTGTTTTTGTGTTACATATTTGTTTTCCGTTTATATTTTTGTATATGAAATACGGCCGTTAGTTTTGTTGTTTGAATTGTTTGAGATTGTCATGTCTGGACCTTTTATAGGTGACTACACGGTTTGGGCTATGCTCATTGTTGAAGGCCGTACAGTGACCTATAGTTGAAAATTTCTGTGTCATTTTGGTCTATTGTGGGGTATTGTCTCATTGGCAATCATACCACATCTTCTTTTTCATACAAGCGCTAACACTGTGATTTCATCGCTTCGAACCAAGATCCATCTTCAAACATACGGCCATAAAGCAGTTAAAAGGTAGAACGTATAAAATCAAATAAGGAACAAATGAGTATCGAACATAAAGTAAAAGGATCGGTTGAGCACAAACACATATAAATAGGTCATAAAAAGATCATTTTACCTCAACAAATTTAGATCTATTACCAGATATAAGAGTATAAACAATTAAAAAGGGGGAAGGATATTAAAAATCGAATAAGTAACGAATAGGTAACGAATAGGGAATAGGGAATAGATAACGAATAGGGAATAGGGAATAGGTAACGAATAGGGAATAGGGAATAAGTAACGAATAGGTAACGAATAGGGAATAGGGAATAGGTAACGAATAGGTAACGAATAGGGAATAGGGAATAGGTAACGAATAGGTAACGAATAGGGAATAGGGAATAAGTAACCAACTTGACGTCCATGACACATAAGGCATTTTCCGCACACCATGTCATTCTTTCTCTATTTGAGACTAGTAGGAGTTAGCTTTACTGGACTACAATAACTAGCCATTTTCCGTTAACAATCGTATACAAAGGATTCGGGTAGACTTTATAAAAGTCAAAATTGAATAAAAAATAATATAACTTATTTATAGTAACTACATAAAAAAAATTACTACACAAAATAAAATAAAATCGAAACTCCAATTAGATGTTGAGCAAAACGACTTTGTGACGAACTTGGTAGATGGTAACTATAGGTGGCACGGTAGTATTTTGCTTCCCACGTTTTAGGTTGCTCCTTTTTGACACTGTGATTGAACATTGAAATCACTGTGCTTAAACGGCCGTGGGTAACTTAAGTTACCCACAGCCCAAGATGGCGGACTCTAAACTCGTTGAGATGATAGTTGATACGAAATCTACTTTTTGCAACGTTTTCCATAATCTATGTAAATATTGATAAGATTTTAGAATAAAGAAATCACTTACCATCACTACAAATTTGTTAATTTTGACTTCACTTTAGCGCAAGGCCAACTGTTAAAAAATGCATAAGATGTCCGTAACTTATAAGTAAAAAAAAATCAGACTGTCCTTAACTTTATTTTCGGATGTGGGTAATTTTTTTTCAAAATGGTAAGATTAGCAATTTCAACACTTAAAGGACAATAAACACTAGCAAACCCATTAATTATATTTACATAGATTTATACAATAACGATATGCTTCAAACTAAACAAGAGAAAAAATCAAACCAGAGTGTCACGGATTTTCCGTTAAATTTTAAAAAAAAATTCCCTGGATAAAACGGGATCTGACGGTACGGCGAAATTTATCTAACATTCTTCTAGCTTTATAGATTGTTCACTGATGAGTCCTTGGCCTGTGTAGCAGCGGAAAAAAATAATATCCTTTCCTTTAAATAATTTCTGAATTGTTAGCCAAAAAAGTATGGTCTCTTCACTATATATAGTGTGATGTGTTGTTGATTGTGAGAAAAAAAATGCCAATGTCTAGGAGTAGATGGAAGGCTATATTGTTGAACAGGTGTCAGTTTATTATGGCAATAAAGGTAGATTTAAAATCTTCTAAAAGTTTCATTGACCTCAGGGATTGAATAAGATCGGGTATCAAATCATACATATCTTCTTTAGAGGTTTGGACTGATTCATCTATGTATTTCTGCTAAGGATTGACCTCCGAACTTGTTCTCCTGAGGTAATTTTCATATGTCCACTATTAATGTAATTTCTACAGTTGGAAATGGAGAGATTTATAACCTGCATGTGATGATTTATCATCTAAAACTTAAGCAGTTAACAATCTATAAAGCCAGTAGAATGTAAGATACATTAATTTTGCCGTACAATTTTCCACATAAGAAAATGCCTGTACCAAGTCAGAAAAATGGCAGTTGTTATCCATTCGGTTGAGCTTTGGACTTTTCCATTTGATAAGGGACTTTCCTTTTTGAATTTTCTTCAGAGTTCAGTATTTTTGTAATTTTACTTTTTAATGCCTGTACCAAGGCAGGAATATGACCGTTGTTTTCTATTCGTTTGGTGTGTTAAATTGAGCTTTTGGATTTGCAATTCCATAAAGGACTTCCCGTTTGAATATTCCTAGGAGCTCGATTTTTTGGTTATTTATCATTTCTGTTTTTAAATAATTACATCCACGAATAAAGATTCTTTGAAAGTTACTGACATTATGCTAAAGTTACGGACATCCCTATTGGTATAAG
Organism: Mytilus edulis; assembly: GCA_019925275.1. Lineage (NCBI taxonomy): Eukaryota > Metazoa > Mollusca > Bivalvia > Mytilida > Mytilidae > Mytilus > Mytilus edulis. The sequence continues at coordinate 30,402,196 of CM034355.1, read as the reverse complement.
GAAAAAAGTTACGGACAAGTTGTTTTGAAGTTACGGACATCATAAGTGTTTTGGCAAATCGTGCTGTAATCGTTTATTTTGTAGTAACAAACCATGTTTTACATTGCAGAGTTTCCCTAAAAGATTTATATAAATTTTTAATTACTGAACATTTGTTTTGTATACATGGTATTGTAATTATAAAGGAGCAAACTTCCTAACCGAAGCCAGGTGGCTCCATCTTGGGCTGTGGGTAACTTAAGTTACCCACGGCCGTTTAAGCACAGTGGAAATGGATTATCAACCAGAAACATCTTTTCAAGTATTTTAACTAATAATGAGTATGAAAAATACCTATTTTAAAATCTAACTATAGAAATAAATGTTTGACAATTTTTTTTAAATATTACATTTACTGCGGCTAAATATGAGGTAAATGACTGGTTCTCTTAGACTGGTGACATTAGCTTTAAAAAAGTAAACGGTCATGATGATGTTTCTCATTTATTTCTGAATATCTGAATGAAAGTACTTCAAATTACAGTAGGTTTTGGGTCTTGGGGAGTGTTAGAAAGTAATGAAAATCTCTTAAATGTTACTACTGTCGTCTATGGCAGGGAAATACTACTGTGCCACCTTAAAATGATCAAACCGATCGACGGATATGAAATTTCCGTAATAAAAACAATGTACAAGTGACGTTTTAGTTTTTGACAAATCGGTCATAAAATTTGCATGAAGTATCACAATAATATATTCCTCCTATCAAATGACAAATCCTGCTTTAGAATCGTATGCTTTCTCGTTTTCACAGAACATAGCGTTAAATTTCCACCTTAAAAATCTTTGAGTTTGAAATTTTTATTCGGTTTATGTCTTTATCATTCAGTTCTTAATAATATGTGTATCGAAAAAAATACGAGCAAAGCCTGAAATTGAATATAACATTTTTTATTTTGACTTTAAGGCGACTACCCACAACAGAAAATTGAGAGGTACCTCATAAACGGGCTAAACTACAATTCCTTTGAGATGACCTCTATTTTCTCCATCACTTAGTAATACTATTGGAAATTATGGGTTTGCACATTTAAGATAGCTTAATAAAATAGTTTCCTTGTGATAGTTTGTATTATCTCTGTGAGACAATAACAGACATATATATGTTATGAATTTATTGATATTTTGATTAAAATGGGGAAACAACCCAGGCAAATTTAAACAACAGTAATCTGAAATGATAATATGAAGATTAAACTTAAGCGAAATACGCAAATTCATAATTGAATTTGTAAAAAATCTTTCCTTTATCGTAGTGTCAAAATGTCGCATACTGTGACGAAATGTTTCCTCAAACCAAACAAACATTATAATCATCTTCTATATGTATAATCAAAGTGAACCTGCAATCATCACCCTTAAATTCACAACAACATGACAATGAGTTACAATGTCTTCCGCGTTGCACATGTTTTATCTATTCAGGGTAACCACGATTCTTTAAAACTACTATAGATATTTTTGAGAAATGAAAGCTACAGATCAAATTCATTGCATTTCCAATATGATGGACATATCTCTTTGAAACATATTTGATTGGAGAACTTGTCCGATATATTGCTGATATAAACCTAATATCGAAGTTGCATCAAAATCCGGAAAAAACCACTAATAATGCAATTTTCCATATGAAAAAATTACAAAGGAGAAATACTCTATTTAAAAGGTGATCGTCACCAATTTTCGAACTTGTCTCAGATACTGCTGATATAATCCTATCATTAAAGTTTTATAAAAATCTGGCAAGAGTTGTACACGTGAGAGTGCTAATCAGAAAGAATGGACGCCTGGTATTTCTATGTCCCCTCAACGCGTCGCTCGGGGGGGGGGGGGGGGGGGGGGATACCTAGGTCATAATCATTATTACAAAATAATTTAAATAGCTTCAAAATTGAATAGTTTCAATTTGAAAACTATTGATCAACGACAGGAGATTCCCAGTAAGTATTTTGTTTGTTAAAAATGTTGGGATTAAAAACAAAACAATTTTAACATTTCGCCTATCAATAAATATTAGTTGTCTGAAAAAAATGTCGTATTCAGAACATTTCTTTGTCGACTACTATTTTTAATTTACATATTGAATTATGCTAAGCGCCACTTGAACTAGCCTTATGATTATCAAAGGTAACAGGCTTATAATTTAATACGCCAGACGTGCGTTTCGTCTACATAAGACTCACTTTATCCAAATGGCCATAACCTGTTATATCATGCATTCAGAGGCATTCAAATAATACGATGTACAACACGAGTTATTAACATTTTCAATTGCACGATTTTGTGGAAGCGTTAGTATGTCTTCAAGACATCTTTATTGTTATCAAGCAGCCACAAACATTTCTTTAAGCAACAATCAATATTTGGAATTTCATTCTAAAACACTTGAATTAACAGCAGATATTGGAATTCGTTATATATCCCTACATTATTTAAAATTGAGATAAAATAAAATTAAATCAAAAATTAAAAAAAAAACCCGTTCTTATGATTTACATTAAAGTGAACTTTGGCGATCTCGAATCTTTATATTGGATAACTCAACTTCCCAAATATTTTCTAAAAACCGATGTAAAGCTTGGTCGCCTAGATATTCGATCAAATAATCTTCTTTCTTAATAAAGGCAACAGCAGTTTACCGGTGTTCAAAAGTCATAAATCGATTGAAAGAATACACATTCTGGTTTCAAACCAAAACCGAAGGAAACACATCAACTTAAAGGGGAAAACAAAGGAAAGACAGGATCACTGAAGTGCAACAAAAAAACAAACGCCAACATACATAGAAACGAAGTATTTGATAACAACTGCCATACTCTTGACTTGGTACAGGATATTATAAGAAAACAATGGTTGGTTTGAACCTGGTTAAATGGCTGGCCAAACCTCTCGCTTTATAACAATGTTACAAATATCGCTAAAATTACTACGTGACAGAAATACAGCACGAACACACGTAAGAACATTCATCACAGAGAAACGCCCAAACAAATAATGAAATAGTCGACATGCAAGCGCAGAATAGTAATCAAAGGTAACAGATTATGATTTCTTTATTACGCCAGACGCGTTTCGTCTACATGAGACTCATCAGTGACGCTCGGATCAAAAAAGTTATAAAGCCAAAAGAGTACAAAGTTAAAAATCATTGAGGACCAAATATTCCAAAAAGTTGTGCCAAATATGGCTGAGGTAATCTATGTCTGGGATAAAAAAAAATCCTTAGTTTTTCGAAAATTCAAAGGTTTGTAAACAGGAAAAATTTAGAAAATGACCATATAATTGATATTCATGTCAACAACGAAGTGCTGACTACTGGGCTGGTGATACCCTCGGGACGAAACGTCCACCAGCAGTGGCATCGACCAAGTGGTGTTAATAGTTATCAAAGGTACCAGGATTATAATTCATTACGCCAGACGCACGTTTCGTCTACATAAAAGAGGGACGAAAGATACCAAAGGGACAGTCAAACTCATAAATCTAAAACAAACTGACAACGCCATGGCTAAAAATTAAAAAGACAAACAGAAAAACAATAGTACACATGACACAACATAGAAAACTAAAGAATAAACAACACGAACCCCACCAAAAACTAGGGGTGATCTCAGGTGCTCCGAATGGTAAGACTCACCAGTGACGCTCGGATCAAAAAGGTTATAAAGCCAATCAAGTACAAAGTTAAAGAGCATTCAGGACAAACAATTCCAAAAAGTTGTGTCAAATACGGCTAAGGTAATCTATCACTGGAATATGAAGTTTTGTAAACAGGGAATTTATAAAAAAAATGACAAAATAATTGATATGCATGTCAGCACCGAAGTGCTGACTACTGGGCTGGTGATACCCTCGGGGACGAAACGTCCACCAGCAGTGGCATCGACCAACGACGAACATATTCCATCAACGACAGACACCACAGAAAACAGTGGCACGCTTACGTAAATAACATGCAATCTCGAACTTTACATAATTATTTTCACAATACTCGCCCAAACTGTTTTCCTGACAATGATGGAATTGAAAGGCATTTTTTTAATTATTTGGACTACAAACGATAGGACATTACACATTACCCTCCTGAAACCATAACTGAAACATCAGAAATTAATACACGAATGTTAGATGTATAAAATACCGAGACATGTCGTATAACAATGCAAATTCACTCTCGGTATAAAAGAGGGGCGAAAGATACCAAAGGGACAGTCAAACTCAAAAATCGAAAATAAACTGACAACGCCATGGCTAAAAAAGAAAAAGACAAACAGACAAAAAAAACAGTACACAAAACACAACACAGACAATTAAAGTCTAAGCAACACGAACCCCATCAAAAGGTGGGGTGATCTCATGTGTTCCAGAAGCGTAAGAAGATCCTGCCTCACATTTGGCACCCGTCTTGATGCTCATGTTATTAAAAATCCGTTAAATAGTCTTATTCGGTAGGTCACATTCGTGGAAGAGGAAGGGGAATGTAGTTACGATATGAGGAACATATCCGATATCATCTGTGAAACGGTTATCCCATAACGGTCTACCAACTCTGTTGGCGTCCGTATAATAGTCATATTCGGGAATATGATAATGATGGTATTGAAGGAAATTTTAACAATTATTTGGACAACAAATGATAAGACATAACACAATATTCAACCGGCCAATACAGAAACATCAAAATAATTACACAAATGTTTGATGTACTAAATACCGATACACGTCGTTTAGCAATGCAAAGTCTAACTCCGTATAACAGTCATATTCGGGAATATGACACGTTCGGTACTTAGCAGATAGAAAACATATGTGTTAAACCACAATCTTAGACGACGTGGTAAAATGTTATTAGTTTACACACAGGCATATCGTATAGATCAACCAAATCGTAATGGTGTCCATAAAATTTATTTACGGAGTATCATTTTTAATTTTTCTCCTCATAACTCTGTTGGAGCAGTTTCTGCGTAGGGAGCACACTTCTTACTACCGTTCATTTTTTCACAATAAACGGTTGCCTTCAGCAATATTGTGATAAAAGTTTCAACCAGATGTCGTTCCAGCAAAATGTTAATTCTTCAATTACAGAACTTTGATGTTTTTCTACGGTCTACACTACTTTTCCCCATGAATGAATAAATGATTGACTACATCTTCTCATCTAACTGTCTGCCAAAATAGGATCGTAAATACAATTCTTATTCAGCACTCAGAACTTTTGCACTTATATCAAACATTTCTCAAATTGTCCGTTTATAAATTGTTAAAAAAAAAGTACGGTCGCTTCTCCATCAGCAAAGTTTTCCATTTGGACATACAGCTCTTCTCTTTTCCTTGATACATCCTTGACTTTCAAATATTTGGCTTTGATCGTTTCTATTGATGGTAAATTAAGAAAAGCGCGTCCGACACATAACATTTACAAAGGTTCATTTTAAAGGTCTAGAAATACCATGTAAAAAAACCGCGACGATTTACGCCTCAATTGATATCATCAAAATGTTTAACATGTTGACTGACACAATTTTTGTTGATTTTGTTGGGTTTTTTTTCTACTGGGGAGAACGGCTTACGGTATGCATTGTGCATCACTACTGTCTGCTTGTTTTTGTAGATTACCTAAAGAACTGTCTTTGTGAAAACAGGAAAAACTATGATGCAAAATTCTTTATTTCAATTTCAAATATATTGATGATATCCTTTCATTTATGTAACCCACATTTCAATGAGTGCTTGCGTCTCATATAATCACAGTAAACATTATAGTAAGGATACTTCACAAACTATAAAGTCTGCTTTTTATCTTATTTTTTCTTTCATATTGAAACAAACGAAATCAATGAAAAACTTAATGTTTTTTTTTTAAATTTCTATGTTGTGTCATGAGTACTATTGTTTGTCTGTTTGTCTTTTTCATTTTTAGCCATGGCGTTGTCAGTTTATTTTAGATTTCTGAGTTTTACTGTCCCTTTGGTATCTTTCGTCCCTCTCTTGATGATTCTACCTTTCTTTCATAGTGATATACATTATGCCCCATCGTATAGCGCTTACTTATCTGAATTCATACGTTAAGCTGTTGCTTGCTCACACTAAATGGAATTTATCAACTGGGCTGGCTCTTGAAACAAACTCTGATTTAACAGAATTACTAGTAATGCCAATTGAAGTGGACAATACATACGACATAATATTTGGTTGACAGATACGATATGTCTACATGTTATTGCGGTCGTAAATGGTAAAAACACAGAAAGGTGTGCGATCTGTAAGTACCAATTATATATTATTCCTCGTTGTGACATATTTACAGATTGACGATTCAGACGCACCCAGATACGCTACATTTTGGAGTTCGTGAGGTTCTGTCAATTTTAGGATATTTGAATGACCTCGATTCGGTGTTTCAGATTATGTCTGTTATGGTATTTGAACATACATGTTAATTGTCATTGTATGAGAATATACTCCGATCAGAAAACCTTTTATTGCTATTAACATGATTTAAATGAAACTTTTAAAGGTTTCATTGTTTTGTTTAGTTTTCAACACAAACATAAATTTGATGACTCAAAGATGACGTAAAGCGGTTCAATGTTTTGTTGCTTGTAAGTGGATTGATTTTGTTATCGATCATATTGTCGTGTTATTTATTTTACAGATCATCATTTAAATTGAGAATTGAAACAAGGAGTGTGTCAAAGAGGCGACAACCCGACCAAAGAGCAGAAAACCGTCAAAGGCCACCATGGGTCTTCAACCCAGCAAGAAAATCTAGCACATAGAGGCTGGCTTCAACTGGCCCCTAAACAATAATGTATACAATTTCAGCAAAATTGAACGTCATACTAAACTCATAAACACATAACTTAAAATTTAAACCAGACTAGTACAAGACTTTCAAAAGCAAATGGTTCCTAAAGGGGACAGGCGCAAAAATGCGGCGGGTCAAACATGTTTTTTGATATCCAAATCCCCCCTCTTATACATCTAGCCAATGTAGAATAAACAAGAACATAATTATAACACAGTAAAACTCAGTTTAGATGAAGTTCGAGTCCGATGTTAGATTATATAACAGAATAAACATAGCAAAATGCCAATTATCAACATAAATTAACAAATGACTCCTAGCAAATACTGGCCTCTATTAAACGGATTGAAAGATCATTTCTTCATCATATAAAAATTAAGCACAGTCTCTCCTGTTAGGGGTTACGCATCATACCATCATACAATATACGAGAAAAATATAACCCGTATCATACCAACAACTGGTTTGAGAATAAATGTGTTATTTCCAATGCAAAGATCCTATGAATTAACTAATATTACTTTAAAAAAAATACCATCTTCAATGAACAGCAATGTATCAATGCCCCTTCTGAATAAGCCTTTTGAGGTGAATGGTGACATGTTTGTGCTATGTAGAGAATATTACCATAAAAGATTGGATGTGAAATACCTGAACGTTAAAGGTGTTTGCACGAATCATGCCCTCGTACCGATGATAAAACATAGTAAATATAGTAATTTTGTTGACAAGTGTGTGATATCGAACACTGGTGTAATAATTTCTCTGTAATACAGAGATTTATTTGTTAAAATCAAATAGTTGTTACATAAAAAATGAATTGAGCATGTTGAGATACATAAACACAAGGGAACGTCACCAACTAAAAATGGATAACTAACCATAGGAAATGAAAAAGCATCTCTTTCATCGCAAATGTTGGTATATGTTTTCCGGTTAAGATATAGATACCAAGTTCTAGTAAAGGACAGTGTTCATATTTCTATATGTTGTCCAGTGGATTAATTTCAAACAAATTAAACCTCATACTGCGATCATCCATACCATATTGAAACATATTTAAAACTTTCCGGAAACAGAATTATGGGTAGAATGATCAAAACAGTAGACCAAAAGTGTCCAAACTAACCACATTTGATTATTTGACCATTGTTGATCGTTGTGTTTTGAGTTTTGAGTTAGATCTATTTTTTTCAGATGTGGATGGTTGATGTAGACTTTTGTAGTGTCCAATAATTATTTGTTTATCAATTAACCTTTTTTTGTGTATACCATTATCTAATGTCATACATGTATTACATGTACTTTTCATCAGGCTGAAGATTAAAAAAGTTTTAGTAGCTTGAAAGAAATTGAATCACTTTATATTTCACTTGTTATAACATTGATATCTTAAAACATATACAGATTATATATTTTTTATAAAGGTATTAACGAAAATCCTGTGGAAAATCCGTTCTATCAGAAAACTTCCTAAAATTGCAAAGAATCACGGGGATTGCCTCCTACGGAAGAAGTTGATAGCATTATATTCCTTTCATTTCATTGGCTTTTCAGTGGTTCGTTCATTCATTGGTTATTCAGGGTAACTTTGACATATTTGTGGGTCATTTATATATCATGTGTGCTTTTGGTCTAGCCCAGACGTCTTGTGATACATTGAAAAGCAACACAGGTAAGCCATCACAACACCTTATACGAAAAGCTTGACTAAAATTGATTTATTTAAATTTTCCTGTATATCAATTTGAAACAGTTTTCATCCTAAATAGAAAATTGTCCTTACGCCGCTATTTTCTTCTGCAGATAATGCTTTTCTTTAAACAAGACAGAAGAAGAAAAAAACGAATATTTAATTTTCCGTTTTTCGGATTTGGCTGTGCAGTGAAGTAATCAAATACTTTATGGAAAGAAATCCTTCAAAAACAAATAAGTTATATTTGTGTCTTTTTATGTTGTAATGTTTCACTTCTGTATCAAATTAGGTTGAAAGTTGGCGCCTCATAACACATTTAGCCCGCTGCATTTGTATGCACCTGTTCTAAGTCACGAGCCTGCTCAGTTAGTTGTCGTTCGTTGATGTTGTTCATAAGCGTCTGTCTTTTCTTGTTTTTATATAGATTAGACCGTTGATTTTCCTGTTTGAATTGTTTTAAACTAGTCATTTTGGGGCCCAATATAGCTTGCTGTTCGGTGTTAGCCAAGGCTCCGTGTTAAAGGCCGTACTTTGACCTATAATAATTTACTTGTTACACATTGTGACTTGTATGGAGAGTTGTCTTATTGGCACTGATACCACATCTTCTTATTTCTATATAAATGAAAATATTAACAAATGTTGTTTTAAGGAAGATATAAGCAAAAGAAACTGTTATCCTGTTGATTAAACACAAAGTTATAAAATTTTTTCGCAATATCCTATACACTGTAAATAATAAGATTTTTGCCAATACAATACACAAGTGAAGAAGTATCACCATTCAAGATACATATCGCAATCAGTGTATTTCACTATTATCAAAATGGCTCTTTAAATGATAATTCATCTGTACACTTGGCAAAATTTATGATTAATGCTTTCAATCAGACTTTAAATAAGAAAAGCACTAGTTTTCTAAACACGTTCCTGTCACTGGTACCAACCTTTAATTTAGACTTCCTTTCACTTCATTGTGGCCTTTTATGGATAGTGCGCATTCATACTGCATCTCCTTATTTGAATATTTTTGAAACTTATGTGTTGGTATGTGTGAGATATCTCTGTGTACTTATAAAACTAAAGAAAAAAGAGGTAAAAGAGCGGACATTCAAAAGTTAAAAAGAGGTAAAAGAGAGGACATTCAAAAGTTATTAATTTACGAGAAACTTAACAACAACTCAATGGCAATAAACGAAAGACAACAAAAAGACAAACAAGTGCACAAACTATACATACAAAGGTGAAAAGCTCCAAGCAAAAAGTATATTTGAGTCTCACTATAAGTCAAATATTTTGTTTTAGCCAGTTATGTGCATGGACTTAACATATTAAATTTAGAAAAAAATTACTTAAAAGAGACTATTAGTATTGTATCATGATTTTTTTGTAATTAATTTAATACTAAGTTTTGTAATCCAATGTGGACATATTGTGTAGAACGTAAAATTCTTTAAATATCTATTTTCAAAAAAAATTATTTGTTTGGCAATACTACACAAAATATAAAGCAGATTGATATTATTAAAAAACATTCTTCGGATTAGATATTTACTTTAAGGAAGAGTTTTTTTGCTTAAATACACAAGTTCTTACTAACATAATAACAAGAGAAAATCCAATAAAAAGATAATTATACGAAAAATAATAATAATAAATAAACACGGAATCTTTTGATAAAGACGAGATAAAGACAATCTTTACTTTATAGAACTAACCGGAAATATTAATATGTTCTTGTGACCTGTTCTGTCGTTTTTAATCCTGATCTATTAGATAATGATCCACTTCAGTCTCATCGAAAATGTGCTTTAGTTTAAGGAAATATTTCTATTGCAGTTTCTTATGGCTTATCTCAAACACAAATATCCCAAAGATTTTTAAGCTACACCGCATAAAAATTAAAAAAAACTTTTCCAAAAACCTTCTAGGTCCACATATTGTACCGCCATGTTCTCAAGGTTAGAAAATTTTCTGGTGATTAAACTCATCCGATGATGACACAAAATAGGAAGAGACAACAGGACTGTGAATTTCGATTTAATGATCTTTCAATTTGATTTGACTTTCAATTTTTTTTTATTCAAGCCTCACTTTTGAGTCTTATGTTGACGAAACACACGTTTGGCGTAATAAATTATAAGTCCAATATCTTTGATGAATGTTTACAAGCACTATGTCGATACTTCTGCTGGAGTACGTTTCATCCCGAAATATTCCCAACCAATTAGTCTACCTTTTTGTGTTTACATGATATATATATATCACGATATCTCACTAGCATGAGTTCGAATCCCGGCGAGGGAAGAACAAAAAATTTGCGAAAGCAAATTTACAGATCTAACATTGTTGGGTTAATGTTTAAACGAGTTGTATATACAGAATGTACACAGCCATGTATCACCATCACTGCTGGTGTTCCGTTGGATAAATCTGTTGTAGAGTTGTCACTGGTTCAGACGTACTTATATATATAATTATTTCTGTGACTGTATCTTGCATTAATTTGTAGGATCCTTTACAATAGATTATTCAGCTGATCTGTAACAATACCAACTTGAAGCCTTATATATCATGTACTGTATTACGACGCAAGATTAAAACTGACGAGGAAAGGTAACACCCGGCCATCGAAAGCTTTATTATTTGAAGCCAAGGTGGTCGAGTGGTCTAGATCGTCGGATACAGTGCAGGCGATTTGGTGTCACGATTTCTCAATAGCAGGAGTTCGCGGGAAGAAAAAAAACTTGCGAAAGCAAATTTACAGATCTAACAATGTTGGGTTGATATTTAGACGAGTTCAATATATATAAATATATATATATTTCAGCACTTTAAATTCAATGTTAAAAAAATGATGAATTATTTTAAATAAAAGGGTTTTCCAACTCGAGACAATACCTGTCTTGGTCATATTTTGCTGAAGCGTTTTATAATTTTAGTTTCTCAATTACTCTACAACATCGTTTTAGAGTTGGCCCCTGATGAGTCTCATATATACAAATCGCGCGTCTGGCTGAATAGATATTAAGCTTTTAATTTTGATGAACACATTTGTAGTCTTACCCTTACCAGTATCAATTGTATGCAACAGATGCGCTTCCCGAAAATCACGATCTCTTCTGTGATGAACGAGGCCCCAATATTTATAATTTCGAAATGTAATAAAACACATTAAAAGAGCTGATCAAAATAAAAAGGACCGTATGTATAGCCAAATGCCTTGCATCTACACAGATAATTTTCATAACTGTCAACCACAACATATGATAGTATCCGTAAAAAATTGAAGGAGTACTTCCAATTTCACCATTTAATACTGGGCTCCGAGTTTTGTTACCGCTGGCATATAAACGCAGTATAAAATTGGTAATTATGTTTGTTGAATTGAAAGATGCGTCTGTTGGTATATATTGTTTATAGACTTACCTCCCTCCTTACAATAAATACTTTAACGAATCCATGTATCGACTTTTTGTCTTTGAGCATTCCAGATGTAGAGATTCGAATCGGACACAAGATTTTTAAATGTGTAGTTTTCTTTTTGTGTGTATCCTTGTACTTATATTTTACTTAATAAAGTTTGTACTTTTTCGAGAACCACTGTATGCTTTACTTTTTTTTTGTGTCTATGTAAAATTTACCATAGATGTCGGTATTGTTGTTAATACTTTTGCACTCGGTGTAGTCGTAGTTGTATGATATGAAAGTAATTGATTTAAATTTATAAAGTTAACTTGATCAGTGGTAGCGTAATCTTCTACTTACTTGAAGGATGTTATATTCATTAAAATACAAACCCAAATTCTTATCAGCTTAATACATTCTCTAAATGCGTTCTCCATAAGATTTACTTTTCGTTGTCATTACTTTATAGCCAGAACAATGTTGAAATGACTATTCATATCACTTCTACGGTATATGCATATATTGGTTCGCTCTTCAATCGTTGTCAATTTAATGGAATTTTATGCGACTGTCATACAAGTGAGAGGTTTAGCTAGCTATAAAACCAGGTTTAATCCACCATTTTCTACATAAGAAAACACCTGTTACAAGTCAGAAATATGACAGTTGTTATCCATTAATTTGATGTATTTGAGCTTTTGATTTTGCCGTTTGATTAGGGACTTTCCGTTTTGAATTTTCGTCGGAGTTCGATATTTTTGTGATTTTAAATTTCAGGTTCATCTAACGAAATATTTTTGACACTTTTAAAACACTTGAGTGTATATATCAATTGAATCAATAAATTTGTGTGAAAGGCTTTAACTGATTAAGTCATTATAGAAATCGCTCCGATTCAAGCTTAGATATGAAAAATCCTTCAAATATGCAAAAAGTCGTCACTTTCCAGATTGTTTTTGTCAAAAATGAAAACTTTGATATTTATAGCTTAGGTTTGTATATCTACTTTTTCATACACTTCCTTAATGTTGTGGTTTGTTTTTGGTTCAACGATTGACGCAACACTTTCCCGTGACTTCTCTCAAACCGACAAATAAATATTAGACAAATTAATATCTAATTATCAATTTGTATTTATGAGTACGGGTGCAAACTGATTTCCATCTTTTAAAACAAATACAATATAGTTATTTATAGGCCCTTATTATATGATATATATGGGGTTACCGTTGCACAATTTAATTTTAAAATTAGTTCTGAAGACACAGTCATTCATAAGAATAAAATCCAAAGTTTCTACAACACCAATCATATATATGTTCAAATATTGATACATGTACCATACTGAGTTTTGAAAATTAATTGACAAACACTAAAAATTAATACGATAAAAACAATCAAAATTCATCCTTATTTAGATACTGAAAAAGAGACAAAAGAAACTAAAGCGACATTCAAAAGAAAGAAAATCATCAAAAAGGACATGGCAAAAACAAACAAACAAAAAACCAACTATCTACAAAACACCATATAGAAAACTAAAAACCGAGCAATATGAACCCTATCTCAAACCGGATGTAATCTAGGGTTTAAGAAGGGTACACAGATTATGCGCCATTGCTTGCACTGTTCGTGTTGGAATTCTATAGGATACCTTCGGTTTCTCACTATGAGGATTATCTTATATACATTCTTCCTGTACGCGCTATATTTTATTAGATGAAATTTTAGTGGTAACACATCAAGTCATTGTGATAAAAAAAGATTACATTAATATGTAACCTTCAATCTGTAAATATGAATTCGTTTATATATCTACTGTATCTTGCTGCGCACAATACCCGTGCAGGTTTTTACAGTCCCATTTATATGATATCTATATGATTACACCGTTCAAATAAATAGATGTGTTATTGTTGTAATAATTTAAAAAAAAAAATGGAAGGATTCTTGAATTTCCGTTTAAAGCTTTGACGTATCTAAAAGCAGAGGTTAGTTCTGATCGGATGTAAAATAATAAAGCTAAGATATCTGTTGCCGGAATGAGCTATTGAGTTTGGAACACATTACGGAGAGGAGAAGATAAGAATCCAATGTGAATGAAATAACATTCAAAACCCAGTCAATGAAAAAATGTTACGGATAATGGATGGCGTATAAGTACTGATAGTTTTGATTCTGTTGGTTGCTCCATCATTACCAACTTGGCAAGTTGGAAACTAAATATATTTAAGAGAGGGGCGAAAGATACCAGATGGACATTCAAACTCATAGATCGAAAATAAACTGACGACGCCATGGCTAAAAAAGTAAAAAACAAACAGACAAATAATTGTACACAAAACACAACATAGAAAACTAAAGATTAATCATTTATTATCATGCAGTCCCTATACTTACGAGTAATCTAGTACATTAATCATGATATATATTTCTTTATTATGCAGGTTAATTAATAACATATCACTAGTAATTACTACACAGTAATATAAACATATAAATAGCTCTGTTCACTTGTATGTTTGCTCAGTGCTGCCTATTCATATGCATCTTCATTTCACTTCATGAAGCTAATTATAAGTAACCAACGATTAATCAATCAATTCACTTGTTGCTTTTTTATATAAGTTCTCTCAGGTTTGCAAGACAAATACATGAGATTTCTTATCATTTCCTTTTTTTATATTATTTCCTTTTCTTACATTGTGTGATTGAGTTGTTTTATATGTATATAACAGTTTCTCATAAGTCTTTTTAGGCTAGGTGTTGATCTTTTATTTATGTGATTGTACTTGTGTAAATATTTTACTATTGTGTAAGAAGAATACTTGACACTTTAATAAAATAAATCTATTTTGTTATACCATCATATTGCTAATTAAACAACCTAAGGGGACATATCATGAACACTTATACTGAAGTAATTAAAAGACTGATCATAATTATAAAAACAAATTTGTGTTCTAATCTGAATAATTACTTATTAACATGATAAATGAGGGTTCATCTGATGTCGCATTTGCGCTGATCTGCATTTCATTTGCGCCGATTTTTTTTACAGGTAAATTACAGGTGAGTAGATATATAAAATTGTGGTATGAGTGCTAATGAGAAAACTCTCCATCCAAGTCATGTTATTTTGCATTTATCATTATAGACCTCTTCCATTAGCCACTTGTACAAATGTAATGATTTATCAATCATAAACTGCATCCCCTGCTCATCACGGGGAGATGGAAGAACGCCTACAAGATACAACTCCAGACATTTTCCTTGACAGTATCCGTAGTTCTTTATCCTCTGTCTTTCGGACATCTGCACATGGTTACGCTCGATCTGTGTTTTGATCCGTGGTGACTCTGGCGTTAAACGATTTTATGGTACATTTGTACGATATTTTGTTATGTTTAAGGACACTAACCTTGCAATATGTATGGCCCTCAAAGATTCAAGAATTGACTCATCGGCTCGTTTCGAAGTGCGAAATATCCATCATGTTACAAATAAGTTCCAAAACAATATGAATCAAAATTATAACTTAAAAACAAAAATGACCAACATTTATAACCAGATTTAACGGATGGTATAGTACATTACATGTACAAGTATAAACTTACCTGTAAATCTAATTAGGAGCAAATAATTACATTAGATGTATGTTTCATTACAATACGTTATTCTGATTGGCTAACGGCACATCATGTGTTATTCCTTAAGAAGTTGTATCACTCAATAAAACTTCTCATTCATGATGACACGAGGTCCCACAATAAAGTGCACAGGTAAATGAAATAAAAACTTGATAAAAAGCGTGTTTTCATGATCCTATAGGTAAACATGTAATTATAAGTATTGAATGCTTTTTTTTGTAACTTTATAGGGTTGTAAAAGCGTTGACCGTGCGCACATTTTAAGTATGAAGCGCTTCCGCGCTTCATACAAAATGTACTTCCGTCAACGCTTTTACATCCAAATAAATTTACAAAAAAGAGCATTCATTCTTAAATATAAAATCGACGCAAATGAAAAAAATAAAATCGGCACAAATGAAAGAAAGAAAAATTTCAAATTCAGCGCAATTGTCATACGCCCTCTGATGTATATATACATATGCTGAAACTTAGTTACATTTTTTAATCAATAAACAGACATAGTTTAAAAGTAATTTTCCTTCTGTTACATATAATTGGTAATTATTAGTTTTAGTTATATATATATATATATATTTGAAATTCTGAGGCTTTATTTTAAAAGTTTGACAAATTTAGAAAGAATGGTGGTATAACAGATTTATAGGTGGATAATTGAAACATTTGTGATATGTGTCTTCATGTACACTTGTCTTCGAGTTGCTAGAACAATACTTTCTAAGATTTATACACTTGTATTATTAGTCTCAAACAAGTAAACTTATTTATAAATCAAATTCCTATGTCTTATATTTATAAATACATGTGTATATGTGTATCTTTAAAATGCAGGCCAGTATTTCATATTACCCAGTATTGCCCAGTCCCAGTAAAACCCAGTAAAACCCGGGTTTTTCGAGTATTTCCCACTGGGCTGGGCAATACTCATAAAACCCGGGTTTTTGTCAACCCTGGTAAGAAAGATGTGAAAATTTGATTGGTTAACTTATAGTGATGGTTATTTTCTTATATGCAATGAAATGTTATATGTGAAGTTTTGTCTATAGTACTGAACATGATAAACTTTACTCGTGCCAAGTATTTCTTCATTTGAAATAAAGATAAATTCTGCACAATTTTTTGAAAAGTGCAAATTTAACAGATAGTAATAAAGGAAAATCAATGGTGGTATTACACCTAATATGGTAAGCTGCACATGCACCTTGGACCTTGTGAGTAATCGTTTTTGTGAAAATGTCATGCTATATAAGTGAAGTTTTACAAAAAATGAAATATTCTGAGTGGATTTAGTCTCAAAACACATTTTATGAGAAAATTGCCTTGAAATAAGACTCTACCGTGAATATCAGTAGAACAGAGCAAGCCATACTCAGTACTTTGTGGATTTTTTTTCAGAATTGTTCTCCTTATTTCGTATTTTCTGCTTTAATAGAAAACTTTTCCTGAAGTAATACTTTATTAATATCACGTGAAATGTGATATCAAATGAAATTGCACCTTTTTGACAGCTTTTTTCACCTACGTTTTTTTATGATCCAGACATAAGTTTCCATTTTTTGTTTATTTCATAGAAGAACCCTTATTTACTATATAGTCCTACCAATTTAATTTTGAATCCATATGGAATCATAGAAAAATGGGTTAAACTTACTTCCAAACGACCCATGATTCTGTAATTAGGAGTACCCAAATTGCGTTCATGTTTAAATTCACGTCAGTAAAAAGTCGAATAATTAATGTTTTGTATTAATTCTTCAAATATTTAGAACAATTTGACAATAGTCCAGACTAACTATTCATTTTTTTAGAAACGAATGCCGGTAACATATTGCATTTGGTCATTTTTAAAAGATGCATTTTTATGGAGGTCGCATTGCGAATTTTTCGTAGATTTTACTTTTTCAGCCCCGTAATACGTGAACTTTTTGAATATTTAACTTAACTTTGGACATATATTAAAATAATTTACCCTTGAAACGTGCTTTGTGAAAAAATTTAATTTTGGTACCCTGAAATTTGCATACGTCGTTATAAAAAATTAATTTTTATCCTTAGATAAATTTTTTACGTGACATTATCTTATAAGAATTTTAGTCCTAAACAAATTATTTGAAGCAATTGCCTAAATTAATTTGGGTAATGACTTTTAATCTTTGACATACGTAAATTAAAGTTTTAGTGAACATAAAATTATTATAATTTGGAAGCAAATTTCATATAAATATATTCATTTTAGGAAAGTTATTGATCATAGTTGTCAAAATCTTTTATGGCTGTATCAAATTCGGTATAATTAAGTTTTACAATAAGTACATTATTAAATCTGGTCGTAAACTTAATTGATAGTTATTTTAGTATATTTTTATACCTTGAATAGATAAAGTAAAAATATGCAATATTGCGGCATACCATAGAAATTGCCTATTGCCTACTTGTTCCAATATTATTATGAGGCTGACCTCATACAGGAAATTCGTAGGAAGAAAGAAAAGAAGTTAACAATATCCTCTAACTTTTCATTCCGCTATATAGATGATGTTCTCTCACTAAATAATCCAGTTATGGTGACTATGTTGAACGCATCTATCCCATAGAGCTAGAGCATATTAGGATTACCATTACGAGTTGGTTGTCTGCTACGGAATATCAGTTTCACAGATGATTTCGGATAAGTTCCTTATGTCATAACTACAATCCCGTTCCCTTTTCACGAATATGACCTACCGAATTAGACTATTTACCAGGTTTGTGATAACATGAGCAACACGACGGTTGCCACATGTGGAGCAGGATCTGCTTACCCTTCCGGAGCACCTGAGATCACCCCAGTTTTGGCGGGGTTCGTGTTACTTAGTCTTTAGTTTTCTATGTTGTGTCTTGTGTAGTATTATTGTCTGTTTGTCTTTTTTTCTTTTTTAGCCATGGCATTGTCAGTCTGTTTCCGAGGTATGAGTTTGAATGTCCCTCTGGTATCTTTTGTCACTCTTCTACAGAGGACGACAGATATGTGTCAACTGTCGTTTACATAATCCTGTCCTCTTTTCCTGGAATGTAACCTACCGAATGAAACATCACAGGATAGATACTTATATGACGAGCACTACCGTTGCCACATGTGCAGCAAAATCTGCCGAGCCTTCTGGGGCATATGAGATCACCCCGGTCTTCAGGGAGCTCGTTGTGTTTCATAGATTTCTGTTTGTCTTTTTCGTCTTTTGTTTTTATGTGGGTTTTTTTTGTGGCTGTGACATAATAATATATCTAGGTTCTTTTTATTTTATTTACGACCCTCTAGATAAAATTGAGTATAGAAATGGGGAATATGTCAAAGAGACAACAACCCGACCAAAGAGCAGACAATAGCCGAAGGCTACCAATGGGTCTTCAACGTAGCGAGAAAATCCCGCACCCGGAGATGGTTACATGAATCAGCTGGCCCCTAATTAATATTGTGTACTAATTCAGTGAAAATGGACGTCACACTAAACTTCAAAACATATCAATGAACTAAAATTAAAAAATATACAAGACTAACAAAGGCCAGAGGTTCCTGACTTGGGACATGCGCGAAAATGCTGCGGGGTTAAACATGTTTTGTGAGATCTAAACCCTCCCCCTATACCTCTAGCCAATGTAGAATAAAGAAACACATAGCAATACGCACAGTTAAACTCAGTTTAAAATAAATCCGAGTCCGATGTCAGAATAGGTAACGATGGTCTAGTGCATAATGAAAACCTGTTTATGAATTTTTTTGGATTGTCTATTTTTTTGCATAATAGAAACAAGTGTTTTTCATTGTTACACCAGCAAACCGGAAGATGACTTGATAAGTTCAGATCAAACTTATCCTCGTCGTTACATTCAAATTGAAGTCGATGATATGTCCGAGTCTAAATTATCGATGTGCTTGCAGCATTTTGGAGAGACAAAATGGCCATTCAACAAACGCATGAATAGTCATCGAAGAGACTGAACCTGTAAGATCGAGTTCCCCGTAAGTCGTCATTTGAGATCACATTGGCACGCCTCAGCTGCTCTCAAAAACCGTACCATCCCTATCATGGACCAGAACGAGTGTTGGTCAAGGACAGACAGACTAGCTCCGGAGAGGTTTTGGATAAGAAATTTAAGGACAGTTTCCCCAGAGGGCTTTAAGAAAAAAAAAACAAAGAATGAGTCTCTACCATTACTTGTTTGCAATACCTCAGACTTAAGTACAGTTCGCTTACAGTTTTAAGGAATTTATTCCTCCTCTCAAACATCGATATCGGAAAAAAAATATCAGAGTATTGATTTATTTTAATTTGTATAACGATTAAAATTATAATTTTAGTTTGTCTATCACATGTCAAGATAAGAATCATTTTACATCTTACTGATGAAGGATATTGGTTTTCCGAAATATTTAAAATTTGTTCATGATTGTTGGTGATGTTGTAACCCTAAATATACAACTCCAATTTTAAAAATCTAAAGCTATTCTAATTCCTTTACATAGTAAAAATACTCCAATAAGTAGTTGGTATGTATTAAACATGTTTTGAAGATGTTTGGAAAATTTTACTAAGACATGACATTTTGACCCCCCCCCCCCTTTTTCCCTGTCATGGTATATTTACTCCCCTATACATCACCAATTTCAAAAATGCTAGCTATTCTTACTCCTTTACACAGTAATAATACTCCAAAAAGTAATTGGTATGTATTTAACATGCAGTAAAGATATTTGAAAATTTTTACTTAGCCATGGTAGTTTGACCCCTCTGTCATATTATAGTGTATAGTGAACCCCTCCTATCAGGTCCAATTCAAAACTCAAAGCTATTCTAACTCCTTTATGTAGTTATAATACTCCAAATGTATGCCGTGTTGTGCTTCTTCGTTACATTTGTTGTTTTTATAATGATTAAGATGATAACACAATGTTGACTGCTGTACCCCTATTTTTTGACATTTTTACTTATTGTGTCTGTTTGTTTTGTTTACCGTTTAACACGGGACACTTTTAATTTGCAAAACACTCATTTGAAAATCCGCCGCCGCCTCAAATAAGAGCTACAGTGTCATGTGTATAACCAAAATGTGCGGAATTACATGGGATTCAATTTCTACTGTTACTATTATATTTAATTTGCTATTTGGTTTATAAAAACATGGGATTTTCATTATCCCATGGGACAGGGCAAAATCCCATGGGATATTTTTTGGTCCCATAGGATAATTGTAGTCCCATGGGATATTTGTTGTCCCATGGGACTTTAATTATCCCATGGGTTTTTTAATATCCCATGGGACAAAATAAAATCCTATGGGATTCAAATTATAAATGTATAGATATAAATATACAGTAATGTGTATGTTACCATGAATGCTGTGTGGTAGTAAAAAGTTATATTTTTTATATATATATATATTTTGTTTTTCATTTTGTCAAAAACATGTTTTTTATTTGTTTATATGACAATAAAGATTATTCTTATTTTGGAATGTATAATAATATTTAAAGTCAAAGAATAAAGTCCTTTCACTGAAACAAAATGATGAAATGTCTAAATAAATGAAAAAATATTGTTTTGAAATCTTTGTCTTGTTTATTTTGTTATGAAAAATAGAACTGAAAAAAAATATTTCATATTTTGACTGAATAGTTTACTCTTTTCATGAGGTAAGTTTTTTTTTGTTATAGTTTCATTGCAATACATGAATATGCAAACAATTTGAATTATATACCTTTGTGGTGTACATAATATTATGCTTATATTTGCAAATTATTCGTTTTTTCTTTTATTAAACGAACCTAAACACAGAACGTAACTAAGTTTGTGACGGACAGATGAAATAGCGTCCGGACATTCGAACATTGGCTGTCTTGTTCTCTATTGCCTTCTCAAATTCTCTGGTAAAGTAAAACCATCCGCCATACAAATCATCTACAACAAATGAGAAAAATACGTCATACTTTATGAAGCAGTTTCTGCCAGTTTCGCCAGCAGTACCTTGTACGTGTATATATATTCACCCCTGACAATCTTTCGACTATATTGACTGTTTGTCTCGTCATTATTACAAACAGTCTTAGTTTTAAGAGTTTAGTCGATCCCTTAAAAATGAATTATGAAGATGAGAAAAAAAAGATTTTCCCTTAAGATTATCTAATCCATCACTAATTTGCATGACGATTATGTAAAAGATTTAACATACCCTTGAGTATAAAATTGTCGAAAAATTCACTCCATGTCAAAACAGGAACTCCCTCCTTTCCCTGAAGAAAGACATACAGTGATACAGCCCTATCTTTGGGATTCCTGTTTAGATATATGATCTGTTGTCTGGTGTAAAAGCATTGAAATAATTTCGTGAGCCCAGTGTCTACCTTAAAAGAAAGCAGGAAAAATAAATGTTAAGAATTCATTACTTCTTCTTAATGTACAAAATATCTACAAATGTTGATTCAGACTCTGTGGCTAAAATGGCTATGCTAACACTATAAAATTAATTGTTAGCGCAGACCAACATTTGCATCTGTAAACATTTTTAACGAATAGCATGCCCTAGATATATCAATTTCAAAACGTTGAATATTTCTTAAAATTAAGAGCTTATAGGGATTTAACTGTTTCACTGCAAAAGAAGTTAAAAAAAAACAACAAAGTTTTGAACATTTTTCTAGAAGTTCCCCTTGTGTAATAATCAAGTAAACCTTAATAAATGGCAAGGACAATGGACAGATAATAGATATCTGACAACAATAAAGGTAGGACAAGTTATAACCTGTTTCTAAGTATTTGATACGCTCATATATACGCATCTATGGAGATATGTGTCATTTAATACCTTGCTTCGGAGTATTACTCGTTGAACTATTTTCAAACAATGACGGGGATCAAAGTTTGTCACCTGAACTTATTAATTTGCATGTTTATAATAATATTTTTGAACGCCTAGCTTAATTATCGGGCCATAGTGATTATTTCTAATCTTTCAGTGATTTTAACTACGATTTAAGAACTTACAACTTTTGTAATAAAATATATGAAAATAGTGGAATTAACTTTTTTGAAGTGTAAATAAATTGCAATGAATGTTTTAGATAAATAACGTGCTCTTGATGGTTCTTTTGAATCTATTGGCAGTATACTGCTCAACTCTTAATACTACACCTCTCTACAATCTTATCAAACGAAAGCTTGAAAAGCGTAATAATGGAGGAACTAATAGCTCCCAAATAAAAATTGAAATCATTTTCCAAAATCGGTGCCTGATTAACTAGATGGTTGTTTTGTAAATCTGAATGTGAATTTGTTTGCTGCAAGTCATTGAAAGTAATGATAATAATGAAAATTTATAGAGCGCCCTTTATAAAGATAAAAATTATCCCAAGGCGCTGTATATTCAGCATGGTTATTAAAACAAATCAAAGACAAAACAAAAACATAAAACATACACTGTGTCAGTTTCAAATGCTGAATTAAAAAATAAACAAAAAAAATGCCTACCATAAAATAATAGGTCAATACGAAAAAACATGTTATAAAAGCAACAAAAAAAATAGTCACAGTCTGGGCTAAATGGAATAAAAAAAGAGGGACGAAAGATACCAAAGGGACAGTCAAACTCATAAATCTAAAACAAACTGACAACGCCATGGCTAAAAATGAAAAATACAAACAAACAACAGCACACACGACACAACATAGAAAACTAAAGAATTAACAACACGAACCCCACCAAAAAACTAGGGGTGATCTCAGGTGCTCCGGAAGGGCAAGCAGATCCTGCTCCACATGCGGCACCCGTCGTGTTGCTTATGTGATAACAAATCCGGTAAATAGTCTAATTCGGTAGGTCACATTCAGGAAAGGGAAGGGGATTGTAGTTACGACGTAAGGAACATATCCGATATCATTTGTGATCCCTTAAAAATGAATTATGAAGATGAGAAAAAAAAAAGATTTTCCCTTTTGAATATTGGTTAAGATATATTGATTAAAAAAGTTGCATCAAAAGTTGATCCAAAATAAGTTAAAAAAAAAACGTAAAAGAGAAAAGAAAAAATCTGATTAAAAAGTCATGCGATTAAAATTAGTCTTTAGCGGAGATTTAAAAAACCTCTAGGAACTTGCGCTGTCTTTAACTGTTCGGGAGAATGTTCAAAGAGATGCAACTGTCCCATCAAATTGTCAACGTACGGACTGTTGTGAGAATAATTATGAGAAGTTCAAAATTACATGTTCGTTACATGTGTGCGTCGCTGTTTGTGATGTTTTTGAGTGTGTTTGTGTTGTGATCCTATCATGTGATGATGTTATTTTAGCGATATTTTTTAACATTGACATACACGCAGGAGGTTTGGCTAGCTATACAACCCAAGGCTGTTTTTAAATTTCCTGTAAAAAGTCAAGAATATTGCAGTTGTTGTCAAATAGTTTGTTTCCCATGTTAGTTGACGTTTGTTTTTTGTTGCACTTAGGGTTTCCTCTTATAGTTGGTGTGTTTCCATCGGTTTATGTTTGTAACCCGGATTTGTTTATTATCAATCGATTTATAACTCTTTTGAACACCGGTATACTACTGTTGCCTTCATTTAATATATATCTGTGTCCATATCATCAGTTTATTTTGTAAATAAAGTTTCCGTAGAGAATTGTACGCTTAAATAGTAATTCTGATTGAAAAAATATAATTATTGAATGTAATTCCGGGGTCAATTGGTGAATAACTAAGCATATATTTGCTGTACATTTTAATAAAAAAAAGATTAAAATTAGATTAAAATCAGATAACTCGTCATACTTTGTTTCCTTTTAGAGATTAACAAAATGAATATCTCAATCTTCAAAATCGGTTATCTAAAAATACTACCATCGCTAACATTTTTAACAATAAAAATCGTGGTTACCCTTCTATCGATAAGTGTCATGCCAAAAAATGACTTACATGTCCCCGTCTTTCAACCAACAATACGGTAAGGTCCACGTTTAATGGTCGCACATTTTCTTTAAATTTTGAAACTGATATAACTTGAAAAACAAACAGTATTATTTATTTACTCACATGAAACAAACCGGGGTGTGGTATTCAGTACGTAGGAGAAACTGGACGATATTTATCTAAACGCACTCAAGAACATCTGTATCGTTTTAAAAGACCCAATAAATTCAAAAGTATCATTTACCAACACCTTAAGAAGCACAACCATCCTTTTAAATATTAAGCAGTTCAACCTTTAGAAGTAGTAAATAAGCAGCCTGGTGAATCGCATTCAAAGTTTGTACGATCACGGAAAATAATTGAATTAAATTGGATTAAAAAATTACAGACAGTTTACCCTCTCGGTCTAAATGATAATATCATGGGAATTGGTAATATATCTAGAACCAATTCCGTTAACATTTTGGATATAGTTTCTAAAACTGTTCGTAAAAAACGTTCTCACGGTCGTAGAACAAATCGCAATCAAAGAAAATTTCGGGCCAATCATACCAATATTTCGGACCTAATTTCTATTTCAAAAAACAACGGCAGACATTATCTGTTAACAAAACTCTGTTCGTTACCGGTTAATAAGTTAAATAAAATTTTGGAGGATTGCAACACAATTTCATATAGCAGTCCTAAGTATGAAATTGTTCAAATTATTATGGCATATTGTTATTCTAAATTATTTCCCAAAATTGATCGCCCTGTAGATCATAAAAAACATTTTATTAAAATTAAGTATGTCAATAAAGGCTTTGATTTTGTAAATATTGCCGGTATATTTAACGACCATTCTGTTAAAGAACAAATTCCTGGATATTTTGACAATACTGAGCTACCTCTTATTTGTTATATTTACAAGAAATCTACCCGGAAATTTGTGTTTAATTATAGTCAATTGTGTAAAGATGTTAATATCAGTGAAAATACACCTACTTCATGTAATTGCAGTAATTCCGAATATATTTATGGACCCATTTCCCATGTTATAACAGGAGATCTTAACATCGTTCAAGACCGAGAGTTAAAATCATTCCTCAGTAAAGGACCTAAATATCGTCCCCCGTCAATTATTAATTGGAATGAGTGTCGTAATATCATCCACGACTCACTCCATACTTACTGTATGAAATGGATAAAACGGGAAAAAGCTGACAAAAAATCTTTGGACTCTTTTTTTAATTCAGTAATGAAGATAGTTGATATACGTATTCAACATTTTAAAGAACATTTTACTATAAACAATAACCACAATAAACCTATTTCTCGTATCAAACATAAACTAAAAGAACTAACCAAGGAATTTGTTTTTGTCCCGGCAGATAAAGCTGCTAATACTATTATTATTGTTTGACGTAAATTTTACATTGAGGTTCTGAAAAAGGAAATCACCAATTCACCAACATTCCAACTGACTCCATTTTCAGAAAACGAAATCTGTAACAAACATAAACTTTTAGCCACCGCTTTACAAGCAGAGCCAAATACAATGAAAGTCCCAACTATGTATTGGCTTCCGAAGCTACACAAAACCCCTTACAAATATAGATTTATTTCGTCTTCAAGCCATTGTTCAACTACTAAATTGTCTATTCTTCTTACCAGCACACTTGGTACAATTAAAAACCTGATAATAAATTGTTCAAATAAGGCCTTCGAAAATAGTGGAATAAATTACTTTTGGAGTGTCAAGAACTCGTTGGAAGTACTTGATAAATTGCATGCTTATATTGGTGATTTTGAATCTGTTCAAAGTTTTGATTTTTCTACCCTGTATACCACATTGCCTCACATTCTCATTAAGAAAAAATTCACACACCTAATTAAATGGGCATTCAAGAAATCAGAATGTGAATATATATGTTCAAACTCTTTTAGGTCATTTTTTAGTAGCAATAAACAAAAAAACTATGTTAATTGGACATGCTTTGATACTATATATGCCCTTGAATTTTTACTAGATAACATTTTTGTTCGTTTTGGGGATTCCGTATATCGTCAGATTATCGGAATTCCAATGGGGACTAACTGTGCACCACTTATTGCGGACCTGTTTTTGTATTGTTATGAGTTACAATTTATGACAAAAATAAGCAAAGACCCATCGAAACAACATCTGATAAACAAATTTAATAATACTTTTAGATATTTGGATGATATTTTGGCTCTCAATAATGACGACTTCAGTATGTATATTAATGAAATTTATCCTGTTGAACTTACTTTAAATAAAGCTAATACTAACAATGACCACTGCCCTTTTCTCGATCTTGATATCTATATCACTAATGGAAAGCTGAATACTAAAATTTATGATAAAAGGGATGATTTTTCATTTCCTATCGTTAATTATCCGTTTTTAGATGGTGACGTTCCCTTGTCACCATCTTACGGTGTTTATATATCTCAACTTGTACGATTCGCTCGTGTATGTAACAATGTTTTAGATTTTAACGAGAGAAATTTATGTATTACTGAAAAATTATTACACCAGGGTTTTCGATATCATAAACTAGTCAAAACATTTACTAAATTTTATCATCGGTATAAAGACATCATTCGTAAATATAGCTCAACATGCAGACTTTTAATACGTTCAGGTATTTCACATCCAATTTTTTATGGTAATATTCTTTATAAAGCACAAAGGTGTCAGTATTCACCTCAGAAACTTACAAAACCTTTGAATAGACTTATTTAGAAGGGATATAATTACGATACTGTTGTCAAGTCATTAAAGATTGCATATTTTGGCGTTAATATTGAGTCACTGATAAGGTCTTTGCATCGGAACTAAACACATTAATTTTTTTTAAAAACAGTTGTTGGCATGACACGGGTTATGTTCTTCTCATATATGTTATGATGGTATGATACTAAACCCCTAACGGGAAGGATTGCGCCTGATGTTCATATGATGAAATCATAATCTTTCAGTCAGTTTAATTGAAGTCTGGAGCTGGCATGTCAGTTAACTGCTAGTAGTCTGTTGTTATTTATGTATTATTGTCATTTTGTTTATTTTCTTTGGTTACATCTTCTGACATCAGACTCGGATTTCTCTTGAACTGAATTTTAATGTGCGTATTGTTATTCGTTTACTTTACTACATTGGTTAGAGGTATAGGGGGAGGGTTGAGATCTCACAAACAAGTTTAACCCCGCCGCATTTTTGCGCCTGTCCCAAGTCAGGAGCCTCTGGCCTTTGTTAGTCTTGTATTATTTTAATTTTAGTTTCTTGTGTACAATTTGGAAATTAGTATGGCGTTCATTATCACTGGACTAGTATATATTTGTTTAGGGGCCAGCTGAAGGACACCTCCGGGTGCGGGAATTTCTCGCTACATTGAAGACCTGTTGGTGACCCTCTGCTGTTGTTTTTTATTTGGTCGGGTTGTTGTCTCTTTGACACATTCCCCATTTCCATTCTCAATTTTATATAAATTATGTACAATCATAAAGTTTTGAAACTATATAATAGAATGTCACTAAATATTTTGGATGAAAACTATTTATACTCTACATAATTGTAGAAAGGAAAATCTTTCGTTAAGGAACTCTAACAATGATCTGGTGTTACAAAAGTTAAAGAGAGCTTCCTGATTGCCAAGCAGAAAGACACGTACTCGTCTTATTTCGAAAACAGTGTTTTAACGAAGTTGTCACTAGTCATTCTGATAATCTTTTTTAAAACAAGTGTCTTTGTGTTTGAAGTTGTTATATGCCAGTAATTTTGGCATATTGCCACAGGAAATCATAGCTATTGTTCTCAGACAATCTTATAAATCTTATAAAATCGTTGTCACTACGTATTCGTTCTACCTTTTGACTTATCTCACTCAGGTAAATCGCACTATTGGCAATGTTTTTCCACTGAAATTTAGCCCGTTAACATATGGCTATTTAAAAAATTAAAACGTGAATATTTTGATAAAATGTTAATTGCATCTGGGATGATTCCACATTGTTTTCTACCGATATCACCTAAAAACTGATAAAATCTTTAAACGGAAATGTGTTTGGTAAGTGATTCAGGCTTCATTTCGCAAAGTTTAAACAGGAACATCAATTTTTGTTTTTCTACTAGTATAGGTGTTGTCGCTAAAGGTTGGTCATATATTCACACATATCCTACCGTGTTTGTTTAGGAACGCCTTGAATATGTTTTAACAATGAACTGTTGGAAAGTTTCAAGGTACCTTAAAGTTATGTTTTTTTGCTTTATCCCGTTTCAAAGCTAAATCCGTAGAGTCCCGCAGGTATCACTATTTTGCTGTAGAGGTCAAACACAGTTCACGGATTTAACAAACAAGATCCAGTACCGGCTAAGGCAAAATAAGCATTGCAACCCTTCCTGCATGAATGCTGAATACCTGTGCTCGGTGATAAGTCAACCGTCATTACTTTTCCAAAGTGATTGGTCTCAGTTAGAAAGTCAACACTTTTATCACCTAGATTGAGTATACATGGTCTAGTTCAGTTTTGTAGCATAAGATAACAGATTTCAGAGGATTAACTCAAATCTCTATTTTAGTGAATAATCGTACAAATATAGTTCAACATAATTTGGAGTCTTTGTGGTAAAGTACCAATACAAACTACATCGTCAGCAAATGATGGATTAATTGTACGAATTTTTAAAATATTTGCGGTTCCAATTAAATCTAATTCATTTAATAGGTCAGCAATGTAAACCAAGCAAGGAAGAGTAGATAGAACACCACCTTGCCTTACGACCTGCTGCACTTTGAAGGGTTCTGATACGTGTTCATATATCACATGTTCGTTTTGCAGCTTATCGTATCCTGGTGCCTTTCGTAGTTTAGAATTTCTGTTTTTTTTTACCTCTATGGAGGATGTCATTATTTGTTGCACATGACTCGAGTATTCGATCTACGAATTCAGTCACATGGCCTATGAAATCACGGTCAAATTTAGCGTTTTCTTTTGGTATATAAACGTCTGCATAAAAGTCAGCAAAAGTATTTGAAATATCTTTAGGAGATTTACGATGTCGGTTGTTATGAAGTATTTCTGAAATTTGATGTGTTTAACGGTTTTTTCTGACGGGTTACTAAGCGCCAAAAGAGTCTTACATAACACGCATCTGCTTCGTCGTTTCACGGTATATATTATCTATGTAGGCATTGTATGTAAAAGGTTAACGATTCCGAAATTCGTTTTTCGCAGATTTGCTTTTGACGTTAGAAGGAAAGTTAACCCCTTGGAATCTGGGAATCCACTTCCTACGAGCCAAACGTTCAGCTGAATATGCTTGTTTTATTTCTTCTGACCAATACGGCTTAGTTTTGGGATTAAAGCTACCCGACGGTATTGTAATATTTGAACAGTCTTTCAATTTATCGGTAAGTTTGTCAGCTAGTGTATCTAATAATGCCAAATTACATGACGACAATGCCAAGAGGTCAACTGCTATTTTATTGGTAAGTTCGTTTTATGCTTCAAGACTTTCCGATGCTTTGCGCCACAATAGCTAAACAATATTGCAACCATTTGTTGAATTGCAAACATACGGTATACTCAGTTTCAGGAAAACAGGTAGATGATCCGAAGTAAGACTTAATGTTCCTTACTGTGGAATAATTAATATTCGTGGATTTTGTGGGTATAGGCAAACCCCGATGTAAATGTTACATATATTCTAAAGACTTTCACAATATAAAGAAAACAAATTTCGATGAAAATATAAGTTTCTTTCAATCCACGAAAATTGGAATAAAAAAAAATAAAGTGAAACCACAGTAAAAATTCGTTTACTTAATAAAGTGATTGTTTACATTTTTTATTATCATAAGCTTTAAGAAGAATACTAATTATGTTGAAAGTGCTTTCTCATATATTCCAATATATACCTAAGTTAATGAAGGAACTAATAATAATTCTTTGTTATCATATAAGTAAAATTATACATGTGACATGAACAAAAGTAACAACAACAACGAAATAACTGAGTTGAACAATGGACTTTATATTTTCCATTATCTACAAATTATAAAGTTACTATAGTTTTAAGAAAACATATGTATACAATCTTTGTTTCCCTTCTCTTTTCTGTATATGACAAATGAAAACAAATAATTAAGCCTATTTAAACAAATCAAAAACGTGGTTTTGAATTTGATAGATAACTTACAAGGGATGACCCTGACATATGTAGTTTTTAAAAATCTCAAATTTAAAGTCGTAGTAGCGCATTTCTTTGTGAATATATTGGCAGTTGTTCAATTTTTTTCTAAAGTCTTTGTATTCTTGCTATAGATATTTTTTTTCGTGACATACTTGATTATCGTTTTTTTGTTTGTTACATATAGTTTATGATGACATATACTTAAAAAGCATTGGACCATTTACAAATCGTATAGCATGGTAAAAAAGCATAGAAGGAAGTACAAGAAAGTAAGCAGTAAAGATATTTCCTTTTTAAAAAAAAAAAAAATATCTTCAAATGTTTGAAATTGTTTAATATACCGTAGTAAGAAAAGTGGGTAAAAATGTAAGTTGCAATTGTGTATCGGTGTTCAAATCTCATAAATCGATGGAAGAGAAACAAATCAAAGAAACAAAACAAAAATTGAACGAGACCCGGTGCGTCGACAGTGTAAAAGTAAGTTGTTTTATTCACAGTAGTCATTATAATGTGAAATTCAAATTGTATTTTTTAGTTTCATGTGTTGTTAATTAATCATGTTTAATTCAATTCAATTAAAAATTATGATGGTGTCAAATTTCAAACTTCAAACTGCTACAATAGGGTATTTTAGCTTTTAGCCTTCCGTCACCATATGCACACTAAAGATTCCCTGAAGTTTCAACTTTGTTATTGTTTTGGGCTGATGAGATCATTGGTTTATACTGAACAAACAGCTTTGTCAATGTATCCTGAGCACTTGCTTGTTTTGTTTGATTTCTTGTTGTACAATTTTATTTTTATGCAACTGTTAAATATTGATTCATAATTCTTACTTCAAATTCGATTTGTTCAAACGTTTAAGTATTTTTCTAATTAAGATACACAACATAATTCGACAAAAGTGTATTACCTACAACACTATTTAAAAAAAGGGGGAACGTAATTCTAAACTATATTTTACCATTAAATACTAATATGTGTGTGTTCAATGAACGATATCTAATAAGAATAAGATATATATGTCAGACCATTGTAATTTAACAAGACATTAATAAATTAGAACTTTACGGACCCCATCACGAGTTGGTTGACCGTTATGGAATAACCGTTTCACAAATGCTATCGGATATGTTCCTCACGTCGTAACTACAATCCCCTTCCTTTTCATGAATGTGACCTACCGAATTAGACTATTTACCGGATTAGTTATCACATAAGCATTACGACGGGAGCCACATGTGGAGCAGGATCTGCTTACCCTTCCGGAGCACTTGAGATCACCCCTAGTTTTTGGTGAAGTTCGTGTTGTTTATTCTTTAGTTTTCTATGTTGTGTCATGTGTGCTGTTTTTTGTTTGTCTTTTTCATTTTTAGCCATGGCGTTGTCAGTTTGTTTTAGATTTATGAGTTTGACTGTCCCTTTGGTATCTTTCGTCCCTCTTTTAGAACTGTTAATGATGTGTTTTATTTTTAAGAGTAAGTTCTTTAGGTAAAATTTTCGTAGTACAAACAGAAAGATCTTGATTATTCAAAGCAAAAATATCATGAAAGTAACAAGGAGTGTTTTTATATTGATCAAAGTAAATTAATAGATACCAGAATTAAATTTTTGAACACCAATCGATCATTTCGTCTACAAAAGATAAGTGCATGTTTTGCTCGAATCCAAAGAGTTAAAAACGTTTTTAATTAAAGGGGCGTCATTGATGATCCTATGAATGCCTACCACCTGTCAATAAACTTTATTGCCAAAACGTACATAAATATTGTCAAGTACAAAAAAACAATAATCACATCTCCAGTAAGTATTTCTAACATATTTTCGATTTTCATTACACAGTAAAGCCTTGTATGAGTTGCATCAAACACCTTTGCAATCAGATTGATTAAAGAACCATTTAGTTAAATAAGAAAACTTCTGATACGATAAGTGTAGTGCACAGAGTCAAAACATCCTAACTTTCAAAAGAACTGATTGGACCAGCAAATCATTTAATTCAAATAAAACACCCATAGAGATTTTTACACTACAAAACTATTGTTTTTATATGCTGTATCACAAAATTCAATGACAAGTTCCTAACAGTTGAACAGCAAACGCATGAATCTGACAGATAAAGATCAATTTGTAGACACAAAAAGGACCCGTATGTAAAATGTTTACGCCCACAAACAGTGCCACCTATAATTTTTTCTACGGCATCTTTGAAAACGATGTCCCGTTTCTGTAGTAAATTAAAACATTAAATCAACTAAAACATAAAAAGTAAGTGTAAAAAAACAAATTGAAAATATATTTGCAGACTACTGGTTATGCATGATACGCTAGCAATGTGCGCAATGTCCTTTAATCCAAGATTTAAAATTAGTGTGTTTCCCTATGTCAAAATGGTGGATTTCAATGTTTACATTTTTTCATCTATTTATAAGCTAACACATTTTCGTATCCAGCAATTTTATAATTGATCTTTGAAGATCATACAATTACATTTACCGTTAGAAAGTGGCTACACGTTACCAGCCATCGTTACAAAGTAGCCATGATTTTTTAGGGGATACCCCTGGAATGTTGTGTATATAGAATTTACGGTAAAAAAATCGATGGTATCGTCATTATATAACCATGCATACACAAGTCATTACAGAAAATGCATTCTTTATAGAACTTATTAGGTAGCCAGACATATTTAATTGTCTGATTTAGCAACAATTCGTGTAAATAAGCCTGATGGGTCGTGTTGAGACAAACACGAGGACCGTTGGATTGTTGATATAAAAAGGAGATGTTTGTTTTCCTGAATTGTACGTTGATATTACTAAATACTTTACCATTAATTACCATTATCGTGTAATACTCTCAAGAGCTATATAATACACTTGCCTAAGAAATACGTTTAGGTAAGTCCAGAACTTCCTTTACTAGGTCTTTAAAAAATGAGGCTGAGGATGTTCACAAATTACAATATTTACATTACAGCATTTGTTTTGCATTTGATATATCTCACATGTACAATGTATGTACATGCAGAACAATATATAGAGAGTAAATGAACATACCTGGGTTTAATTCCCATCCTAGGTATTAATTTTAATACTCATAGGTTGGAACAAATATAGCAGATTGCAATGTTGACCATAATGTACATATATAGTGTCTAAAAATTAATGCTGATTGATGGGCCAAGTCTTCAACATCCTTTGTTCTAAGTATACAGCAGCTACTCTAAGGATTAGTAACAGAATACTTTACATATCGTCCAGTGGATAAGTCCTGTCTTTTTTGTCTAAATTATTTCCTTATTTATATCATTATTTCTTATATTCTCTTGTACATGTATTTAAAACAAAAGCTAGTATTAATCTTTTTTCCTCATTTGCTTGAAAACAATGAATTTGAAATGTATTCATTGTTGATGTCTGTAAGGTTAACTTCTTACAGACACTTGGACTCTGGTGGATAGTTTATAGACTGTTATCTGATTGGCAATTATACTGTATCATATTTAAATTCAGTGTCCTCTTTATAACGTTTTGAGAAATGAATTTTATGATAATATAGTTATAGGTTGTAAAAATATTGAAAAGGTAAACAAAAGTGCCAAATTTAATTGGCTTTTTATTCAAGAAAACCTAAAGGATTAAAAAGTGTTGCAATTTATATTAATAAACAATAATACATGTTTTGAACTGAGAAAAGTATCAGTATAGTACATATATTGTTTTATCTAAGATGTTGAGAATATTTGCCTGTTGATAATATATTTAAATGTTATGCCTTTAATTTTTCTACTATATGTGTGACTCTGATCTGGCTGTGATTTCAAATCTTAAGAATTGAGATGGTTATATTCATATTAATATGGTTTATATCAAAATAATTGTGTCAATTGTAAAAAAATCATTATAATAAATTACTTTGCTCTTCATGGGCCCT
Organism: Mytilus edulis; assembly: GCA_019925275.1. NCBI lineage: Eukaryota > Metazoa > Mollusca > Bivalvia > Mytilida > Mytilidae > Mytilus > Mytilus edulis. The sequence continues at coordinate 30,367,526 of CM034355.1, read as the reverse complement.
TTAGTTGGAATAAAAATGTCTCATCATATACCACATCTCTTTATTTCAGTACTAACAGGTTAACTTAAGTATTTAAAGTAAGCGAGATATTGACAAGCTAAGCCATGACTGTAAATTCAGATAGTATCATGAAGTTTTTATTAAAGTAAATAATACGATTAAATTGATTATCTCAATAAAAAGAACTTGCATTTTGATTTGATACTACGAGATTATATCTGATATCAGAATAATACAAATCTCATTGTTGTCCATTGTTTAAAACAATTCTGAACATACTGTATTTAAATCAGTTTTGTTTTTGTCTGAGACTACTTTAACATGGGAAGTGACCAATCTCTTTGTTTACATGGTAGTAGACTCAGGATTTTGATTGTGTAGTTCAATTGCATTTTAGATGAGGTAAATATGAATTTGGATTAAATTTGCAGTTGATTCAGTATATTTTATGACTTAATACAATTCTTTTATTTCAACAAATCATTTTCAGACATTAAATACTGGTCAGCTTTAATAGCTTATTATTCAATCAATAATTTAATTGAAAGGACTCAACAGTTGTTTGCAGGACTTTTGAATTCAAATATAAGAAAAAAAAGTAAATCAAATCTTAAAATAATACATTTAATAGGAATTATGAAACTGCAAGATATACGTTTGCAATACAGCTTTTTGTTCAGTTATTTTTGTGTTGATTATTATATTTAAAACCCAATTCTTGATCTTTGGATGTTAAGATTTTTTCTCTTGAGTAAGGCAAGCAATAGAACTTGTACATCTTCTACAGTTTCTTATCTCGGGGTGGATCCAGCCAATTTTAATCAGGAGTGGGGGTATTCTCAACCACAGAAAAAAAAGGGGTAGGGTTCCAACTATGCTCCCATTCAAATGCGTTTATCTTCAATAAAAAGAGGGGGGCAGGAATAATATAACAAAAAGTATACATGTACTTCTGTCCACAGCAAATTGACTTGTTTTCACGCAATGCTCATGATGTTCACATTTTGGAGCATGCAAAAACTACATCTACTTTTACCATGTTTTTTTTAATGTTATGAAATGTTAAATTCCTCTGTAGTTTTGCTGACAAATGTCTGATAAACCCCTCTTGTTTTCTTTTATCTAAACAAAAAGGTGTTTGAGCATATACAATAAATCAAAGTTTCAGAGAAAAAACAGTTAAATTTATAATTTTCTTCTTTGGAAGTTTTCAAAATCCTGTAAGTACTTGAACCATTCCATGACTATTTAAATGTTAAAGCAGTAGAGAAACATGCAATATCGAAAAGTTATTCAAGAAAGTGTCGAAATATAACTTCAAACATTAATTTTTCTCGAATTTACTGTTGTTAACTTGCAGTATCTAACGATGCGTTTATCGAGTTCTTCGCAACGAATAAGGTGACACAATTGCGTATCCAGGGTTTTTGTGATCTGAAGGGTCAAATTAGAGCAAAAAAAAAAGGTTTTTACTACATATTTAATACCCTAAACACGTTACTAAACCTATTTAAGGAATTATTGGGGATTTTCCGTGGACCTCCGCAAATTTTCAGAAAAAAAGTTTCACTTCACTAGTGAATTTATAACACTTGAACAACACTTTTGATTATAATTATATAAAATAAGGAAGCTTAATCAATCTAGAATTGAAAACTTTGATATTTTTAAATGTACGAGTACAAATAAGACGATACGAGTCCAAAAATCACGAGGCATTGTCTTTACCAAAATATCGACCTTTTATCACGTGACCAATGTCTCGACCTTAGAAGCCATTACATCGTTTGCCGTTCAACTGTTAAATAGAGTAGAATTCTTTAATTTGGTGACCTTCTGTTGTTGTCTGCTCTGTGTTCGGGTTGTTTCTCTTTGACACATTCCCCATTTCCATTCTCAATTTAATGATATGTCAATTCATTGTTATTGGCTTTGAACTAGCTGCCAGTAATTGAGAGTACGTTAAGGTCTGTACTTGTGTCTCTTTTGATGTTAGGAATGAGGGATAGAAAAATACCCTGCAACTTCCGGTCTGTGTTTTTGTTAGATGTGTTACAGTTTTGTTATCGATTTGATGCGCCTTTTTCAAGTGATTTTCACAGTTGTTCTTACCTTATGCTGTAACAACATTGTCCAAGGTAAGTGGTAGTGTTGAGCCTTCAAAAACATGTTCAACCCTGTTACATTATTTATGTGCCTGTCCCAAGTCATGAGGCTGCATGTTCAGTGGTTGTCGTTAGTTCATATCTGTCATATTTGATGTCAATTATTTTGTTATAAATTAGCCAGTTTCGCAATTGTATTGTTTGACATTATTCATGTCGGAGGCCTTTTAAAGCGACTATATGGTATGAGTTTTTCTCATAGTCGAATGCCGTGTTGAATGCATATAATTGCTTGCATCCACTTCATTTGGTATTTGGTGGATAGTAGCCTCATTTGCTATCATACCACATCTATTTTTTTAATTCTCAACAACACAGAAAGATAAATGGTTCAATTAGACAAAACGTTCACACATCGTTGTCAATATAATATAATTAAATGCGACTTTCATATACGTGAGAAGCTATACACCCAGGTTTAATACACAAGTGTTTACAAAAGAAAATGCCTATACTAAATCATGAATATGACAGTTGTTACCCATTCATTAGATGTGCTTGAGCTTTTGTTTTTTGCCATTTGATTTCGGACTTTCCGTTTTGGATTTTCCAAGGAGTTCGGTATTTTTGTTATGTTAACTTTGATTATCGATGTCAATTAATTGTGTCTTTCATTGAACCATCCTTACATAATTGCATAACATAATCTTAATTAAAATGATATCAATCATGTTCCATTATTAAGACAAGTAACCACTTTATCATCTGAACCGTATATCATCAATAGGCTTGCCTTTTGTCATGACATGTTATATGTATGATTAAGTTTATGGTGAATACTATTCATAATTCCCTTTATTTGTGTTTCTGCACGCCAGTCGCATGTTCCAACATTAAGGTGTTATACAAAACGACCGATAACTCCGTGTAATTTTATATTTTACAAAAGAAATAATACGGTGTTTTCTGCGACACAAAATGTTTAGAAAAATAATATTTTACTATTCGATATGACTCAAACATAACATCCTAAATTTAAAATTGATCCTAAGATGTTCATTCAGATAGCTAGAACAAAGTCTTTTTTTATATTGAAATTCTAATCAGAATAATAGTTTTAATACACGAGTATGTCAGTTGACTATTGAGGCACTTTGGATACGTTTCATTCAACATCATTTGAAATTGAGAAAGAAAGTTCGATTTCTAGTTGAAACTTCATAGATTTTAAGTATTTCATAACCTACATTGACGAAATGATTTGCAAAGACATTCAATGGTATCACTAATTTTTCGAAATGATAAACATTGGAATGCAAACACTACATAGATGGTTTGTAAGGGAACGATAATGTTACGTCAAAGAGGGATTTTTTTTTCTAAAAAAATTATTCTGATCCCCATTTTGACGATAAAGATATAATGAGCAAGTAGAAGATGCACACAAACTTTTTCTGACTCCGACAAAAACCATAACCCTTCCATTTTGAAATTAAATGGTTACCCCTTTAGACAGACCAGGATAATTGTTGAATGTATACGATATAGTAATCTCATGTAACTCCAATACATCAGAGAAGACTAGTGCTTTGAGGAGTTATCAGTTTCTGCTCGACTAATGAAATTCGAAATGAAATATATGTCAGGTAAAAATGAACTGGTAGTTGCAAACGGGGATGTCTTTGTAGAAAGGATTGTGGCAATAACAAATTCAAACTATTCGTGGTCATCTGCTGATATAGATATTCCATAAAAGACACCAAAGTCATGTTAGCGTCAGTAAAATTAGGGAAAAAATTCAACCTCACAATTAGATTCCGTTAAAAATCACGACAAGACAGCAAGCCAACTTGAAGGTATATCATCTCAACTAAAAGTATCAATACTCAATATGTAAGAACAGTGATGATGTAGTGCTACTACACACAAATTGGCGCACAGTATGTTTTTAGGTTGTATAAGTAATTCACTTGCATCCCATTGACTTTCCAGAGATTTTATGTTCTGTTTTTTTTCCCCTGTTATTCTAAAGTTAATTTTTGCATCCTCGTGCTTTTATATTAATAAGGATAATGCCTTTTCATGCAAATATTGTACATATACAGGTCACAACATTCCATTTGTTTGATTGAAATATTTAATCATCTTTGGATTTTTTTTCCAGATTTGTGACTAAATGTCAAAGCCAAGTTCAACTCGACTACCTTCTGGTAAGTTCAAATAAGTGTATAAATATATCATTATTTTAAATCTGGTATATTATTACCAGCAATACAGTGGTTTCAAATAATTGATAGTTGCAGTGAAACGAAATTGGTTTTGCTTCGTATTGAAGACCTTATTTCGTCTTAGAAATGAAAAATAGCAATAAAAGCGCTTGGATAATGTGTTATTTTAAGGACACATACGGATTTTGTGTGATGGAAGGATATTCCATATTCTTTTTTTTATATTATATGTTCTTTTGAATTGTGTGTCAATAATATTGATTTGAGAAAGTGTAACAAAAATCAGAGAGTCAAATCAGTATCATGCACTGCGTGAATAAATGAAAATTCGACAAATACAATAGAAAAATCAACTGTTACAACCTCCTTTTCCAACTTGTTAATGTGGTTGGTTGTTGGTCACATTTATCTCAACAATCCTACATAACCAACCCCCAATTCATTGATTGATGGTTGACTGGTCGAAATTATCATGCTTTCAAGTTTGACGGAGATTTTTCTAATTTACCTTCATAATGATTATTTCCACTCAAATATAAACACTAAGCTTTTAAACTGTATGGCATAGATAGGGCTTGTCGTATTTGGCACGACTTGTTAGAGATTAATTTGATTTGATCAAAACTGTTTTGATTCTGGCACTTCTGCTGAATATCATGAAAGACAAAACGCGCGTATGTATATAACGAAATCCGAGTTCTTTATTTTAATCAGATTGGTAAGTTTTTAGGTAGATATTTTTTTGTTAAAACTACATTAGACTGATATTCATAAAACTGAAAAAAAAATTAAGCAGAGGAGGTGATTAAAAAACTGTTAAATACTAAATAAAGGCAACAGTAGTAATACCGCTGTTCAAAACTCATAATTTAACAGTTTTATGTTAATTCATAATAACAGTTAAATTTTCAAAAACCGTTTCATCGGAGAACTCACTATTTCTATTGAAATTCGAAATAAGTAACTTTGTAGCTGAAATAAAGCGTTCTGGTGATTGTTTCTTAACCTCGTTCGTTGTTTTGTACATAAATGAGGCCGTTAGTTTTCTAAATTAAATTGTTGTACATTTTTTATTCAGAGCCTTTTATAGATACTTTGCTGTATGGGCTTTGCTCGTTGTTGGATATTATATCGTTTTCATGATGTAAAAAGATAACGACTTTTATTGCTAACCTCTTCCAACAAAATAAGGTTACAAGTGAGAACATACTAGCAGTATTGTTTGTTTTTTTTAATTTGTTTTACAAACAGCTATAAAGATAACAAATATTCATTATGTTTTCGTTAAAGATTTCACACATCATGAGATGCATGTTTCCCATAAGGCTTTTCCCAGGTGTCGTATTCTACAGGAACATTGTAAACTCAAACGTCCTCTTACAGTTACATGTAATGTGTTCTGTAGCACAGTAACTAAGGTAAACAAATATAAATTTATGGTGGAAAAAGGTGCTGAGGAAGGGGACAAGGTAGAACAAGGAGGGTATTTTCTTCGTAGGACACAGCCGTCACCCGCTGTAGATGTTTGCATCCTGCAGTGCAATAGCAAAAACAGCCTTACAGCAAAGGTAAAACTATGAACGTTACTGTACTTGTTCAGTAAAGTGAAATGAAATGCATTTAATAAATGAGAATAACTAATTAAAGTTCTATTCAAATTTTGAAGAAAACCATGCAGTTCTATCTCCGAATAGTTATGGCCTTATGTTAAATTACTGTTCTGAAAAGGATTTACAACATGTATTTTGTATAATAAGGACTACATATTTAAATATTATAATGTTTGAAAGAATGGTGATTACGAATGTTGCTCAACTACGAATACGTTCGAATAATTTAATCTCATCAACATGATATTACGATGATGGTACTTTACTGAAATTGATTGCAATGCATAATGAAAGGCACATACAGAAAGCTTGTTTGAGCCCTCATCCCTCCCTTAACTTGGTGTAACAACCCAACGTAAGAAAAAACTGGCTGTAAAAACTGTTAGAAATAGCTTTAAAACTAAAAAAGTCAACAGATTCCACTATATAACACTCTTCAACAAGTTGTTCATATATATATGGATTATGATGTATATAGAATGAGTGTCAATGAGACAACTCCCATCTTAGTCACAATTTGTAGAAAGTAAACCGTTAAAGATCAAATGTGGCTCATAACGAACAGCAAGATATAGAGGGGCATATATTTAACTAATGTAAAATCAATTTGAACAGGAAAACTAATGGTCTAATCTATATTCAAAACGAGAATGCTTATGAACCACTTCATCTTTCCAATTGTGAACTTTCCATTTCTAAGTAGCAACATTCCAGCAGCACCTGCATACGAAGTATATATCTCCTAACTGATACGATATTCCCGTGCTTGCATTTCCTATTATGATTTTCTTGATAGAGGGTTGCTGCTCACAAGGAAGCTATTAAACCAAGAGTTTCAAATGGTGAAGTTGAAATCATCCCTTCGTAAATTTTAAGGACGCCATCACGAGTTGGTTGACCGTTATGGAATAACCGTTTCACAAATGATATCGGATATGTTCCTTACGTCGTAACTACAATCCCCTTCCCTTTCATCAATGTGACCTACCGAATTAGACTATTTACCGGATTTGTTATCAACTTAGCATTATTACCTAATGTGGAGCAGGATCTGCTTACCCTTCCGGAGCACCTGAGATCATCCCTAGTTTTTTGGTGGGGTTCGTGTTGTTTATTCTTTAGTTTTCTATGTTGTGTCATGTGTGCTGTTGTTTGTTTGTCTTTTTAATTTATAGTTCACCTGGCCCGGAGGGCCAAGTGAGCTTTTCTCATCACTTTGCGTCCGTCGTCCGTCGCCCGTCGTCGTCGTCGTCCGTTAGTTTTTACAAAAATCTTCCTATCTGAAACTACTGCGCCAAATTAAACCAAACTTGGCCACAATCATCATTGGGGTACCTAGTTCAAAAAAATGTGGGGCGTGACCCGGCCAACCAACCAAAATGGCCGCCATGGCTAAAAATAGAACATAGGGGTTAAATGTAGATTTTGGCTTATAACTCTGAAACCAAAGCATTTAGAGCAAATCTGACATGGGGTAAAATTGTTTATCAGGTATAGATTTATCTGCCCTGAAATTTTCAGATGAATCTGACAACCGGTTGTTGGGTTGCTGCCCCTGAATTGGCAATTTTGAGGAAATTAAACTGTTTTTTGGCTTTTATCTAGAATATTATTATAGATAGAGATAAACTGCAAACAACCATAATGTTCAGTAAAGAATGATCTACTTGACCAAAATGGTCAGTTGACCCCTTAAGGAGTTATTGCCCTTTATAGTCATTTTTTACCAATTTTTCGTAAACTTCTAAACTTAGCTACAATCATTATTAGGTATCTAGCTAAAAAAAATGTGTGCGGTAACCCGGCCAACCAACCAAGATGGCCGCCATGGCTAAAAATAGAACATAGGGGTAAAATGTAGATTTTGGCTTATAACTTTGAAACCAAAGCATTTAAAGCAAATCTGACAAGCATTTAAATTGTTTATCAAGTTAATATCTATCTGCCCTGAAATTTTCAGATGAATTGGACAACTGGTTGTTGTGTTGCCTTCCCCAATTGGTAATTTTAAAGAAATTTTGTCATTTTTGGTTATTATCTTGAATAGTATTATAGATAGAGATAAACTGTAAACAGCAATAATTTTTGCAAAGTAAGATCTACAAATGAGTCAACATGACCAAAATGGTCAGTTGACCCCTTAAGGAGTTATTGCCCTTTATAGTCAATTTTTAACAATTTTCATTAATTTGGTAAATTTTTAAAAAATATTTTCCTCTGTAATGAAAGGGCCAAGTTTATTATAGATAGAGAAAATTGTAAGGAACAAGAATTTCAGTACATAAAGATCTACAAACACATCACCACCCCAAAACACAATTTTGTCATGAATCCATCTGTGTAATTTGTTTAACATGCACATAGACCAAGGTGAGCGACACAGACTCTTAAGAGCCTCTAGTTAGCCATGGCGTTGTCAGTTTGTTTTAGATTTAGGAGTTTGGCTGTCCCTTTGGTATATTTCGTCCCTCTCTCTTGAACATATGACAACCATTGAACAACAGGTTCCTAAATTAGGACAGGTGCAAGCACATACAGCGGATTTAAACGTTTTAACAGACGCCGAATTTACCCTAACCCAAAACAGTAGTTTAACATTACAACCTAAAAGGGCACACTAAAATTATCAATTGAAATGGCTTAACTCAAAAAGAAATATTAACAAAAACAAGTAAACATGCATACACTGAACAAATAGATTTGATCTATGACACAAAATAAATACAATATGTAACACAATGTCAAAAAGACAACTATAATAACATGACAGTGTGACCAAATTGCGTCAAATAAATAAATATACAGTATAATTTTGTTGTTTGAAATACGGAAACATATGTTACAAAATAAATTTTTGTATACATAGTACATTTTGTAGTACGGGACAACAGTTAAATTGATCGTATTACTAAAAAATCAGGCATCACGCATCATGATAATTTAAGTCAGTTGTACATGTACACACGCACATTCTCAAAATTGTCAATTCTGTCGTGAATTTGTCAGTTAAGATAAAAAAAAGACGATGAAATATGTTAATATTTTTATGGAATTTAAATACAGTTTGACAACAAATTTAAATCTTTTTTTCTATTTCAAATTCCCAAGACACACAATATAAGCAAGTCTGCGCGAAAAGGTACAAAAAGTCCTTTGGACACGTTGTTCAAGTTCGTTTAATTATTTTGGAAAAACCGTTTTATCCGAGAAAAAAAAAAAGATATTTACGTTAACATTCTCAAAATTGTCAAATTCTGTCGTGAATTTGTCAGTTGAAATAGACAAAGACGGTGAAATATCTTAATATTTGTACTTAAGTTAGTTTAAAGTTACTTGATACCAGGAACAATGCTACACTGAGCAGCAATCAAATCATTTGAGACATTTAAGAGGGAAATTGTCAAAAATTGTCATCATCTCTACCAATGCTTAAAGAAAAGATTCCGAAGACAACAGCTAAAAGTTAGGGAATACGCAAAATGTATTTCGTCTTGTGGTATTTGAAATTGAAATTTAAGCTATTTTTAAATATTTATTAATCAACAGTCTTTGCACGGGATTTTACATTTTGCCCCCATTAAATTCAGTGATTTCTACGTTGTAAACGACTGCTACCGGAATAAACATTATTATGTAAAAAGATAAGACATTAAAACTAAACCTGGAAAATAAATAAAAGTATAGGTGTAATACATAAAAATACATAAAAAATGTGCAGAATTTATATTGGTTTCAAATATAGAAATACTTGGCAGGAGTAAAGTTTTATCTTGTCCAGTACCATAGAAAAAAAAATTGACATAACATTTCAATGCATATAAGAAAATAACCATCATTGGAAGGTTCTATCCTTATTTTATCTGTGTACAAGGTTTAGACACCATGTAACCTCAAGATTACAAAATATTCTATGGCCATCCCAAATAAAAAAATAATAGTGTTTTGAAATACCCAAGACAAATGTTTAAGACACAGAAATGTTTACCTGCAATTAAACGTAGGATTAATTACCTACAACTATCAAATTCAAGGGAATATTTTTTTTCACTTACTTTTGTATACAACCGGATGTGACGTACCATGATTTGGTGGTATTACACCTAAAGAAGACATAATTGTTCAATTAAATGAATGTGACTTTTTTCCTTTGTAATACTGGTTATTTCAAGCATTTCTGACAAGTTTTGTCATAATCAGTTCAATAGTTTAAGAAAAATCTAGTATAATGAAAGACGACATCTACAGCGATTAAAGCAAAAATTATTCGACAAATAAGAACCAAGCCGCATCAAGATAGAATAGAGTGTGGACCATTATTGATAAAATATTTATCTTATCTGCCTACAAACAGTCGAATATGATACACAAGATGATTATAGAAAGATAAATACCTGTAAAGGACCTCTTTGTCTTCTTTATAAGGTCTTTTTTGGTCAATTTATACATGTCATTTTCTCAAAATGTCAACTTTTCAGGCCAATAAATAAAATTAATGGGGTAACTTTCACTCATTTATGGTCGAAATGATATTAGAAATGAGTAATTGAAGCATTTTAGCAGAATGAACAATCCATATAAAAGTTTCCAGTCTCCAAGGAGGTTTCAATAAATACTTACGTAAAAATTTAATTTAGGCCGCATTCAAGAGAGGGACATAAAAGGCTTCTCTTTTAATGAATAATTTGTCGTTTCATTATTAAACATAATTTCATCTACTTATAACTGTATATTGATTTAAGTATTTCCTAGGAAAATGTTCTATCGTAGCAAAATATAAGAAATAAGGAGAAAAGCCCTCCCTCCTCCCCACAAAAAAAAAAATAAAAAAAAAAAAAATAAATAAAAAAAAAATAATAACTAAAACACTTAGTATAGCTTGTTCTGTCAACTGAATATTCATGGTAGAGTCGTATTTCAAGACAATTTTCTCATAAAATGTGTTTTGGAGACTAAATCCACTCAGAGAATATTTCATGTTTTGTAATATTTCACTTAAATAGCAAGAAATTTAAACACATGATTTTACTCACAAGGTCAAAGGTGTATGAACAGCATCCCATATTAGGTGTTATACCACCATTGATTTTCCCTTAGTAGTCTTTGTTAAATTTGCACTTTTTCAAAAAAAATATGCCGAATTTATCTTTTGTTTCAAATAAAGAAATACTTGGCATGAGAAAAGTTTGATCCTGTCCAGTACAACAGAAAAAATTTTACATAACATTTCAATGCATATTTGAAAATAACCATCATTGGAAGTTAACCAATCAAATTCTTCGCCTTATGTTATCTGTGTACAATGTTTAGACACCATGTAAACTCAATATTACAAAATATTCTATAGAAATCCAAATAAGAAATAATGGTGTTTGAAATACCCAAGACATATGTTCATGACACAGAAATGTTTTACTGCAATAAAATGTAGGATTAATTAAATACAACTGTCAAATTCAAGGGAATATTTTTTTTCGACCTACTTTCGTATACAACCGTACCATGATTTGGGAAACCAATTGATGAGCAAAATCATTAAAAACACCAAGAGGGAGGGTCAGCATTGAAAAGCATGTATAGCTTACAGCCAGCTTAAGGATATGAGGAAAATTAACGGCGTTTTGTAAAGATCACAAGTATACTACCAATAAGTATGCAGACTTTTTATAATTTCGTATTATTTAAGTTTTTGTAACGTCTTACATAGACTGGCTCATATCAAATTTATTTCTAAACAATGATAATATAAGTCTCTGAATTGGCATATCATCGTGCAATATCATAGAAATACTTTCTTTTAGACTTTCCATAATTTTCAATATGCTATTGATAACAAAGTTATTATTAAAGTAAACGTCTGTATAATTCAATAGAATTTATGATCAACTACGTATGTATTTTAATATCACATATATGTGTTTTGTGTAGGATATACAGCTTTTGCAATACTTCAAAGAGCGTTATTTTCCTGAGCATGCTGAGAAAGTCGTATTTGTCATAGATGAAAACCTAAATGATAAACAGTTCTGTTCTATAAGTGAAGCTATTTCAGGAATATTGGAATGGGAGGAAGACTTCAATGATACTTTACAAAGACTTTTCCCTCGTCAATCAGATGATCTGGCTGTTCGAATATCACTTCTTCTTGAAAAACAGTTAATTGCTAAAAATAGGTCAATTGCCGGAGATGAATTTAAGAAAGGAAATGAAACAGACCTTCTGTATCACCAGTTAAAATGTGTGAGCATACGGTAGGTACTCCTTATGTATCGTTGCTTGCAAAACTTAATATCGGAAGTCAAGACTCAATCGTCGGCGCAGAGTTCATATCCGTTCTATACATGCTCTGCAAAAATATCACCTTGATACCAGAAATAAAACTCTTTTCTCAAAACTATAACGGAATGTGTTTACATTATTCTTGATATCAGCAAACACACTGGGAAAAAAATATCATTAAATAATCGAAAAAATACATTTACACATTTGGAATGTCATTGTAAAAAAAGTCGATTGGGTTGATTTAAAAAATATCTTGAGAGAAATATACTCCCACGTTGAAATCATTATTTAAGAGTAACCTACCATTTATTAAATGCATGGGATTTGTTTGTGAAAAGTGTTCTGGACGATGATTTTTTTTTAACTGCATATCTTTCAAATAGATCATTGTTTAAACTATTCATAGATCTCATAATATTAGTTTGCCTTGGATATTCCAGTACTACACAGCTCAATTCAACCGGATTCCTTTTTTTAAATATTAAAAAACAAATTAGTTGACATCAATGCCAATTGATGTATGTGCAAGTTCGGTCGTTTAGAAAAAAAAAATATTTAAAAAAAAGAAGAAATTTAAACAGTAAAGGACATTTATGTGAATGAGAAAAAGAAGAATTGCGGTGCATTATCATTCTGCTACCACGTTTTTTTTTCGCAAGTACAGTGTTTAGCAGAACAGTTTCATTTTCCAAAATACACAAAGCGATACATTTTACCTAGTACATGTATTTCGTGAACTAAAATCATTTTTCATAAGGCTTGGTCCATATAGATTTTTAATGTCCAAAATCTGCAAGTACAAAAAAGACCGTACGAAAGTATATGTTGTCTATGTGTTGTAATCACTGCACAATTATTGAAAGTTGATCATGCATTCGTTCTAAAACAAAATTTAACCCAAGATAGCGTTTATAAGATAATAAGTTAAAAACAAATAGAAAACCGCTAGGGCGAGTTGATTTTCGTGCTGATGAAGTCATGAAACGGTCGTCATTATTTTCGTTTTGGCAAAGGGAAGCATGAAAGACGAAAAATATTATAAAAGAATAATTTAAATAACATACTTTAATAACAACAGGAAAAACATATTTCTAATTTTCTCACAAAAAAACCACACAAAAGGTAATCTATACAGCGTGTTCTATATCTATGCAAATACTAAGTAATTTTGTTGCACTTTATGGGATTATTATCCCATAAACTGCAACAAAATTACTTAGTATTTGCATAGATATAGAACACGCTGTATAGATTACCTTTTGTGTGGTTTTTTTTAAACATATGATAATCACATACTATTGAATTATGATAAAGATAAAGAGACTTCCGGTTTGCGTTTTCTTTATACTTTGAACATACATTTACTACGAATAAAGAGTATTTTCTATCTGATATCATTTTCAAGTTAACTATCCATGGCGGTCACAGAGTTTATTAATTGATAAAGTCTGTATAATATATTAATGACCGCTGGCCCGTGGATCTATCATAGTAAAGTGAGAATTGAAAGTAAAACACAAATACCCTATATTTATAGTAATGAATGTACATACTATACAGATAAGCGCTAAAATTATCCATGTGTTATTAAAATTAATAGAAACCAAAGGGGAATTTTTTGGGAAAAAGGGAGGAGCCGGGCTTGAAAAACAACTGTCATGTCTCAATGTACCTATGACTTTTGATACCTTTTCTGATACAAAAATTTATTGATTTCAATAAATGAAGATGTGGTATGTTTGCCAAAGATCGAGACAGCTCTCCACAAGAGACAAAAATGACACAGAAATTAACAACTATAGGTCACCGTATGGCCCTCAACAATGAGCAAAGCCCATATCCCATAGTCAGCTATAAAAGTCCCCGAAATGACAATGTAAAACAATTAAAACGAGAAAACTAACGGGCTTATCTATATGTACAAAATATGAACGAAAAACAAATATGCAAAAAGGATGAGCCGGGCTAGAAAAAAAGTGTCCTGTCCCAAGGTACCTTTGACTTTTGATACCTTTTCCGAAATTCTCCAGTCATTAAATCTTTTACAAAATGTCATTGATTACAAAAAAAAAAGATGTGGTAGGATTGCCAAAGAGATAATTCTCCACAAGAGACAAAAATGACACAGAAATTAACAACTGTAGGTCACCGTATGGCCTTCAACAATGAGCAAAGCTATAAAAGGCCCCGAAATTACAGCGTAAAACAATTCAAACGAGAAAACTAACGGCCTTATTTATGTTCAAAATATGAACGAAAAACAAATATGTAACACGTTAACAAACGACAACCACTATTTACATGCTCCTGACTTGCATGTTCATAATATACTAAATATATGTTCACACTGTAATTAATAGAAAAAAAGGGGAAATTTTTGAAATAAAGAAGAAGGGATAAAAAAGATATTTTCCTGTCCCCAAGTAACTATTCCTGAAATTTTCAAGTCATTAAATCTTCCTATAACACTTTACATACTTTCAACCACGCTCTGAATTCCCGCGATTTCGCGGGTGTGTTCTAGTGTGATTTAAACTTTACACACAGCATAATGACAGTGGCTACAAAACAGCTTGTAGAAATCAATTTTGTTTGTGAACCAGTAGTCCATAGCTTCCACGATAAAGTACATTATCTTTTGATGATGATGTTACTGTGTCCCAAAACTATTACAATGTCATCATATGAATTACATTGTTTTGACTACAATCACAGGCCAATATTTATCATAAAGGAAAGTTGATTGGATAAAAAAGATGAATTGCCATGCCAGTATTAAACAGACGTCATATGAAGTTAGCTTGGCGTATTAACCCAATCTAATACTTCGTCTGCTGTCGAGCAGTGGTCCAGGATCATACGCTACTACAAACTGACTTCAGATAGCTGTCAAATTGATGGCAAATATTCCAGATATTTTTAGACATTTAGTTGGGAACCAGTATTCAATACTTGAAAAAATACTATATTGATATCACTAATTGTTTTAGAAATTAAAGTTTTGTCTTATGAACATAAATATTATATTAAGTTTGGGAAGTCGTATACATCCTCTTCCACATTAAGAATTGCATATGGCAAAATTAAGGGTACTTAGATGATTTTATAGCTGCCATTTTGCCTTATCCTGACGACAGCCATTACAATAGGATTATACATGCCCCTTAGATTAAAATGCCAATATACCAATTCCTTTGTCGAATAAACAAATTGTCCGCATATGGGTGAATTGTACAAGTTTTAGGGTTCTGTCTGTGTACAAATGAACAATGTCTACTGTGAAAATTTTCGGCTTTTTTAGTTGGAAAAGCGGAAGTGGAACCAGCTGTAAAACGTAACAGAATTGCTGTATAAAATAACGAAAAATCGTAAAAAGGCTACATTCAAAATAAAAATAAAGATACAAAAATATATTGTTCATGATTTGTCCGTAAATATAGGAAAACAACTTATAGGTTGAATTTTAAAGTTACATAACTTTTAACTTACCTGCTTTCTTTACCTTTCGACCAAATTCTTCTAAAAACATGATTTCAACCTCCCCATTTCGTAAAAAGTTAAATTGTAAGCATTTTCCCATTATAATAACACAACACTTTTGTAGATATTCACCAAAGGCAGTTTTCAAAGACCCATTAGTTTTAGATCTTTGAAGGGAAAGAGCTGGATTATTCGTTAATTTGATATCATTTTTATATTTGCATTCTTAAACTAAGGGAAATTATTTAATTAAATTTAATCAAAAGGGCCAAAAGCTTAATACCGAAAAATACCAGGTTTTAGTTTTATGCCTATAGTTGTTATGACTTTGGTATATAAAGATTAATTAATCATCTGAACTTGACATCATGTTTCTAAATTTAGTAGTTTAAGATACCATAAGCAACAGATTAGCTGTATTTGTGTATGGAATGCTTGAAAAGTAGGTATATGCCAATCTGACAAGACAAATCTGATTATTTTTGTTTACGTGGACAATAACATATGTGACAAGCTAAACATCAATTGAGTGACGTCAAGGCAAGCTGCCAATGAATAAAATAAAGACTGCTAGATATCTTTTACTAGAACCATCTTTCCTGTTAGAGCCAAACATGAAGAAACAGCGTCTACCACCAAGTATATATTACCTTATTAAGTCTTTTGTTGTGTGTGGAGAGGTACCTTATTTACCCTACAGTAGTACCTAATTTAATCTATGTTTCTGTTAGGTTTGGTCGCATCTTTCTTGTGTTTTTTAAGGGCATTTGTCTGCCTTACATTTTAATCACCATGGTTGTGTGTGTGTTGTGAGAACTAAATTTCCAAGACGTGTTTTATAGTATTATTTATAATGATTTATAGTTTGATTTTCTTTTAGGAATGGAATGATTCGGGAAATAGGACATGAAGATAATCAGCTGTATGTTGCAATTGATAATATTGTGAAAAAAGTTCAAATTAGGAACTTTCTGAAAAAATATATACAGAACGAAGACAAGATTGATATTCGTCCGTATAGAAAGTTGGTGATGACAGAGCTGAGTCTAAAGTCTGGAGATACAGTAGCGAGTACGTCGAACACACGTATTGGCACTGTCGGGCTTGGTTTACGAAATGGCACACATCAATATTCTGCCACTTGCAAGCATGTAGTAGATAACTGTTTAAGAGATATCAGTGATTTTGGTATTGAAGTTAACAGCGAAAACATAGTAATAAGGAACAGATTTCATCAACAATTTAGAACTGTTTCGGTATATTCACCGTCCGTTGCATTTGATTTTTCTGTCATTAAGCTAGGTGAAAATATATCAATTTCTACTGGTATAAGAAATCAATCCGATGTTTTGGTTTCCGGAAATATACTTCATAGGGATTCAATCACTTTACCACAGGATTATCTGGTTTACAAATGGGGAACTAGTTCAAGGTTAACTGTTGGGAGATACAAAGGTAGACGCGAAGAAGTACCAGGGCATCCTAAATTTATAATTCAAAGTACCGGCAGCTCACCATTTGCAGTTGAAGGGGATAGTGGGTCACTTATATGTTTTAATAAAGACAAATCCGAAACTGCTGCTTTTGTTCTATGTGGTTATGATAAATTAAGAGGTGAATATATTTGTCTTAGCCTCATAGATGCACTTAAATCATGTGAGCAGCAACTTCCACATATAAACACATATTTAAATACTTAAAAACCCAGCAGTCGAGTTTCATCCTAAATGCCCAAAAGGTCTGACCTTTAGGCATAATGCATTTCTTTAACATAATTATTCCTCTCTCTTTATAGGGAAGAAGTAAGAGTAGTCATCAATAACACTTTATCTTCACTACTTACCTTAATGAAAAATAATTGGTATTTTCATAAAATTAATGCTGTTTTTATAGATCATTCCAATTGATGAAAGATTGTGCGGACCCAAGCCATAAAGGGACGTATTTAAACACACGTATGATGATTTTCACAATTTATTAGTCCGTTTTAAACATTGACACTACAAACTGCTCAGAGTCTGAATTGACCAGTTTTTGTGCTCGACCAGTAAAGTCGAGCACACATTTTACTCGACTAGTCTCGACAGTACTTAACTGTACTCAACTAGGTCTCTAATTTACTTTATTAGTCTGATTCAGTATTTGATGATCTTGGTGTAGTCTGAAATGATCTCGACCAAGGCTCGACCAGTCTCGACCTGTTTCGACTAGTCTCCACCTGTCTCGACTCTGTCTCAAACAGTCTCGATCTGTCTCGATTAGTCTAGATCTGGACCTTCAAAACATTCTTAAAAAAATCCGGTTTATTTTGAGTATGATTCCCAATGGAGACAAGTCATGTCATACCTTGACCATGTCGTACCTTTGCCATATCATACCCAAATTTGCCATTTCGTACCCATCGTTTATCATTTCGTACCCACAAAAATATCCATTTCATACTTTTTGGGCCAAATGCATCTAATATTGCGTACCTCATGGACCTAATTTATGTTAACTTTTTCGTATCATATTTTTATAAAGTTTTTAATGTTTTTTTTTAAGTATAACATAAATATAATTATACATCTCGACGTAAAAATTATATATAGACCGTTGATTGGTGTGATGAAGCAGCAATTGCAAACTTAAATAGTTATAATAACACTTTGTTCGTTTGCAGGATTTATCCTTGATCAATTGTTGAACTCTAGAAATATGAGGTTAATTAATACTTTACCACGCATATACGCTTTTTACGCTTACCCCCTTACACCAGTATACGCCTTTTACGCTTATCCCCTTCCCCCACAACTACGATTTCCTACGCTTTTCATATATTTTGTCTTGAAAACGTTAATGTAAAAATTTAACGTACAATTAAATGCTGTGACATTTAAAAATCAATAAACGAGACAACTGTCAGTGCTTATTGAAGGATATGGGCGGTAATTATACACTTAATCAATGAATATTCATGAGATTCTCACATGTAATAACAGACGACAATAACAAATATGGCGGCCTCCAGCAGGCCGAGTGTATGGGATGTTTGGGAACAAATTGTGTCTGGACCAGCCCTTCAAAATACGTCAGACGATGAAAGCATTAAAGGTGAGGATAACGGGAATGTATCCGATATAGATGTACCGTTAGTTAGCGATGAGGAAGATGATATTGATGATGAAATCGTGCAGGATCAGGAGGATGGAAATGATGATACTGACATGAATGAGATACAGGAACAGCAATTATGTGGCCACAATCATTAGATAACTGTATACAAAAACTCCCAGATGAAAATGATCGTATAATAGCTATCAAGATCGAACTTAGAAATCAAAATATATGCCTTATAAACACCTATATGCCTACGACATCTGCAAATTCCGAGGTCAAATATAAAGAATTCCTGGATATCATCACCCATATAAGTGAAAAATATACTAACTTGACAACAATTCTGTGTGGTGATCTAAATGGGACGTTAAAAACCTCTCGTTCAAACCAACATGATAAAATCTTACAAAGATATACTAGTACTCAAAATTAGATGAATAAATGCCACTCCCAAGATGACACTTTTTTCCATCACAACGGTAGATCAACATCCCAAATTGATTATATTCTCACCAAGAACGAAGACATGATTGATAAAATCACAATTATGGACATGACTGGCATAAACCTATCAACACATGTACCAGTTATCTGTGCTCTTGCTGCCAGAACAAAAACAGAAAAAAAATAAAATCAAGAAACAATCTACCGTGAAATATAAAATAGAATGGGACCGTGGAAACACTAATCTGTATAAAACAAAGTTAAAGGAATTACTAGCACAACAGATATCTATTTATAACAACCAGACAACAACAGATATAGTTGCCATTAATATAGACCGTTTGAAAAAAGCAGAGAAGCAATCAATTCCATCTAGGATCATAAAGTTAAACGGGCCAAAAATTAAGGTGTCGCCAGAAGCCAAAAGGCTGCTAAATTTAAGCAAACAAAAACACAGAATCTGGGTTGTAAAGGGTCGTCCAACAGGAACTGACAAATCATACATTGAACGTAAAGAAGCAAAATATAATGCTAGGAAAATCCTCCGCAAAGAAAGAGCTATTGAAAAAGAAAATTTTTATCATCAACTAGAACAAGAACCTTCAAATAAAACATTCTTTAAACTTGTAAATAGAAATATGGGCAGGGAAAATTTAAATACTCCAGTGATTCAGCATGAAATAAGGAAATAAGCTGTCCAGTTGAACAGAAAGAAGTTTTGGCAAAATATTATGAATAATTAGCTACACCCCAAATCTCTAATGAATATGACAAAGAATATCTCAAAACATGTCAACTTCGCTGTAACATCATCAAAGAACTTGCCCAAAACAATAAGGTCTGTAGTATTGACTTTAGCGAACACGAAATCCTAGCTGCCATCAAAAATCGTAATAGCGGTAAAGCAGGAGATGAATATGGCGTATTCTCAGAACACCTTAAATTAGCAGGCTCAGAAATTACTCCAGTATTAAAATTTGTCTTCAACAAAATAATTAAAGAAAGGAGAACACCTGAACAATTCAAAACAGGAATTATCACTCCAGTATGCAAAAAAGGAAAAGACAGCAGCCTATTGGACAGCTATAGAGGAATAACCGTCTCCTCAATTTTAGGAAAAACATTTGAACATGCATTACTGAATAAAATTATTAACAAACTTGATAATCGTTCATCTCAACAATTTGGCTTTTCACAAGGACTATCTCCGTCTAGGGCAGCTCTACTAATTTCGGAAGCCCAAATGAACTCTGAACAGATGAAAGAAATTCTATATTTGGCAACTCTTGATACTAAAAAGGCATTTGATGTAGTAAACCACGATATTCTTCTAGACAAATTATTTCAAAGGGACATACCACTCGACATCTGGGAAACAATTTATGAGATGTATCATGATTTAACATCAAGAATAAACTGGAAAGGGAAATACAGTAACAGTTTCCCCATAAAGCAAGGTGTCCGTCAAGGAGGTATCCTATCAACTCATTTTTATAAGGCATATATTGAAGATTTATTAATACAATTGGAGGATTCAAATGTAGGGCTACACCTTGGAACTAATTATTCTGGCTGTCCAACTTGTGCTGATGATATACTTTTACTATCAAACTCGAATGAGGACATGCAGGTTATGTTGAACACTGTTAACACCTACTCAAAGGACCATCAATATACAATCCATCCGACAAAGAGTGTTCTATTAAAACAATATCAAACCTCTTCTAATATTGGAAAAGTGACATTGTCAGCATGGGAATGGGGAACAGGGAAATAACAACATCAGATCAAGCTACTCATCTTGGATTAACTAGATCTTCCAAAAATGAAAATTTGATAAATTTTGAAGAAAGAATAAGTCTGGCGCGAAGAACATCTTACTCGCTAATGAAAACAGGCGTTCATGGAACAAATGGTCTGAACCCACGTGTGTCCTACAATATTTACAGAATATATATATTGCCTCGTCTCCTTTACAGTTTAGAGGTCCTTCCGCTAAATGCAAGGCAACTAAAAGCACTCAGCGACTTCCATTTAACATTCCTGAGAAACATCCAATCTCTGCCTGTCAGAACAGCGTCAGTGGCAATTTATGCTTTACTTGGTGCCCTTCCACTTGAAGCTGAGCTTCACAAACGCCAACTGAGTCTTCTTCATTCCATTCTTGCATCAGAAAATCAAAACCTAAAAGAACTTTTAATACGACAATATCGTCTGCAAGTTAATCAAGGAACTTTTCTAGAAAGAACTGAATCTATTTTAAATAAATATAATCTGCCTACTATAGAGGAACTTTGGGAAAACACACCAACTAAAATTGATTGGAAACATACAACAAGATCTGCAATCATAAAATTTTGGCAAGAATGGATTAAAACAGAAATTTCTCAAAAATCAACTCTACATCGTTTGGATATTAACTCAATAAACATTGGAGAAACTCATGCAGTGTGGAACACAGCTCTGAATCTACCAGGAGAAACAAAAAGGGCAATAATTAAAGCAAGAATACTTACTGAAACTTACATGCTTCAAGCAAATAAGGCAAAATTCCAAATAGAAAATGCTGACTCAACCTGTCCCATTTGCAGGATTGAAGAAGAAAACCTTATTCATTTCATTACAAGATGTCCTGTCCTCGAAGGTATCCCTAGAAAACACTATGGAACCATCAAGCAAGAGATAGTGAACAAAATTGGAAGCATTCAGTGGAATAACAAGTTCCGTGATAGAGACATTATATGCCAATTGATAACAGACTGTAGGAAACTCACTGGAGAATATCTGCCTTATGATGCAGAGCTTATGAACAATATAGAGTCAACATCTCGTAAAATGTGCTATGATATGCATGTAAAGCGTCTGAACGCAATGAACATAGATTAAAACAATAGTGAATATGTACATGTATGTACTCAGTATTAACCATAGTGACTAATCAATAGCTATCGTTTATATATCATCTGTGTGCTTGGACTTTAGCATGCTTAACTATAGCATTATTGAATGGCTTAATCTGTGTGGCTTGGCTTTCCTGCTAGATTAACAGTAGCAAATATTTGTGGCCTTGTCTTGCTATGTTGTGCTGATTACAAAACCGTTTATATGAAAACTTTTTAGCTTTTAAAAATTTCAGTCTGAAATTTTTAGTCTGTATATATTAATATTTAAAACAGTCCATAGTTTTATGATAGAAGTTTTAAATAACATTCTATGTGGAATACTTTTAAAATGGATTATATTGTGCCGTGTAACATAAGCCTCACATTCTATATTGATATTTGTGCCCGTGTAATATAAGCCAACTATTTCTTAAAATCCGTTTGGATGTGCTCCTAATTAGCAGGAGGAAGATACAGAAAAGAAGAAGATAATATGGAGCGAGGCCAATCAAGATGTAAATGTTCGACAGTTTAACGAAAGTACCGGACCTCAGGTCTTATTGAATGCTGATGTTAGTGAACTGGAGTGTTTTAACACCTTCTTTACAACAGAAATGATTAGTAAACTTGTTCAAGAGACCAACCTAAATGCAACACGAAAACAGCAACTAGCGAGACGAAATGACACAAACTGGACGGAGACAGATTTCGCTGAAATGTCTGCATATTTAGGTAAGTGAACAAAATATCCCTACAAACTAACAATGGTTATACGTGTACAATTGTAAGGTTGGTTAATAATATGAAAATTAAAATTGAAATGTGTAGTAAATTCCCTTTAAACTGGTATAAATACATGTACATGTATTCATTTTTATGCCATGTTTATGCACAAACCTGTTGTTCAGTGGTTTTCGTTTGTTGATGCGGTTCATATGTGTTTCTCCTTTCTCATATTGTATATACATGTAGATTAGACCTTTGTTTTTCATTTTTTGGGTCCTTGGCTCTTTGTTGAAGGCTGTATGTTGACCCATTATTATTAATTATTTTATTCATTGTGACATGAATTGACAGTTGTTTCATTAGCACTCATACAACATGCTCTTATTTACAATATTTATTGGTTTGTATATGCCTTTATACATGTCTGTCATTTTAAAATTGTGTTTGCTCGTTAGACGTTACATTTATTTTTACAATTCTCAAAAGTAGAAGTAGGTTTAGTACTCTATGCATGTAGGCTACATTATAAAACTTCACAGAACTTTTACATGCCCAGATATGTATGCACAACCTAGCATATCCACATGTACATGATGTATATTTAAAAGTGATATTAAAGTAATATTTTTTATTACAAAAAGGTAAAAGTGTATAATTTATCTTTACTAGGAATCCTAATTCTAATGGGGATTATACAAGTTCCTGACTACAAGTTTTTATGGTCGACAAATAAATTCCTTGCTAATGGAGGTGTAAAAGATGTCATGCCTGTAAAAAGATATGAAAAGCTGACACAGTATTTACATGTGAATAAGCCAGAGGCGGATTCTACTGACAAACTTGCCAGAATTAGGCCTATGATAGACTCTGTACTTGAAAGATGTCGAGTAGCTAAAAACCTAGGCAGAACCAAAGCATTGACGAGACAATGATTCCCTACAAGGGTAGATTTTCTGCAAAGCAGTATGTTCCCTCAAAGCCAGTAAAGTGGGGTATCAAGGTGTGGGTGAGATGTGACACAACTTCAGGTACTTACATGTTCATAATTTGTAATATTATATTATATGTAAAAGCTTTTGGTTTTGACATGCACTTTTCACTCAATCATGTTATACATATTAGACATGTTAGATATAAAACCTTTAATTACCAGATATTTTTTTTCAATTGACGTTTACTCTTCCTGATAATTCATGTCGTGATGATGTATGCGTGACTGAACATTAAGCAGCAAACAATCAAATTATGTTTTAATTCAATTAATTCAGTTTAAATTAAAAATGTTTTATCCTTGATCCCTTATAAATCAAAACATTTACATGTAATTTGCATTCAGTTGGATTGTTTTTATAATACATGTACATATGTATATTATGTAATATATTCATCAAATTTAATTGTTATAACTTATTTAATTTTCAGGATACTGCCATGAATTTGATGTTTACCTTGGGAAAGGCTCCAATCCAAATAATGGTAAAAGTTTGTCATACCATGTTATAACAAAGTTGAGTGAAGAACTGAAGGGAAAATTCCATCATGTTTACTTTGATAGTTTTTTTTACATCCATTCCACTTGCTCTCAACCTGTTAGAGAATAGGATTTACATGTGTGGTACCATACGAAAGAATCGTAGGCAGTTTCCAGAAGAGCTAAAGAACCTTCCTATCAGATTGGAGCAAGGACAGTATGTTTAACGACAGTGTCGGAACTTAGTGGCAGTTGTGTGGATGGATAAAAAACATGTATCCCTTTTGTCAACAAATCAGTCTATAGATGAGGTACATTCATGGTCCATATTAATTATGTGTACATGTATTTGTGCATTTAAAAAATAAATATCATAATAACAGTTATTGAATTTTACAGGAAACTTTCCCCCTTTTTTACATTAACACAATGTAGCCAAAATAAGACTTAACATTTAATTTGTGAAAACTTTGTTATATATATACATGTAAATAAGATATGCCATGCTGGTATGAGTACAATGAGACAACTATTCATCCAAGTGACAAAAGGTTGAAGGTTATACTCATATATGAAGCCGCATGCTTCAAACAAAATTTTAAGGTTAGCATACAAGTTTAAACTGCCAACTGAAATCCAAATTTACATAAAATACATGTATAAATGAGATACCCATATCACATAAAACATGTACTCACATAATGTATTTATTGATGTATACTTTTTGTTTTAGAGTGACGTTACTGAAAGGAGACAAAAAGATGGTACTATGAAACAGATCACCAGACCACGGATTATTACGAATTACCAGGCAAACTTTCGTGGTGTTGATATTTGTGACCAACTTCGGTCAAAATATCCTGTTGGAGGGAGCTCTAAAAAGTGGTGGAAATTTTTGTTTAACTTTCTCACCAATATTTGTATTATAAATGGCTTTGTTTTGTATGACCACTTTAATCAGGTGGAAAAGAAAAAAAAAAGAGGTGCACTCAGCTTGATTTCCGGATAAAGGAGTAGGGGCAATAAGGGCCAAAATCGGCCCCAATTTTCACAAAAAAACAAAGTTCCTTCACAGTTATATATTACCAACTAAAATAATCATTATAAAGTGTGTTTTCAGAAAACATGTTATTTTCGGCAAAAATCACGTTCCGTGACGTCACAATAGAACATCGAAAACGCATTTAATCAATGGTTACTCAGTTGGAAAGCAAGTCCTTGGAAACGTCCGTTGTCGTCAAGCTTTATCAGCAACAATAGCAGGGGAATTAATTAGATGGCGCTACAGTCGTCCGTAACGTCAAAAAGTCCGCCAAATCAATCGGCTAAAAGATTGACGTTTAAAGTATTTTTTGCAACTTGTCATGCTTTTATTACAATTAAATTTTTAAATTTGTAGGTTTTGTGACCAATATAATTTCTTTACGACATACAAACATTACAAAAAATAGCTTGTTATTGCTATTCCTTTATCCTGTCAGTTCTAAAAAAAATTAGCCATCTTTTTTGTTCGCCAAAAAAATCGATTTTTCCTAATTTGACGTTTGCGTATCCAAATACAGAAAAGAACGGTTAAATCTTAAATGAAACCGGGAAACCTATTTCAAATTTATACACTGTTTTGAAGCCATCATTTTTTACTTTTATACATCAATTTTAGTGACCACCAGCCATGTCAATTTTTATCTGGTTTTAGCTACGTTTCTACTTCAAAACAGTAAAGTTTAGCTTCTTTTCATTGTACCTGTTTCAAAGTGCTCTAAAATACTGATTTTATTAAAGACATGAATGAAATTTTGATTAAAAGTTGTGGATTTTTACAATTCAATACGATACTTGTATTTTAAAGTAACTAAACCCCTTTTGATCCCCTACACAAATTGACGGTGACATTGTTTTCTTTTTTCAACATACGTCATGTAACGTTTATAACAAAATATGTGTCAGGGTCATGTGCATAGTAAAAATTTACACATTGGAAAAGTGAAACAACAAACAAAGATCTTCTTTATTGCGTTTAAAGCTAAACGTCTTGGAAAATTCTGACAGATCTGACAAACTATTGATAGCCTACTGTATGGATGTACAAAAGCACAAAAATAGCAATAGAAAATGCATTGAAAAGAAAATTCTGTAGGAAAAAAACATATGAAAAAAGAAAATGAAGGTCAGTTAATAAAATCTTGCTTATATTATTATCTCTTTACTTAGTAAGCTGTATTTCCATTCTCAATTTTATAGTAATAAGAGCAAAAACTAGCTTAGCAAGCCAAGTCAGCCAAACAAGAAGTTTATTCATAGAGATGTGTTCTTACAAACTTGAATTTATTCAAATGGCAAATTCTTGTCAAATTTAAGCATCTTTGATCATTATTGAAGTAAAATGCACAAAATTTGTCCCACCAGTTTCATTTCATTTCCTATTACTAGTATTCAGGTAAAGTATATACAATACTTTGTTTATAAATATGTAATTATTTAAAGAAGCTGATACAGCAACCTGTTCAAGAGAAGAAGCCCCATTTTTTCCAAAAAGTTTACTTTCATAATCTATAAAATACCCTGAGAAATAAGACAAAGGGCTACTGTGCAAGCTCATCTAATAGTTTAATTTTACAATAATAATGATTCTGAAATTCTAAATTGTGTCACTTTCACTTATAATTTAAAGCATATATTTTTTTTACAGATATTCTGTCAATATTTTTGGTATAAAACTTATAAATCCCTTTTTTGTATTTTACTGTTCAACTAAGAAACATAGGCTTGAGTTTAAAGACTCTCTTAATTTGAAGAAATTTATTGAGACTCTTGGTCACACTTTATAGAATATAAAATATATATATGATCAGTACTATTTATTTAATAATTTATATATAAATTTTCAGAAAGATTATTGAAATTGTATAAACTATGTTTTATTGCATTAAATATAATCAGAAGTGTTTAAAAAAATTCTGCATGTAGTATATTTCATCCGCCAGATCTAATTTCTTTCAATATAGCTAGGTTTTTAATTTTACATATAGGTGTCATTATCCACGTTTCTGAATTGGTTTTTTTTTTTACTGCAGTAATATTTTGTCTTTTAATATTTACATTTAGTTCTCTGAAAAATAGGGGGAAGTATCTCTTCTTTATATTATCATAACATAGTTATAAATCGAGTTTCGTTTATTTCCTGTCTAATTTTTGTAAAGTAAACTCCTTTTTTAATTTTTATGCATTTTGCTGGGTTTTTATTTTTGACTGGTGATATTAAGGGGAGATAACCACTTGCACAAATCGGCATAAAAACCACCGCTTCGGTTTGCAATCAATTTGACGTTTGCGTATCCAACATTCTATTGCCGAGATATTCATATCGAGTGTTTGTCTTAATGAGATGCTTTATTAAATTTAAATTCAGCCCATCATTTTTAGTTTCCTCGTAAATATTTAGATTTTTCGTTCAGGAGACTTGACAATTTTCACCCAAACTCCAAGTTTGCAGATAAAATAAAGAATAAAGGACTTTGATTTGATGTGTGAGCTTTGAAGAGAATAAACTATGGATACTCAAGATTAGTTAGGTCAATAAGTTTTCATTACGACAATAGTATTCAGTGAGTTAAAATGAGGTTTGTCTCATCCGTTTTTTTACTGAATTTTCACGGTCACGTGACTCTATTGTTGCTGATAAACTTGGGGTCAAACCGTGACCTGCTTTCCAACTGTACTCCTACACTAAAAAGAAAACCCCAGCTTTGGTGGTATACCCAATGAACATGAGCAACCCTAACCTGCAAAAACATAACAGATTAAAAAGAAAAAAATCAACTTGTAAATTTTGTACAAAACATGGTGAAAAAAAAGGAAAGAGACAATCCATGGATGTAATAAATGTGATAAACATTTATGTAGTTTTGAATGCCATAGAAGGTTCCATGCTGTCATTGGTGTTGTTGTTATGGAAGAGTGAAGCTGTGAAATTATGAACTGTATTTTATGATTACTTAATCCCTAAATTTGATATTAATAACCTTAAACTGACATAAAGAATAGATCTATGTAAATCCAAGCTTGATAATCAATAATCATACTGAAATTTATCATGATTTTTTTTTTAATCAACAACAATATTTGTAAATTTCCTGTTAAATATTTGTGGTTTGTTTGGCAAAGTAATCAATGATTTTGAACTTTTAAAATCTTTCAATTTAATTACATTGTTAATGTGTTAAGAAGTGCCTTCAAAGTATTGTAAAGAATACCAGTATGCAAAATATCAAAGACAAAAAAATGTTTTTTGTAAAATTTAATGTCTGTCTCTGCATTCATACTTAATTTGGCAGATAAGAATATTCTATTCTATTCTTTTCTATATATAAATTGTATGACTTTAAATTATTAATGTTTGTCCACTTTTGTTGATATACATGTATAGTTGATATATCTGTGAATTAGATAAAAAAATATTACTGTATTAAATACATGTATCAATTGCAGGAATCTCTTCTTTTTGCCTTACACAAACAGTACCGTTTATCAGAGTGGTTTAACTGCATGGTTAAAATTTTCAATTGATTTAGTTTGTTTTTTTCGATCGGTTGATAATATTTCATTGCATGTTTGGGATCGAAATAGGCCGACCTTCTTTTAGGAGGTTCTTGGATTATTCCCCTTTGTTCACTATGACAACGGCATTCAAAAGACGTACTCAAAAATCAGTTTCTCCTTAAATTAATCGAAGAACACGTGTTGTTATGTGACTAATTGACATAAAAGTCCGATTTTATATCAGAAGTTTTTAATTTTATTATTCATATTGTCTAATAAATTCGGTAACATAACATACGCTGTACGTTTTCAAACTAAACACAGCTCCGCAATCGACAATTGACAAAAAAAAAACGAAAACAAAACAATTTATTACCACGAGTATCCCCCGTATTTCAGCTCTTAAGGTATGAAACTAAAGTTTATATAATGTTATTTATAGCTCTATGCATGGAACTTATTTTTTATGTCTATGGTGGAAGTTTTATAAGTCTAGGCAGATGCCGTGACATGGGAATCAATTAATTACAAGTGCCCGACGTCAAAACGTTCCAATTAAATATAGCGTGCGGAAATGCGACGTTTTCTACCAAAATGCTCGAGGAGACGGTGAAAGTAAACAATATGGAAGAAAGGGGGAAAGGTGTTAACAAAAAAAGAAATAAATATCTGCAACTGTTTTTATAGTTATTGAAACGAAACTGGGGTACTGTCTATGCGACCTTAACCTATACTTTCTATAAACTAGACAGCAACCCAACTTTTCATTTAATCTATCTCGAGGGTAGGTTCGGCCTATGCTTTCGCTCTAGGACTTCGATTATAGTGATGCCCGACTAGAATATATTAAAGAGTTTTATTAGGTATAATTTTTACCGGTCTATGCCACCAGTTTATAATTCATTTAAATATGATTGTGTTCTGGAACAAGATGTCTCTGATGTTCAGTACTCTCCAAGTCTCAGTTAAGTGTGACTTCTGGATTCTATTACCAAAGGTAAACAAAGAAGATTTAGTCTTCTCAGAGGGCCAACCAGATCCTAACCTTTGACCTTGACCGCAGTCGTGCTATCCTAGTGTAGAACTTGATGAACAACTGAAATGACAATCTGGACTGTTACCAAATATAGGATCTGGCAATATCAGTTTACCAGAGAAATCAGTCCTAACACTACAGTTAGGGTAGTGGCCGAGTAATATACTGCACCTCTAAAAATATGTCTAGGTATTTTTATTGCTCAAGTATGAAGTACCGTCCTACACTAATTCTATATTATAGATCTGTATGGGTTGGAGTAAAACTAAAACATTTCCCATAAACCTAAAGGTAAACAATAAATAAAGGGGCAGACAGACAGACGGACCAAATGTAAATAGCGCGACCCAAAAAGTGTGGGCGTTTCAAGTACGACACCACAAAATTAACAGACTTTAAAAACAAATCTATTTCAGAATTTCCAAACCCTTAGTTGGATTTATATACCAAATACACAAGCAAATACCAGAAAATAAATATCCAAAGGGAAGCTAAGACAACATAAGACTCGTTCTGTCCTGAATATGCTTTCACTTAAATAATCTGTACTCAGGAACCCATGAAACGCAGACTCAAGGGAGGTTCAAAATCTAGGTGGCACGGTAGTATTTGCATTCCAGAATTTAGGTTGCTCTTTTGTGTACCCTACTTAGGTAAATGTATCTAAACAGTGTGATTGGACAAAAAATACAGTATCAACTGAACATACTTTCCCAAACTGAGGGATGAATCAGGTGTAGAAAAATATGAAATAATTTTACATACAGATGAAAATGAATTTTTGAGAATTTTTTAAATTTTGTATTCACTGCACCATAAAAGACCTAAAATTACTAGTGGCCTTAGGTTTCTAAAAATAGCAAAAAAAGTAAACGGTCATGATACATATTCAAATTCATTTTAAATAGTAAAATGAAAGTACTTCAGTTAAGTGTGAATGTAGATTTTTTTTGCAGTGTTAGAAAGTGGTGAAAATTCTAAAAAGGCTATCATTATCCCTATGGGCCAGGAAATACTACCGTGCCACCTTAAGGGGGATATATATTTTTACACTAAATCAATGAAGGAACTTTTTTTTACCTATGCAATTTGTAAGTTTATCAATAAAAAGTTGATTAAGGGCAACTATGATAAAACAAGCCTTAAATTCCACCCCTGAGAGTAAAAATTGCTGATTCAGCAAATTTTGCCTGATCTGTAGGTAATAATGTAAAATTTTCATAGAAAGTAGAACTTCATTATTTTTTATGTAACTTGCAATACATTTTTAATTATAAATGCTCGCTTTAACTTTTCGCAGTGTCTGACACATGTGCAACCACTGAAATTTGAGACGCGACATTCTACGGTTGCATGTTCATCCTATTATTTTCACCGAAATAAATAAATTACATAATTTCTTATTTTTTTCAACATAAGTACAGCTATACTAGCTTTCTTAAGGTTTAATTAGTAGTTCTGATGTTACATGACACCAGTAGGAGCTTTTTTGGGAACCAGTAAGTGGATAAGGGGTCCTTACTTATTCATTTAGCTCTCATATTGGTATGAAATAGAGATAGAAATAGGGGTTTCTGTACATTGAATAGACAATATTTTTGACAAAGAATGTATTTATGATGCTATATCAGCAATATTAAATGGTTTATTCATTTTCCATGCAAATACCATTAGTTGTTAAGATTTTCTGACAGTGAAAAGCACAATAAATGCAAATTGATTATGTAAGGGGACATAATTTAACTTAATGCATACATGAGAAATAGACAAACGTCAACTAATATTCTATATATGTATTGTAAACGGTTGGAGTAATAACTAAAACTTGTATCCCCATAAACCTAAAGTTAAAATAATTTAAGGCAACAGACAATGTGAAATGATTAAATAGCAGATGTAAAAAGTGTTCTTTTTCAGATAACATAAACAAAATTAACATATCTTTAAAACAAATCTATTCTGTGATTTCAAACTCATTAGTTTGGTTTTGTATACCTAATAAAAAGTAAATACAAAAATAAAATCTCCAGAGGGAGTAAGAAACATTTTCTGTTTTATGAATATGCTTTATTCTTATATAATTGTTCAAAGTAAATCCATATAGGGCAGACTTCAAGTTGAGTTTAATAAGGTGGCACGGTAGTATTTGCATTCCAGAATTTAGGTTGCTCTTTTGTGTACCCTACTTAGGTAAATGTATCTAAACAGTGTGATTGGACAAAAAATACAGTATCAACTGAACATACTTTCCCAAACTGAGGGATGAATCAGGTGTAGAAAAATATGAAATAATTTTACATACAGATGAAAATGAATTTTTGAGAATTTTTTTAAATTTTGTATTCACTGCACCATAAAAGACCTAAAATTACTAGTGGCCTTAGGTTTCTAAAAATAGCAAAAAAAGTAAACGGTCATGATACATATTCAAATTCATTTCTAAATAGTAAAATGAAAGTACTTCAGTTAAGTGTGAATGTAGATTTTTTTGCAGTGTTAGAAAGTGGTGAAAATTCTAAAAAGGCTATCATTATCCCTATGGGCCAGGAAATACTACCGTGCCACCTTAAGGGGGATATATATTTTTACACTAAATCAATGAAGGAACTTTTTTTACCTATGCAATTTGTAAGTTTATCAATAAAAAGTTGATTAAGGGCAACTATGATAAAACAAGCCTTAAATTCCACCCCTGAGAGTAAAAATTGCTGATTCAGCAAATTTTGCCTGATCTGTAGGTAATAATGTAAAATTTTTCATAGAAAGTAGAACTTCATTATTTTTTATGTAACTTGCAATACATTTTTAATTATAAATGCTCGCTTTAACTTTTCGCAGTGTCTGACACATGTGCAACCACTGAAATTTGAGACGCGACATTCTACGGTTGCATGTTCATCCTATTATTTTCACCGAAATAAATAAATTACATAATTTCTTATTTTTTTCAACATAAGTACAGCTATACTAGCTTTCTTAAGGTTTAATTAGTAGTTCTGATGTTACATGACACCAGTAGGAGCTTTTTGGGAACCAGTAAGTGGATAAGGGGTCCTTACTTATTCATTTAGCTCTCATATTGGTATGAAATAGAGATAGAAATAGGGGTTTCTGTACATTGAATAGACAATATTTTTGACAAAGAATGTATTTATGATGCTATATCAGCAATATTAAATGGTTTATTCATTTTCCATGCAAATACCATTAGTTGTTAAGATTTTCTGACAGTGAAAAGCACAATAAATGCAAATTGATTATGTAAGGG
The DNA here is from genome assembly GCA_019925275.1 of Mytilus edulis. Classification (NCBI taxonomy): domain Eukaryota; kingdom Metazoa; phylum Mollusca; class Bivalvia; order Mytilida; family Mytilidae; genus Mytilus; species Mytilus edulis. The sequence continues at coordinate 30,334,359 of CM034355.1, read as the reverse complement.
GACATAATTTAACTTAATGCATACATGAGAAATAGACAAACAGTCAACTTAGAGATGTATTCTAGTACATGTATTGTCAAACAGGTTACGGAATAATAGTTAACTTCAATCTAAAGACTCTTGTTGTATTGCCCTCATAATCTGAAAATGTTTAAAGTAATGTAAGACATGCTGTAAAATGTGGAATGGACTTTAATATCAGTTTTCATGATTTGGTGATTAAACTGTTTCTTTTACTCAGATTAATCATAAACAGAGTTGGCAATCCAATAATTCCTCCTAAATCACCATGTTTGACTTCTGTGTTGATTTGAAACATCATATATTTGGGTTTTGTTCACTTCTTAAGTAAAAATGGTAAGATGAAAAAAAGTGAAAATCTGCCAGATGGGGTAGGGATGTAATGTTTCATTTTTTTTTATAAGAAATGACTGCAGACTAGTATTCTTTATTGTAATATGTTCCAAAGTAAGAAGTCTATGCATCATAGGTGTCATGACTGGTTTCAAGTTTGTTATGTCTTGGTTAAGGTGGCACGGTAGTATTTGCATTCCAGAATTTAGGTTGCTCTTTTGTGTACCCTACTTAGGTAAATGTATCTAAACAGTGTGATTGGACAAAAAATACAGTATCAACTGAACATACTTTCCCAAACTGAGGGATGAATCAGGTGTAGAAAAATATGAAATAATTTTACATACAGATGAAAATGAATTTTTGAGAATTTTTTTAAATTTTGTATTCACTGCACCATAAAAGACCTAAAATTACTAGTGGCCTTAGGTTTCTAAAAATAGCAAAAAAAGTAAACGGTCATGATACATATTCAAATTCATTTCTAAATAGTAAAATGAAAGTACTTCAGTTAAGTGTGAATGTAGATTTTTTTGCAGTGTTAGAAAGTGGTAAAAATTCTAAAAAGGCTATCATTATCCCTATGGGCCAGGAAATACTACCGTGCCACCTTAAGGGGGATATATATTTTTACACTAAATCAATGAAGGAACTTTTTTTACCTATGCAATTTGTAAGTTTATCAATAAAAAGTTGATTAAGGGCAACTATGATAAAACAAGCCTTAAATTCCACCCCTGAGAGTAAAAATTGCTGATTCAGCAAATTTTGCCTGATCTGTAGGTAATAATGTAAAATTTTTCATAGAAAGTAGAACTTCATTATTTTTTATGTAACTTGCAATACATTTTTAATTATAAATGCTCGCTTTAACTTTTCGCAGTGTCTGACACATGTGCAACCACTGAAATTTGAGACGCGACATTCTACGGTTGCATGTTCATCCTATTATTTTCACCGAAATAAATAAATTACATAATTTCTTATTTTTTTCAACATAAGTACAGCTATACTAGCTTTCTTAAGGTTTAATTAGTAGTTCTGATGTTACATGACACCAGTAGGAGCTTTTTGGGAACCAGTAAGTGGATAAGGGGTCCTTACTTATTCATTTAGCTCTCATATTGGTATGAAATAGAGATAGAAATAGGGTTTTCTGTACATTGAATAGACAATATTTTTGACAAAGAATGTATTTATGATGCTATATCAGCAATATTAAATGGTTTATTCATTTTCCATGCAAATACCATTAGTTGTTAAGATTTTCTGACAGTGAAAAGCACAATAAATGCAAATTGATTATGTAAGGGGACATAATTTAACTTAATGCATACATGAGAAATAGACAAACAGTCAACTTAGAGATGTATTCTAGTACATGTATTGTCAAACAGGTTACGGAATAATAGTTAACTTCAATCTAAAGACTCTTGTTGTATTGCCCTCATAATCTGAAAATGTTTAAAGTAATGTAAGACATGCTGTAAAATGTGGAATGGACTTTAATATCAGTTTTCATGATTTGGTGATTAAACTGTTTCTTTTACTCAGATTAATCATAAACAGAGTTGGCAATCCAATAATTCCTCCTAAATCACCATGTTTGACTTCTGTGTTGATTTGAAACATCATATATTTGGGTTTTGTTCACTTCTTAAGTAAAAATGGTAAGATGAAAAAAAGTGAAAATCTGCCAGATGGGGTAGGGATGTAATGTTTCATTTTTTTTTATAAGAAATGACTGCAGACTAGTATTCTTTATTGTAATATGTTCCAAAGTAAGAAGTCTATGCATCATAGGTGTCATGACTGGTTTCAAGTTTGTTATGTCTTGGTTAAGGTGGCACGGTAGTATTTGCATTCCAGAATTTAGGTTGCTCTTTTGTGTACCCTACTTAGGTAAATGTATCTAAACAGTGTGATTGGACAAAAAATACAGTATCAACTGAACATACTTTCCCAAACTGAGGGATGAATCAGGTGTAGAAAAATATGAAATAATTTTACATACAGATGAAAATGAATTTTTGAGAATTTTTTTAAATTTTGTATTCACTGCACCATAAAAGACCTAAAATTACTAGTGGCCTTAGGTTTCTAAAAATAGCAAAAAAAGTAAACGGTCATGATACATATTCAAATTCATTTCTAAATAGTAAAATGAAAGTACTTCAGTTAAGTGTGAATGTAGATTTTTTTGCAGTGTTAGAAAGTGGTAAAAATTCTAAAAAGGCTATCATTATCCCTATGGGCCAGGAAATACTACCGTGCCACCTTAAGGGGGATATATATTTTTACACTAAATCAATGAAGGAACTTTTTTTACCTATGCAATTTGTAAGTTTATCAATAAAAAGTTGATTAAGGGCAACTATGATAAAACAAGCCTTAAATTCCACCCCTGAGAGTAAAAATTGCTGATTCAGCAAATTTTGCCTGATCTGTAGGTAATAATGTAAAATTTTTCATAGAAAGTAGAACTTCATTATTTTTTATGTAACTTGCAATACATTTTTAATTATAAATGCTCGCTTTAACTTTTCGCAGTGTCTGACACATGTGCAACCACTGAAATTTGAGACGCGACATTCTACGGTTGCATGTTCATCCTATTATTTTCACCGAAATAAATAAATTACATAATTTCTTATTTTTTTCAACATAAGTACAGCTATACTAGCTTTCTTAAGGTTTAATTAGTAGTTCTGATGTTACATGACACCAGTAGGAGCTTTTTGGGAACCAGTAAGTGGATAAGGGGTCCTTACTTATTCATTTAGCTCTCATATTGGTATGAAATAGAGATAGAAATAGGGGTTTCTGTACATTGAATAGACAATATTTTTGACAAAGAATGTATTTATGATGCTATATCAGCAATATTAAATGGTTTATTCATTTTCCATGCAAATACCATTAGTTGTTAAGATTTTCTGACAGTGAAAAGCACAATAAATGCAAATTGATTATGTAAGGGGACATAATTTAACTTAATGCATACATGAGAAATAGACAAACAGTCAACTTAGAGATGTATTCTAGTACATGTATTGTCAAACAGGTTACGGAATAATAGTTAACTTCAATCTAAAGACTCTTGTTGTATTGCCCTCATAATCTGAAAATGTTTAAAGTAATGTAAGACATGCTGTAAAATGTGGAATGGACTTTAATATCAGTTTTCATGATTTGGTGATTAAACTGTTTCTTTTACTCAGATTAATCATAAACAGAGTTGGCAATCCAATAATTCCTCCTAAATCACCATGTTTGACTTCTGTGTTGATTTGAAACATCATATATTTGGGTTTTGTTCACTTCTTAAGTAAAAATGGTAAGATGAAAAAAAGTGAAAATCTGCCAGATGGGGTAGGGATGTAATGTTTCATTTTTTTTTATAAGAAATGACTGCAGACTAGTATTCTTTATTGTAATATGTTCCAAAGTAAGAAGTCTATGCATCATAGGTGTCATGACTGGTTTCAAGTTTGTTATGTCTTGGTTAAGGTGGCACGGTAGTATTTGCATTCCAGAATTTAGGTTGCTCTTTTGTGTACCCTACTTAGGTAAATGTATCTAAACAGTGTGATTGGACAAAAAATACAGTATCAACTGAACATACTTTCCCAAACTGAGGGATGAATCAGGTGTAGAAAAATATGAAATAATTTTACATACAGATGAAAATGAATTTTTGAGAATTTTTTAAATTTTGTATTCACTGCACCATAAAAGACCTAAAATTACTAGTGGCCTTAGGTTTCTAAAAATAGCAAAAAAAGTAAACGGTCATGATACATATTCAAATTCATTTCTAAATAGTAAAATGAAAGTACTTCAGTTAAGTGTGAATGTAGATTTTTTTGCAGTGTTAGAAAGTGGTGAAAATTCTAAAAAGGCTATCATTATCCCTATGGGCCAGGAAATACTACCGTGCCACCTCTAGGTTGTTACCAATACCAAGGGAAGTAATCAGGATGAGTTTTAATCGAAGGATCAATTCAGGCAAGGGACAAGGCGTTTCTCTGTAATAAAATAATTCAGTAAGATACAACTTTTATTAAACAACACGCATATGAATCAGCTGCACATTTAATAAGTTACAGTTTTGCGAGTCAATGGTCTATTTCTGCAGTCTATAACAAGATTTCTTAGACCAAGAAAATAAATTCTTTCAGTATCTAACTTTCTTTAACGACTCACTCTGCCGTTCTGATCAGGGCTTGCATATGGATTTCGCTTGTTAACACTTTAATACTTAAATTTACCGTCCTTAAGTTCAAGTCATAGATTTGAGTCACTCACGTGAATGCCAACAAATAATGACTCCGAACTTTTACTTGCTTTAAACCGCAAGTTATAAATAACTTTAACCTTAACAACTGAACAGCTGAACAGTTAACCGAATCTCGTTATTCGCCAACTGACAACTTTTATTCAGTTCAAAGAACTTTTCAAAAACTCAACTCATATTTTAACCAGCGAACCGCTTTCTAAATAATTCACGCCTCAACACGTAAATATTCAAAGTTTTCCGCTAAATCTCCAATGCAAACCGTGATCAAAAACCAGCCAGTTTTAGTCACTCAAAATATGTACATGAAAATCATAGGAGGGGGAACTTCTTACCTAAAAATACTGTAAAACACATTTTCTTCAATACACTAATTATAGTATATAAAATAGCGCGTGATTCCTACCGAGACCACTTCCAAAAATATCGCGCACATGGTTGAAAATTCCCCTTTTTACCTTACATCTATACACCTGGAAGTCTGGGCTGAGAATCATTTCTAGCAGACAATATCTGCACGAGCTAAATTTTCCCCGGGAATTCAATCGAGCTCTCTGATTGGTTGAGAAGGGAAAACATTTTTAATGCTAATGCGAGGTTCGTTACGTCACTAAAATTTAATGAATGAAATAAAAATCTGAAAGTAATAAAATAATAAAAAGCAATCTTTCTGGAAAAATAATTAAAAATAGTAATAATGAAATAAATAAATGAACCAAATAAAGTGACCCACAAACGTTACATTATTACCAGTAACAGTAAATAAAGTCAACAGTAGTATACCGCTGTTCAAAATTCATCAATCGATTGAGAAAAAAACAATTCCGGGTTACAAACTAAAACTGAGGGAAACTCATCAAATATAAGAGAAAACTACGACACAACAGAAACACAACATTAAAATGTAAAACACAGAATCGAACTATAATATAACAATAACAGATACGAAATTGTATGCATACAAACTTTCCATGAGGTACGAAATGGCAGACATAAAATCTTCCATGAGGTACCAAATGGTATCTATATATATAAATCTTCCACGAGGTGCGAAATAGCAAACATATAAATCTTCCATAAGGTACGAAATAGCACATCAATGAAACACATATTAATCTTTCATGAGGTACGAATAACATGTATGTAAATGGTTTTTGACAGTACGAAATGGTTAGGGTACGAGTTGACTTTATTTCATTCCAATTTAATTCTGAAATTTAGGCAATACGCCAACCTACACAACGACCTGTGATTCAGAAACATCAATATATTACCAAGGTAGCTGTATAGTTTGATGAAAATCCAAGTTGATTTTGAAAAAGTTATTTAAAAATTCAAAGAGTAAAATTTAAATTTTGTCCGAACTGCTTATGCCATCTCGGTTCTAACAACCTTAAGTATCATATCGACCTTGGACTCCGTCCTCGTTCAATATGCTTCACTTACGTCGATTAAATCTCGGATCAACTTTATATCTGTCCTCATTCAATATACTTCACTTAAGTCGATATAATCGTATCAATCTCGTACAAAGGCTATAATTGTATACTACTATTATCAACTTAAAGATTGTAAGGAATCAAATTTAAATTATTAGTCAGGAGTAGATTATTTTTGTTTCTTTTTCTTCTCTCTTCTCTCTCTCTCTTCAATTTTTCCTTTGACAGCAATACTATTTTGAATGATTTACTAACTTTAACCCTCTCCTCACAAAAAGAAAAATATAACTACGACTAATTAAAATCTAATACTCTAAAGAGCCTGCGTCGCTCACCTTGGTATATGTTCATATTCAACATACTTACTTACATACACATATACGTATCATTACTTATGTTCATAGTTATCCTTTTTATTATATCATGTATCTAAGTAAATACAAAACAATAATTGAATAAATTGTTCAAATATCAATTTTATACTCTCAGTGAAAATATATCTTGTAATGAGGTTAATAATTTTGTATATACATCAACATTATCAATATTTGTTTTAATATAATATTTCTACAACTGATATTGCTTTATTTTATATATTTAAAACAATGTTAGGAGTTTGTTCCTTAAATTAACCTTTGTATATTTGGCTTTTAGCCACTATAAATAAAAGATTTATAAATAAGCTTTCTGATTATAAAACAAGTAATACCTGCGCTTTATTGATGGCAGAATTCATGTCATACAATTTTACTTACTGTATTTAAAATGAACAAAATTGAAATGCAATTGGACAATTAAAAAGACATTGTATAAAGTTTCGTCATCTAAATAACAAAAAAAATACAATAACTAGTCTTTACATTATTGGGCTAAATTGCAGTTATGTTATGTAAACTCATACGGTATCTGAAGTAAATGGTCAACTTTCTCAGGCAATTTAAATGAATTTGTCTATTTGTTTGCCCCTTTTGGTCAGAAACGCTCTTGTCGTGTTTAGATGTTACGCATACTAGGCTTTGAAATGTTTGGGTTGAGCTGTCCTCATGAAGGTAAATCCAAAAACAAACATCGGACGCACGAAACGATACCGATAAACTAGCACTGAGATGATATCACTATGGTATCATCAACTTAATAGTCAATGTTACGTTATATACATGAAGTTTTACAAAACTTCCTTAACATTTCCGTTGCAAATTAATAAATTCTAAAGAAAATAAAGTTCTTTCTCCATCAAGCAAAGTTGACCGTATATGATTTTGGCTAAATTTTCGGTAATTTGTGGTCATTATCAGCTTTTCACGTTGCTAGGTCATCTACATCCTGGGCTGTCAAATGTTTTGATTGAGTTTTCATGATGATGTTAAGTCAAGAAAAGCGAATCAGAATTGTTAAGAAACTATGGTTGCAACTTCCGTACTCAGTGTTCACGGTAGAGGAAGTCGGTTATTATTTAGGTCCATTTTGTTCAGATACCTCTTCAGGTGTTTCGACTTTATACAACCATGGCTTTCAATGTTTAGGTTTAATCATTTCAGATGAAGGAAAATCATAAGCGGCAAATCAGACGCACAAATAAAATAGAATATTATTTCATATACCTCTCACATGTATGACAGTCGTATAAAATTTCATTATTTTTACAACGAGGTGTGAACAAAACAAACAGAAATAATAGGTTAAAATGTCAAAAATAGGGGTACAGCAGCCTATTAGTGCTTTTATCTTAATCACTAAAAAAACCCAACAGTACTAACATTTACCATGACACAATAACACAATGACGGGAAGTATACATAGAGAGCAACGTCACATTCAAGAAAGAAACACAAAAAGACACACAGACAAAGTACACTAGCAAATCAAAAATGGAAGACAAAAATCCAATATATCATAGAACAAAAACACTATGATGGGATGTACAGAGCCACGTCATATGTAAGCAAGAAACACAAAAAAGGGATATAGAAAAAGCAAATTAGCAAAAATGAAAGACAAGAATTCAAAAATTATCGTACAACAATGACGGGATGTATCAGTACAGACCCCCGTCAAATGGATACCACAAAAACATCAAACGAAATATTAATAAAGACAAATGCAAAAATACTATAACAGACTAATGTTATTAAGATGATAAATACTGTCAATACCAAGAATCTTTACCTCAAGACCATCGTGCATTATTTGGGAAGTTAATCAATAATGTCTTGGTATCTTCCCATGATTTTATTTTAGAAAAAGGACGAGACGTTCTTTGACATAACCCTGGTTTATCAACTTTCTATTCCGATACTGGTGACGTTGCACAATATCTGAGTAGTTACTGCATGCTTTTAGAATACCGAATAAGTTAGCAAATGTGTATCCCATATACAGGTGTAGTTGGTATATTGCTACATATTGTACGAAGGTGAGGAAAATTGATAATTTTAAAGTTATAATCGTCTCGTTTGTCATAGACTCTGGTAATGAGATGACGGCGTATGTCAAATTCGAGGTATTAGTCTAAAAATTTGGCGGAGGAAGCCGTGTATGTTGTTTTCATTAATTTATAGTTCTGGGGGGATATATTAATGGAACCCAATCAGAAAAGTTTGGATTGTTTGTAGAAGGAACATCATCAATAAATCTGAATGTGAAATTAAATGACCTGGCTTCTTCGATCTTGCTTTTGACATATGTCTGAAGGAACTCCAATTCATATTCATAAATAAGAAGAAGTCGGGAAGGAGAGGCACACAGTTCGTTGCCATAGGTATTCCATTTGCATGTCACTCTACATCCTGTACCGTGTTACAACAATGATTAAGCTGACGTGAAAATACAAAATCGACTAACAAAAGCTACATTTTATGTAGTTAGTTGACAGAATTTACCATTATTTGCAATGTTACTTGCAAAACTACAAATATTGCATATTGCCTACAATGAGGTAAATAGTATGTTGGTAAGTCAAAACAGCCATTTCACAAACGTATATAAACAGTCATTGTTGTAACTATGAATGAAAACCAGACCTATCTCTCAGTCAACATTTGATATCATCTTGTTGTTTAGCCTTTAGTTTTCTATGTTGTGTCATATGTACTATTATTTTTCTGTTTTTTTTCTTCATTTTTAGCCATGGCATTGTCAGTTTGTTTTCGATCTATGAAATTGACTGTTCCTTCGAAATCTTTCGTCCCTCCTTTAGAGCAACAATAATTGGTTTAGGTAGAAGAGAATAACTTGGCTATATCATGGATAAGAAAATTAAAAACGCTTGCAGCAAATAGGATAAATGAGAAGGTGCAGTTCAAATTGCTCAGGTACGCATGCCCCATGCGGCACGATTTTATTAGTCGGTATTTATGTACGGCACTTAAAAGTCATGCGAATACGTTCAAACACAAAAACAGCTAAAACTTGATTCCTGCATGACAAAGGGTATCAGAGTTCAGCTTTTTTAAACTTTAATGTTCCGGAGTAACACACCCCTAAATTATATATTGATGAAAAGAGGAAAATGTGTACAATAAGAAACAGTCGGTCGTAAAAACCCAAAGTGGTCACATTTTTGTGAAATTGGGGTAAAAAAATAATTCATGAAGTACAATTTAAACGTGACATTTTCTAATATATATTTATTAAAATGCTACAAAAACGTTTAAATCAAAAGCATATGCTTCAAAGGATGTCAAAGCGACAATACTGACTACTAGTACTTATATAAAAGCTTCCATTTCAAAATTGTGTTAATCTTGTACCTTCTGAATTTTCACCATTTATGAAATACAGGGTAGCAAATGAATAAGTAACTTTCATAATGGTCATGATTTTTTACTACAGCATATAGAAGAATTATTTTTTAAACTGAAAAACACCGGTTTAACAAATTATTTCAATAAATTTTCTTTAAAAAAGAAACAAATTCAAGTGCTGAAACAGTGTAGTTAATTTTGTATTTTTGTAAAATAAGTACTTGGATAAAGATTAATACATATTGTGTATTTGCAAAGTCCGACAGATTAGTTATACACACAAAAAATATTATAGTTAACCGAGGCGAATTCGAGATTTAGACAAATCATAGGTGTGACTTGCACTGATTAAGAGGTTGGATTAGTATAAAACAAAATTGGGTTAATGCATGAACATTTCTTATTTGTGATTATCCCAATAATGTGTGGACTCGTCAATTGTCTAGGAAAATGACAGATAATAATGCTAGTTTGATCCATGTTTAACTTTATCTTTAAAAAAGCTTCATTCAAATCTAGTCTTCATTAAATAGGGATAAACTGCATGTAAAAAAATCAAAACGTTACAGTGGGAAAATGTTTTCAAGAATCGTAGCTAAGTGTCAATCTCTTCGTCATCGTTTACGGATTTAGTACGCTTATTAGCATTACAGCACATAGGTGGATTTAGGTAGGGGGAGAGTTCCATTAGTTTAAACATATTTTATATGCAAAAGGGATTGGACAAAAGTTAAAACAACATTAGAGACGTCCTCTCCCATCTTTTTCATTGAAGCACCCAGCGAAGCTTCATTGGCACTCGGGAAGTCATCAGAGGAAATAGCGAGGTTTTTAATATCGCGCCTAAATGCGGTAGCGGCTGCGTGAAGTAAACAATGGTCTTCATTTAATGTATCCTTAATATCTAATGACACACCTTGATGTAATTCTGAAAGTCTTAACTTCAATTTTCCTGCAGCAGATATGACACAAAATTTTGTTTGGCAGATTGGTATGTATCGGAGACATTTTTGGGTAAAACAATAGCTACATTTCAAGGATGTGCGACACAAGATTTTAAAAGCCTCTTTGTGTAAGAACAGATCATCTTTTACAGTTGTTATTAAAGACTTGAAAGCAGGTTCATGTTTTGATTTTTCATTTACTGTATTGCCTGATTGCACAAGAGTTGACTTTAATATGAAGTCCCCAATAACAGTAGAAAATTCAATAAAAAAAAAGAAAAGTTCCCCGATATTTTCATTGTACTAATGGACTCAAAATCGTTCAATTTTGTTTTTTGTCGCGTTTTTGAATTTCCGGATCTGCGCAAAAATCTACTTCCGTTTCCAGTCTTGTTTTTGTTTGCATGAAACTTTGAATAAACTGTATATTTATCAGTCTAAGAAAGGAACTCAATACTAATTCAATCTTAAAAATTGTTTGCTATAAAATAAAACGTTACCTAATGACAGCGTTTCTTTGTTTACATTGAATATGACGTCATAACTTTAATAACGTCACAACTAAAATCCCTAACAACAGAACCAAAATTGGAAACGTTACGTTCTTTGTTACATTGAATATGACGTCATAACGTCACAACTAAATCTCTAACAACAAAACCAAAATCGGAAACGTTACGGGTATTTCCGTTTCTCTTTTAACATGTTTGATTTATAAAAAAAATCATACAGACTTCGTCCCATTCACAGATTATGCCTGCCTCATATAATTATGGGGACGAGGTCCCCAATAACAGTAGAAAAATCAATAAAAAAAACAAACTTTTTTTATTATACTAATGAACTCAAAATCGTTTAATTTTTTTGATGTCATGTTTTGAAGTTTCGCATCTGCGCAGAAATCTACAATGTACTTCCTTTTTCCGGTCTCGTTTGTATGAAACTTTGAGTAAAATATATAGTTATCAGTCTAGTATAGAATAGGAAGGAACGCAATACCAATTTCATTTTTAATAATTCCTTCATATGAAAAAAGTTATCTGATGATAGCGTTTCTTTGTTTAAATTGCATATGACGTCATAACTTAAATAACGTCACAACTAAAATCCCTAACAACAGAACCAAAATCGGAACGTTATAGTATTTCCGTTTTTTTCTTCTGATAAATATTTAAGTTACAAAAATGATTCATACAGACTTCGTCCCTATTTACAGGTAATGCCTGCCTCATATTAAATACTTGGTAATGCATGCTGAATGGTAGACTGCATTTGAAAAACAAATCTGTAGAAGTGATTATCTTTACTATAGATAAATCATTACTCAAATGAGTACCACACATTCACGCGTCTCGATTTTGTGAGGTTTTCTACACAATAAAACATTTTTTCATATCCAAACTGCAAGGAGGAAATTGAGCGCGAGTTCGTATAAAAGTATCAGGTTGTGAGGATACTTATGGATCAGATTGATCACAGATTTGGCTTTCTGTATCTAATATATAAATGCTACAACAATGATACACAACTCTTGAATTCAAGGAACGCAGATTATCAAGTTGTATCACAATGCCGCACACCAAATCTCTGCGTATATCCATAGCTTCAATCTAACTATTTTTCTCGACCGCTCGCATTCATATTTATTGCTCTGATGTTAAACATTGACACATAATGCATTTCCGCACACCATGTCATTCTTTCTCCTTTTGAGACTAGTAGGAGTTAGCTTTACTGGACTACAATAACTAGCCATTTTCCGTTAACAATCGCATACAAAGGATTCGGGTAAACTTTATAAAAGACAAAATTAAATAAAAAATAATATAACGTATTCATAGTAACTACATAAAAAACTACTACATATTTAGAATTTACAAATTAGATGTTGAGCAAAACGACACTGTGACGAACTTGGTAGATGGTAACTATAGGTGGCACGGTAGTATTTTGCTTCCCACGTTTTAGATTGCTCCTTTATGACACTGTGATTTAACATTGAAATGGATTATCAACCAGAAGCATCTTTTCAAGTATTTTAACTAATAATGAGTTTGCAAAATACCTATTTTTAAATCTAACTACAGAAATAAATTTTTGACATTTTTTTTTAAATATTACATTCACTGCGGCTAAATATGAGGTAAATGACTGGTTCTCATAGACTGGTGACAATAGCTTGAAAAAAGTAAACGGTCATGATGATGTTTCTCATTTATTTCTGAATATCTGAATGAAAGTACTTCAAGGTACAGTAGGTTTTGGGTCTTGGTGAGTGTTAGAAAGTAATGAAAATCTCTTAAATGTTACTACTGTCGTCTATGGCAGGAAAATACTACTGTGTCACCTTTAGATGATCAAACTGATCGACGGATATGAAATTTCCGTGATAAAACAATGTACAAGTGACGTTTTAGTTTTTGACAAATCGGTTTGGAATTTGCCCATAAAATTTGCATGAAGTATCACAATATTATATGCCTCCTTTCAAATGACAAATACTGCTTTAGAATCGTATGTTTTCTCGTTTTCACAGAACATAGCGTTAAATTTCCACCTTAAAAATCTTCCCACTTTGAGTTTGAAATTTTTATTCGGTTTATAAAATTGAGAATGGAAATGGGGAATGTGTCAAAGAGACAACAACCCGACCAAATAAAAAACAACAGCAGAGGGTCACCAACAGGTCTTCAATGTAGCGAGAAATTCCCGCACCCGGAGGCGTCCTTCAGCTGGCCCCTAAACAAATATATACTAGTCCAGTGATAATGAACGCCATACTAATTTCCAAATTGTACACAAGAAACTTAAAATTAAAATAATACAAGACTAACAAAGGCCAGAGGCTCCTGACTTGGGACAGTCGCAAAAATGCGGCGGGGTTAAACATGTTTATGAGATCTCAACCCTCCCCCTATACCTCTAACCAATGTAGTAAAGTAAACGCATAACAATACGCACATTAAAATTCAGTTCAAGAGAAATCCGAGTCCGATTGTCAGAAGATGTAACCAAAGAAAATAAACAAAATGACAATAATACATAAATAACAACAGACTACTAGTAGTTAACTGACATGCCAGCTCCAGACTTCAATTAAACTGACTGAAAGATTATGATTTCATCATATAAACATCAGGCACAATCCTTCCCGTTAGGGGTTTATTATCATACCATCATAACATATATGAGAAGAACATAACCCGTGTCATGCCAATAACTGTTTTTAAAAAATAATGTGTTACTGTAGTTCCGATGCAAAGACCTTATCAGTGACTCAATATTAACGCCAAAATATGCAATCTTTAATGACTTGACAACAGTATCGTAATTATATCCCTTCTTAATGAGTCTATTCAAAGGTTTTGTAAGTTTCTGAGGTGAATACTGACACCTTTGTGCTTTATAAAGAATATTACCATAAAAAAATGGATGTGAAATACCTGAACGTATTAGAAGTCTGCATGTTGAGCTATATTTATGAATGATGTCTTTATACCGATGATAAAATTTAGTAAATGTTTTGACTAGTTTGTGATATCGAAAACCCTGGTGTAATAATTTTTCAGTAATACATAAATTTCTCTCGTTAAAATCTAAAACATTGTTACATACACGAGAGAATCGTACAAGTTGAGATATATAAACACCGTAAGATGGTGACAAGGGAACGTCACCATCTAAAAACGGATAATTAACGATAGGAAATGAAAAATCATCCCTTTTATCATAAATTTTAGTATTCAGCTTTCCATTAGCGATATAGATATCAAGATCGAGATCGAGAAAAGGACAGTGGTCATTGTTAGTATTAGCTTTATTTAAAGTAAGTTCAACAGGATAAATTTCATTAATATACATACTGAAGTCGTCATTATTGAGAGCCAAAATATCATCCAAATATCTAAAAGTATTATTAAATTTGTTTATCAGATGTTGTTTCGATGGGTCTTTGCTTATTTTTGTAATAAATTGTAACTCATAACAATACAAAAACAGGTCCGAAATAAGTGGTGCACAGTTAGTCCCCATTGGAATTCCGATAATCTGACGATATACGGAATCCCCAAAGCGAACAAAAATGTTATCCAGTAAAAATTCAAGGGCATATATAGTATCAAAGCATGTACAATTAACATAGTTTTTTTGTTTATTGCTACTAAAAAATGACCTAAAAGAGTTTGAACATATATATTCACATTCTGATTTTTTGAATGCCCATTTAATTAGGTGTGTGAATTTTTTCTAAATGAGAATGTGAGGCAATGTGGTATACAGGGTAGAAAAATCAAAACTTTGAACAGATTCAAAATCACCAATTTAAGCATGCAATTTATCAAGTACTTCCAACGAGTTTTTGACACTCCAAAAGTAATTTATTCCACTATTTTCGAAGGCCTTATTTGAACAATTTATTAGCAGGTTTTTAATTGTACCAAGTGTGCTGGTAAGAAGAATAGACAATTTAGTAGTTGAACAATGGCTTGAAGACGAAATAAATCTATATTTGTAAGGGGTTTTGTGTAGCTTCGGAAGCCAATACATAGTTGGGACTTTCATTGTATTTGGCTCTGCTTGTAAAGCGGTTATGTCTTTATCATTTTGATGGTTCTTAATAATATGTGTATCGAGAAAAATACGAGCAAAGCCTGAAATTAGATACAACTTTTTTTTATTTTGACTTTAAGGCGACTACCCACAACAGAAAATTGAGAGGAACCTCATAAACGGGCTAAAATACAATTCCTTTGAGATGACCTCTATTTTCTCCATCACTTAGTAATACTATTGCAAATTATGGGTTTGCACATTTAAGATAGCTTAATAAAATAGTTTCCTTGTGATAGTTTGTATTATCTCTGTGAGACAATAACAGACATATATGTTATGAATTTATTGATATTTTGATTAAAATGGGGAAACAACCCAGGCAAATTTAAACAACAGTAATCTGAAATGATAATATGAAGATTAAACTTAAGCGAAATACGCAAATTCATAATTGAATTTGTAAAAAATCTTTGCTTTATCGTAGTGTCAAAATGTCGCATACTATGACGAAATGTTTCCTCAAACCAAACAAACATTATAATCAACTTCTATATGTATAATCAAAGTGAACCTGCAATCATCATCCTTAAATACACAACAACATGACAGTGAGTTACAATGTCTTCCGCGTTGCACATGTTTTATCTATCCAAGGTAACCACGATTCTTTAAAACTACGATAGATATTTTTGAGAAATGAAAGCTACAGATCAAATTCATTGCATTTCCAATATGATGGACATATCTCTTTGAAACATATTTGATTGGAGAACTTGTCCGATATATTGCTGATATAAACCTAATATCGAAGTTGCATCAAAATCCGGAAAAAAAACACTAATAATGCAATTTTCCATATGAAAAAATTACAAAGGAGAAATACTCTATTTAAAAGGTGATCGTCACCAATTTTCGAACTTGTCTCAGACACTGCTGATATAATCCTATCATTAAAGTTTTCTAAAAATCTGGCAAGAGTTGTACACGTGAGAGTGCTAATCAGAAAGGATGGACGCCTGGTATTTCTATGTCCCCTCAACGCGTCGCTCGGGGTGGGGGGGGGGGGATACCTAGGTCATAATCATTATTACAAAATAATTTAAATAGCTTCAAAATTGAATAGTTTCAATTTGAAAACTATTGATCAACGACAGGAGATTCCCAGTAAGTATTTGTTTGTTAAAAATGTTGGGATTAAAAACAAAACAATTTTAACATTTCGCCTATCAATGAATATTAGTTGTCTGAAAAAAATGTCGTATTCAGAACATGTCTTTGTCGACTACTATTTTTTATTTACATATTGAATTATGCTAAGCGCCAATTGAACTAGCCTTATGATTATCAAAGGTAACAGGCTTATAATTTAATACGCCAGACGTGCGTTTCGTCTACATAAGACTCACTTTATCCAAATGGCCATAACCTGTTATATCATGCATTCAGAGGCATTCAAATAATACGATGTACAACACGAGTTATTAACATTTTCAAAAGGCACGATTTTGTGGAAGCGTTAGTATGTCTTCAAGACATCTTTATTGTTATCAAGCAGCCACAAACATTTCTTTAAGCAACAATCAATATTTGGAATTTCATTCTAAAACACTTGAATTAACAGCAGATATTGGAATTCGTAATATATCCCTACATCATTCAAAATTGAGATAAAATAAAATTAAATCAAAAATTAAAAAAAAAAACGTTCTTATGATTTACATTAAAGTGAACTTTGGCAATCTCGAATCTTTATATTGGATAACTCAACTTCCCAAATATTTTCTAAAAACCGATGTAAAGCTTGGTCGCCTAGATATTCGATCAAATAATCTTCTTTCTAAATAAAGGCAACAGCAGTTTACCGGTGTTCAAAAGTCATAAATCGATTGAAAGAATACACATTCTGGTTTCAAACCAAAACCGAAGGAAACACATCAACTTAAAGGGGAAACAAAGGAAAGACAGGAGCACTGAAGTGCAACAAAAAAACAAACGCCAACATACATAGAAACGAAGTATTTGATAACAACTGCCATACTCTTGACTTGGTACAGGATATTATAAGAAAACAATGGTTGGTTTGAACCTGGTTAAATGGCTGGCCAAACCTCTCGCTTTATAACAATGTTACAAATATCGCTAAAATTACTACGTGACAGAAATACAGCACGAACACACGTAAGAACATTCATCACAGAGAAACGCCCAAACAAATAATGTAATAGTCGACATGCAAGCGCAGAATAGTTATCAAAGGTAACAGATTATGATTTCTTTATTACGCCAGACGCGTTTCGTCTACATAAGACTCATCAGTGACGCTCGGATCAAAACAGTTATAAAGCCAAAAGAGTACAAAGTTAAAGATCATTGAGGACCAAATATTCCAAAAAGTTGTGCCAAATATGGCTGAGGTAATCTATGTCTGGGATAAAAAAAAATCCTTAGTTTTTCGAAAATTCAAAGTTTTGTAAACAGGAAATTTAGAAAATGACCATATAATTGATATTCATGTCAACAACGAAGTGCTGACTACTGGGCTGGTGATACCCTCGGGCCGAAACGTCCACCAGCAGTGGCATCGACCAAGTGGTGTTAATAGTTATCAAAGGTACCAGGATTATAATTCATTACGCCAGACGCACGTTTCGTCTACATAAAAGAGGGACGAAAGATACCAAAGGGACAGTCAAACTCATAAATCTAAAACAAACTGACAACGCCATGGCTAAAAATTAAAAAGACAAACAGAAAAACAATAGTACACATGACACAACATAGAAAACTAAAGAATAAACAACACGAACCCCACCAAAAACTAGGGGTGATCTCAGGTGCTCCGAAGGGTAAGACTCACCAGTGACGCTCGGATCAAAAAAGTTATAAAGCCAATCAAGTACAAAGTTAAAGAGCATTCAGGACAAACAATTCCAAAAAGTTGTGTCAAATACGGCTAAGGTAATCTATCACTGGAATATGAAGTTTTGTAAACAGGGAATTTATAAAAAAAAATGACAAAATAATTGATATTCATGTCAACACCGAAGTGCTGACTACTGGGCTGGTGATACCCTCGGGGACGAAACGTCCACCAGCAGTGGCATCGACCAACGACGAACATATTCCATCAACGACAGACACCACAGAAAACAGTGGCACGCTTACGTAAATAACATGCAATCTCGAACTTTACATAATTATTTTCACAATACTCGCCCAAACTGTTTTCCTGACAATGATGGAATTGAAAGGCATTTTTTTTTAATTATTTGGACTACAAACGATAGGACATTACACATTACCCTCCTGAAACCATCACTGAAACATCAGAAATTAATACACGAATGTTAGATGTATAAAATACCGAGACATGTCGTATAACAATGCAAATTCACTCTCGGTATAAAAGAGGGGCGAAAGATACCAAAGGGACAGTCAAACTCAAAGAACGAAAATAGACTGACAACGCCATGGCTAAAAAAGAAAAAGACAAACAGACAAAAAAAAACAGTACACAAAACACAACACAGACAATTAAAGTCTAAGCAACACGAACCCCATCAAAAGGTGGGGTGATCTCATGTGTTCCAGAAGCGTAAGAAGATCCTGCCTCACATTTGGCACCCGTCTTGATGCTCATGTTATTAAAAATCCGTTAAATAGTCTTATTCGGTAGGTCACATTCGTGGAAGAGGAAGGGGAATGTAGTTACGATATGAGGAACATATCCGATATCATCTGTGAAACGGTTATCCCATAACGGTCTACCAACTCTGTTGGCGTCCGTATAATAGTCATATTCGGGAATATGATAATGATGGTATTGAAGGAAATTTTAACAATTATTTGGACAACAAATGATAAGACATAACACAATATTCAACCGGCCAATACAGAAACATCAAAATAATTACACAAATGTTTGATGTACTAAATACCGATACACGTCGTTTAGCAATGCAAAGTCTAACTCCGTATAACAGTCATATTCGGGAATATGACACGTTCGGTACTAAGCAGATAGAAAACATATGTGTTAAACCACAATCTTAGACGACGTGGTAAAATGTTATTAGTTTACACACAGGCATATCGTATAGATCAACCAAATCGTAATGGTGTCCATAAAATTTATTTACGGAGTATCATTTTTAATTTTTCTCCTCATAACTCTGTTGGAGCAGTTTCTGCGTAGGGAGCACACTTCTTACTACCGTTCATTTTTTCACAATAAACGGTTGCCTTCAGCAATATTGTGATAAACAGTTTCAACCAGATGTCGTTTCAGCAAAATGTTAATTCTTCAATCACAGAACTTTGATGTTTTTCTACGGTCTAAACTACTTTTCCCCATGAATGAATAAATGATTGACTACATCTTTTCATCTAACTGTCTGCCAAAATAGGATCGTAAATACAATTCTTATTCAGCACTCAGAACTTTTGCACTTATATCAAACATTTCTCAAATTGTCCGTTTATAAATTGTTAAAAAAAAGTACGGTCGCTTCTCCATCAGCAAAGTTTTCCATTTGGACATACAGCTCTTCTCTTTTCCTTGATACATCCTTGACTTTCAAATATTTGGCTTTGATCGTTTCTATTGATGGTAAATTCAGAAAAGCGCGTCCGACACATAACATTTACAAAGGTTCATTTTTAAGGTCTAGAAATACCATGTAAAAAAACCGCGACGATTTACGCCTCAATTGATATCATCAAAATGTTTAACATGTTGACTGACACAATTTTTGTTGATTTTGTTGGGGTTTTTTTTCTATTGGGGAGACGGCTTACGGTATGCATTGTGCATCACTACTGTCTGCTTGTTTTTGTAGATTACCTAAAGAACCGTCTTTGTGACAACAGGAAAAACTATGATGCAAAATTCTTTATTTCAATTTCAAATATATTGATGATATCCTTTCATTTATGTAACCCACATTTCAATGAGTGCTTGCGTCTCATATAATCACAGTAAACTTCATTGTAAGGATACTTCACAAACTATAAAGTCTGCTTTTTATCTTATTTTTTCTTTGATATTGAAACAGAAAGACAACTTCAAACAAAATCAATGAAAAACTTAATGTTTTTTTAGATTTCTATGCTGTGTCATGTGTACTATTGTTTGTCTGTTTGTCTTTTTCATTTTTAGCCATGGCGTTGTCAGTTTATTTTAGATTTCTGAGTTTTACTGTCCCTTTGGTATCTTTCGTCCCTCTCTTAATGATTCTACCTTTCTTTCATAGTGATATACCTTATGCCCCATCGTATAGCGCTTACTTATCTGAATTCATACGTTAAGCTGTTGCTTGCTCACACCAAATGGGATTTATCAATTGGGCTGGCTCTTGAAACAAACTCTGATTTAACAGAATTACTAGTAATGCCAACTGAAGTGGACAATACATACGACATAATATTTGGTTGACAGATACGATATGTCTACATGTTATTGCGGTCGTAAATGGTAAAAACACAGAAAGGTGTGCGATCTGTAAGTACCAATTATATACTATTCCTCGTTGTGACATATTTACAGATTGACGATTCAGACGCACCCAGATACGCTACATTTTGGAGTTCGTGAGGTTCCGTCAATTTTATGATATTTGAATGACCTCGATTCGGTGTTTCAGATTATGTCTGTTATGGTATTTGAACATGCATGTTAATTGTCATTGGATGAGAATATACTCCGATTAGAAAACCTTTTATTGTTATTAACATGATTTAAATGAAACTTTTAAAGGTTTCATTGTTTTGTTTAGTTTTCAACACAAACATAAATTTGATGACTCAAAGATGACGTAAAGCGGTTCAATGTTTTGTTGCTTGTAAGTGTATTGATTTTGTTATCGATCATATTGTCGTGTTATTTATTTTACAGATCATCATTTAAATTGAGAATTGAAACAAGGAGTGTGTCAAAGAGGCGACAACCCGACCAAAGAGCAGAAAACCGTCAAAGGCCACCATGGGTCTTCAACCCAGCAAGAAAATCTAGCACATAGAGGCTGACTTCAACTGGCCCCTAAACAATAATGTATACAATTTCAGCAAAAATGGACGTCATATTAAACATAACTTAAAATTTAAACATACTAGTACAAGACTATCAAAAGCAAATGGTACCTAAAGGGGACAGGCGCAAAAATGCGGCGGGTCAAACATGTTTTTTTATATCCAAATCCCCCCTCTTATACATCTAGCCAATGTAGAATAAACAAGCACATAATTATAACTCAGTAAAACTCAGTTTAAATGAAGTTCGAGTCCGATGTTAGATTATATAAAAGAATAAACATAGCAAAATGCCAATTATCAACATAAATTAACAAATGACTCCTAGCAAATACTGGCCTCAATTAAACGGATTGAAAGATCATTTCTTCATCATATAAAAATTAAGTACAGTCTCTCCTGTTAGGGATTACGCATCATACCATCATACAATATACGAGAAAGATATAACCCGTATCATGCCAATAACTGGTTTGAGAATAAATGTGTTATTTCCAATGCAAAGATCCTATGAATTAACCAATATTACTTTTAAAAAAATACCATCTTCAATGAACAGCAATGTATCAATGCCTCTTCTGAATAAGCCTTTTGAGGTGAATGGTGACATGTTTGTGCTATGTAGAGAATATTACCATAAAAGATTGGATGTGAAATACCTGAACGTAAAAGGTGTTTGCACGAATCATGCCCTCGTACCGATGATAAAATATAGTAAATATAGTAATTTTGTTGACAAGTGTGTGATATCGAACACTGGTGTAATAATTTCTCTGTAATACAGAGATTTATTTGTTAAAATCAAATAGTTGTTACATACAAAATGAATTGAGCATGTTGAGATATATAAAATCAAGGGAACGTCACCAACTAAAAATGGATAACTAACCATAGGAAATGAAAACGCATCTCTTTCATCGCAAATGTTGGTATATGTTTTCCGGTTAAGATATAGATACCAAGTTCTAGTAAAGGACAGTGTTCATATTTCTATATGTTGTCCAGTGGATTAATTTCAAAAAAATTAAACCTCATACTGCGATCATCAATACCATATTGAAACATATTTAAAACTTTCCGGAAACAGAATTATGGGTAGAATGATCAAAACAGTAGACCAAAAGTGTCCAAACTAACCGCATTTGATTATTTGACCATTTTTGATCGTTGTGTTTTGAGTTTTGAGTTAGATCTAGCTTTTTCAGATGTGGATGGCTGATGTAGACTTTTGTAGTGTCCAATAATTATTTGTTTATCAATTAACCTTTTTTTGTGTATAGCATTATCTAATGTCATACATGTATTACATGTACTTTTCATCAGGCTGAAGATTAAAAAAGTTTTAGTAGCTTGAAAGAAATTGAATCCCTTTATATTTCACTTGTTATAACATTGATATCTTAAAACATATACAGACTATATATTTTATATTTTTTATAAAGGTATTAACGAAAATCCTGTGGAAAATCCGTTTTATCAGAAAACTTCCTAAAATTGAAAAGAATCACGGGGATTGCCTCCTACGGAAGAAGTTGATACCATTATATTCCTTTCATTTCATTGGCTTTTCAGTGGTTCGTTCATTCATTGGTTATTCAGGGTAACTTTATCATATTGGTGGGTCATTTATATATCATGTGTGCTTTTGGTCTAGCCCAGACGTCTTGTGATACATTGAAAAGCAACACAGGTAAGCCATCACAAACATGCATTACACATCTTACTTTCAAACAGAGGGATATGTTAGTTAACAATCTAAGTTTCTTTTAAATTTCAAAAGCTTTCATATTTTGTTTAAACACATATAGCTCCAAGTTATTGAATGTCAACACCTTATACGAAAAGCTTGACTAAAATTGATTTATTTAAATTTTCCTGTATATCAATTTGAAACAGTTTTCATCCTAAATAGAAAATTGTCCTTACACCGCTATTTTCTTCTGCAGATAATGCTTTTCTTTAAACAAGACAGAAGGAGAAAAAAACGAATATTTAATTTTCCGTTTTTCGGATTTGGCTGTGCAGTGAAGTAATCAAATACTTTATGGAAAGAAATCCTTCAAAAACAAATAAGTTATATTTGTGTCTTTTTATGTTGTAATGTTTCACTTCTGTATCAAATTAGGTTGAAAGTTGGCGCCTCATAACACATTTAGCCCACTGCATTTGCATGCACCTGTTCGAAGTCACGAGCCTGCTCAGTTAGTTGTCGTTCGTTGATGTTGTTCATAAGCGTCTGTCTTTTCTTGTTTTTTATATAGATTAGACCGTTGGTTTTCCTGTTTGAATTGTTTTAAACTAGTCATTTTGGGGCCCAATATAGCTTGCTGTTCGGTGTTAGCCAAGGCTCCCGTATGGAAGGCCGTACTTTGACCTATAATAATTTACTTGTTACACATTGTGACTTGTATGGAGAATTGTCTCATTGGCACTGATACAGCATCCTTTTATTTCTATATAAATGAAAATATTAACAAATGTTGTTTTTAAGGAAGATAAAAGCAAAAGAAACTGGTTCCCTGTTAATTAAACACAAAGTTATAATGATTTTTCGCAATATTCTATACACTGTAAATAATAAGACTTTTGCCAATACATTACACAAGTAAAGAAGTATCACCATTCAAGATGCATATCGCAATCAGTGTATTTCACTATTATCAAAATGGCTTTTTAAATGATAATTCATCTGTACACATGGCCAAATTTATGATTAATGCTTTCAATCAGACTTTGAATAAGAAAAACACTAGTTTTCGAAACACGTTTCTGTCACTGTCATCAACCTTAAATTTAGACTTCCTTTCACTTCATTGTGGTCTTTTATGGATAGTTCGCATTCATACTGCATCTCCTTATTTGAATAGTGTCGAAACTAATGTGTTGGTATGTGTGAGATACCTCTTTGTACTTATAAAATTAAAGAAAAAAAGAGATAAAAGAGAGGACATTCAAAAGTTATTAATTTACGAGAAACTTAACAACAACTCAATAGCAATAAACGAAAGACAACAAAAAGACGAACAAGTGCACAAACTAGACACACAAAGGTGAAAAGCTCCAGGCAAAAACTATATTTGAGTCTCACATTACGTCAAATATTTTGTTTTAGCCAGTTATGTGAATGGACTTAACATATTAAATTTAGAATGGACGTAATAGTGACTATTCGGATTGTATCATGATTTTTTTGTAATTAATTAAATACTAAGTTTTGTAATCCAATGTGGACATATTGTGTAGAATGTAAAAATATTTAAATATCTATTTTCAAAAAAAAGATATTTGTTTGGCAATACTACACAAAATATAAAGCAGAATGATATTATTAAAAAACATTCTTCGGATTAGATATTTACTTTAAGGAAGAGTTTTTTTGCCTAAATACTCAAGTTCTTACCAACATAATAACAAGAGAAAATCCAATAAAAAGATAATTATACGAAAAATAATAATGATAAATAAACACGGAATCTTTTGATAAAGACGAGATAAAGACAATCTTGACTTTATAGAACTAACCGGAAACATTAATATGTTCTTGTGACCTGTTCTGTCATTTTTAATCCTAATCTATTAAATTATGATCCACTCCAGTCTCATCGAAAATGTGCCTAACTTTAAGGAAATCTTTCTATTGCAGTTTCTTATGGCTTATCTCAAACACAAATATTCCAAAGATTTTTAAACTACACCGCATAAAAATTAAAAAAAAAACTTTTCCAAAAACCTTGTAGGTCCACATATTGTACCGTCATGTTCTCAAGGTTAGAAAATTTTCTGGTGATTAAACTCATCCGATGATGACACAAAATAGGAAGAGACAACAGGACTGTGAATTTCGATTTAATGATCTTTCAATTTGATTTGAATTTTTTTATTCGAGCCCCACTTTTGAGTCTTATGTTGACGAAACACACGTTTGGCGTAATGAATTATAAGTCCAATATCTTTGTTTACAAGCACTATGTCGATACTTCTGCTGGAGTACGTTTCGTCCCGAAATATTCCCAACCAATTAGTCTACCTTTTCGTGTTTACATGATATATATATATATATATCATGTAAACCAACTTCAAGCCTTATATATCATGTACTGTATTACGACGCGAGATTAAAACTGACGAGGAAAGGTAACAACCGGCCACCGAAAGCTTTATTATTTGAAGCCAAGATAGTCGAGTGGTCTAGCGCGTCGGATACATTGCAGGCGATTTTGTGTCACGATATCTCAGTAGCAGGAGTTCGAATCATGGCAATGGAAGAAAAAAAAACTTGCTAAAGCAAATTTACAGATCTAACAATGTTGAGTTGATATTTAGACGAGTTCAATAGATATAAATATATATATACTTCATCACCCCTTTAAAATTACAATGTTAAAAAAATATTGAATTATTTTAAATAAAAGGGTTTTCCATCTTGGTCATATTTTGCTGAAGTGTTTTAGAATTTTAGTTTCAATTACTCTACAACATCGTATTAGAGTTGACCCCTGATGAGTCTCGTATATGCTAATCGCGCGTCTGGCTGAATAGATATTAAGCTTTTAATTTTGATGAACACATTTTTTAGTCTTACCCTTAACAGTACTAATTGTATGCAACAGATGCGCTTCCCGAAAATCACGATCTCTTCTGTGATGAACGAGGCCGCAATATTTATAATTTCGAAATGTAATAATAAACATTGAAAATAAACTCATCATATATACCAGGACTAAATTTTGTATATACGCCAGACGCGCGCTTCGTCTACAAAAGACTCATCAGTGACGCTCGAATCCAAAAAAGTTAAGAAGGCCAAATTAAGTACGAAGTTGAAGAGCGTTGAGGACCAAAATTCCTAAAAGTTTTGCCATATCTAGCTAAGGTAATCTATGCTTGAGGTAGAAAGCCTTAGTATTTCAAAAATTCTAAATTTTGTAAACAGTTAATTTATAAATATAACCATATCAATGATAATTCATGTCAGCACAAAAAGTGCTGACTACTGAGCTGGTGATACCCTCTAGGGAACAAATCTCCACCAGAAAGAGCTGATCAAAAGAAAAAGGACCATCCTTATAGCTCAATCCCTTGCATTTACACAGATAATTTTCATAACTGTCAACCACAACATATGATAGTGTCCGTAAAAAATTGAATGGGTACTTCCAATTTCATCATTTAATACTGGGCTCACAGTTCTGTTACCGCTGGCATATAAACGCAGTATAAAGTTGGTAATTATGTTTGTTGAATTGAAAGATGCGTGTGTTGGTATATATTGTTTATAGACTTACCTCCCTCCTTACTATAAATACTTTAACGAATCCATGTATCGGGTTTTTGTCTTTGAGCATTCCAGATGCAGAGATTCGAATCGAACACATGATTTTTTAATTGTGTTGTTTTCTTTTTGTGTGTATCCTTGTTCTTATATTTTACTTAATAGAGTTTGTGCTTTTTCGAGAACGACTGTATGCTTTACTTTTTTTTTTTTTGTCTATGTGCAATTTACCTTAGATGTCGGTATTGTTGTTTTAAAATACTTTTGCACTCGGTGTAGTCGTAGTTATATGATATGAAAGTAATTTATAAAGTTAACTTGATCAGTGGTAGCGTAATCTTCTACTTACTTTAAGGATGTTATATTCATAAAAATACAAACCAAAATTCTTATCATCTTAATTCAAATGCGTTCTCCAAAAGATTTACTTTTCGTTTTCATTACTTTATAGCCAGAACAATGTTGAAAAGACTATTCATATCACTTCTATAGTATATGCATATATTGGTTCGCTCTTCAATCGTTGTCAATATAATGGAATTTTATGCGACTGTCATACAAGTAAGAGGTTTAGCTAGCTATTAAACCAGGTTTTATCCACCATTTTCTACATAAGAAAACACCTGTACCAAGTCAGAAATATGACAGTTGTTATCCATTAGTTCGATGTATTTGAGATTTTGATTTTGCCATTTGATTAGGGACTTTCAGTTTTGAATTTTCATCGGAGTTCGATATTTTTGTGATTTTACTTTGCATACACTTCTTTAATGTTGTGGTTTGATTTTGGTTCAACGATTGACGCAACACTTTCTCGTGACTTCTCTCAAACCGTCAAATAAATATTAAATAGCTTTGTATCAAGTTGTATTTATGAGTACGGGTACAGACTGATTTCCATCTTTTAAAACAAATACAATATTGTTATTTATAGGCCCTTATTATATGATATATATGGGGTTACCATTGCACAATTTAATTAATTAGTGTGAATAGCATTCATAAGTTTTTTAAAGTCACAGTCGTTCATAAGAATAAAATCCAAAGTTTCTACAACACCAATCATATATATATTTAAATATTGCTACATATACCATACATGTACCATACTGAGTTTTGAAAATTTATTGACAAAACACTAAAAATGAATACGATAAGAACAATCAAAATTTATCCTTATTTAGATACTGAAAAAGAGACAAAAGATACTGGAGCGACATTCAAAAGAACGAAAATCATCAAAAAGGACATGGCAAAAACAAACAAACAAAAAACCAACTATCTACAAAACACTATATAGAAGACTAAAAACAGAGCAATATGAACCCTTTCTCAAACCGGATGTTATCTAAGGGTTTAAGAAGGGTACACATATTATGCGACATAGCTTGCACTGTTCGTGTTTTAATTCTATAGTATACCTTTGGTTTCTCACTATGAGGATTATCTAATATACATTCTTCCTGTAAGCGCTATATTTTATCAGATGAAATTTTAGTGGTAAGACATCAAGTCATTGTGATAAAAAAAAAGATTACTTTAATATGTAACCTTCAATCTGTAAATATGCATTCGTTTATATATCTATTGTATCTTGCTGCGCAAAATACTGGTGCGGGTTTTTACAGTCAGATTTTGATATGATATCTATATGATTACACCGTTCAAAAAAAAAGATGTGTTATTGTTGTAATAATTAAAAAAAAAAAATGAAATGATTCTTGAATTTTCGTTTAAAGCTTTGACGTATCTAAAAAAACAGAGGTTAGTTCTGATCGGATGTAAAATAATAAAGCTAAGATCCTAGTTCCTTGAATGAGTTATTGAATTTGGAACACATTACGGAGAGGAGAAGATTAGAATCCAATGTGAATGAAATAACATTCAAAACCCAGTCAATGAAAAAATGTTACGGATAATGGATGGCGTATAAGTACTGATAGTT
The DNA here is from genome assembly GCA_019925275.1 of Mytilus edulis. Taxonomy (NCBI): domain Eukaryota; kingdom Metazoa; phylum Mollusca; class Bivalvia; order Mytilida; family Mytilidae; genus Mytilus; species Mytilus edulis. The sequence goes on along the minus strand of CM034355.1, from coordinate 30,305,787 downwards.
TTTTTACATTGTGTGATGGAGCTGTTTTATATGTATATAACAGTGTCTCATAAGTCTTTTTAGGCTGGGTGTTGATCTTCTTTATTTATGTGATTGTACTTGTGTAAATATTTTACTATTGTGTAAGAAGAATACTTGACACTTTAATAAAAATAAATTTATTTTGTTATACCATCATATTGCTAATTAAACAACCTAAGGGGATATGTCATGAACACTTATACTGAAGAAATGAAAAGACTGATTATTGTTATAAAAACAAATTTGTGTTCTAATCTGAATAATTACTTATTAACATGATAAATAAGGGATCATCTGATGTCGCATTTGCGCTGATCTGCATTTCATTTGCGCCGATTTTTTTTTTCATTTGCGCCGATTCTTTTTTCATTTGCGCCGATTCTTTTTACAGGTAAATTACAGGTGAGTAGATATATGAAATTGTGGTATGAGTGCTAATGAGAAAACTCTCCATCCAAGTCATGTTATTTTTCATTTATCATTAAAGACCTCTTCCATTAGCCACTTGTACAAATGTAATGATTTATCAATCATAAAATGCATCCCCTGCTCACCACGGGGAGATGGAAGAACGCCTACAAGATACAACTCCAGACAATTTCCTTGACAGTACCCGTAGTTCTTTATCCTCTGTCTTTCGGACATCTGCACATGGTTACGCTCGATCTGTGTTTTGACAATAGTATTCGTGGTGACTCTGGCTTTAAACGATTTTATGGTACATTTGTACGATATTTTGTTATATTTAAGGACACTAACCTTGCAATATGTATGGCCCTCAAAGATTCAAGAGTTGACTCATCGGCTCGTTTCAATGTGCGAAATATCCATCATGTTACAAACAAGTTCCAGAACAATATGAATCAAAATTATAACTTAAAAACATAAATGACCAACATTTATAACCAGATTTAACGGATGGTATAGTACATTACATGTACAAGTATAAACTTACCTGGAAATCTAATTAGGAGCAAATATAAAATCGACGCAAATGAATAAAATGAAATTGACACAAATGAAAGAATGAAAAAGTTCAAAATCGGCGCAATTGTCATACGCCCTCTGATGTATATATAAATATGCTGAAACTTAGTTACATTTTTTAATCAATAAACAGACATAGTTTAAAAGTAATTTTCCTTTTGTTACATATAATTGGTAATTATTAGTTTTAGTTATATATATATTTGAAATTCTGAGGCTTTATTTTAAAAGTTTGACCAATTTAGAAAGAATAGTGGTATAACAGATTTATAGGTGGATAATTGAGAAAAGCTTTTCCCATTTGTGTTATGTGTCTTCATGTACACTTGTCTTCGAGTTGCTAGAACAATACTTTCTAAGATTTATACACTTGTATTATTAGTCTCAAACAAGTAAACTTATTTATAAATCAAATTCCTATGTCTTATATTTATAAATACATGTGTATATGTGTATCTTTAAAATGCAGGCCAGTATTTCATATCATCCAGTATTGCCCAGTCCCAGTAAAACCCAGTAAAACCCGGGTTTTTCGAGTATTTCCCACTGGGTTAGGCAATACTCACAAAACCCGGGTTTTTGCCAACCCTGGTGAGAAAGATATGAAAATCTGATTGGTTAACTTATAGTGATGGTTATTTTCTTATATGCAATGAAATGTTATATGTGAAGTTTTGTCTATAGTACTGAACAGGATAAAACTTTACTCGTACCAAGTATTTCTTCATTTGAAATAAAGATAAATTCTGCACAATTTTTTAAAAAGTGCAAATTTAACAAAGAGTAATAAAGGAAAATCAATGGTGGTATTAAACCTAATATGGGAAGCTGCACATGCACCTTGAACCTTGTGAGTAATCGTTTTTGTGAAAATGTCATGCTATATAAGTGAAATATTACAAAAAAAGAAATATTCTGAGTGGATTAAGTCTCAAAATACATTTTATGAGAAAATTGCCTTGAAATAAGACTCTACCATGAATATCAGTAGACAGAGCAAGCCATACTCAGTACAGCAGATTTTTTTTTCAGAATTGTTCTCCTTATTTCGTATTTTCTGCTTTAATAGAAAACTTTTCCCGAAGTAATACTTTAATAAATATCACGTGGGGGTACCCAAATGAAATTACACCTTTTTGACAGTTTTTTCACCTACGTTTTTTTATGATCCAGACATAAGTTTTCATTTTGTGTTTATTTCATAGAAGAACCCTTATTTACTATATAGTCCTACCAATTTAATTTTGAATCAATATGGAATCATAGAAAAATGGGTTAAACTTACTTCCAAACGACCCATGATTCTGTAATTAGGAGTACCCAAATTGCATTCATGTTTAAATTCACGTCCGCAAAAAATCGAATAATTAATGTTTTGTATTAAATCTTCAAATATTTAGAACAATTTGTCAATAGTCCAGACTTACAATTCATTTTTTTTAGAAATGAATGCCGGTAACATATTGCATTTGGTCATTTTTAAAAGATGCATTTTTATGGAGGTCGCATTGTGACTTTTTCGTAGATTTTATTTTTTGCAGTAAACACTTCATCTATTGATATATACTGTGAACGTTTTGTGAATATTTAAATATATTTACCCCTTTGAAAGACGTGCATGATGTCAAATGATAAAACATATTAATTGTTTAGTTCCTTAGAAAACTTGTAAGATTTTCGCTGCTTTTTTTGCCAAAAAGGTGCAATTTGCGTACTCGGTGTAATTTTGATACCGTGACGTTAAAGTTATAAGTAAATAAAATTTATTTTTGAAGCAGTAGCAACAAATTATTCCCTTAAAGGGAAGCTTTTTATGTCCCTCTCTGGAACGCACGATGATTTTAAGTTTTACGTAAGGACTTATTATAACCTCTTGGAGTCCGTAAACTTTAATATGGATAGTTCATTCTGCTTGAATGCTTCATTACTCGTTTATTATAACACTTTTATCATAAATGAGTGAAAGTTACCCCAAATGTTTTATTTATTGGCCTAAAAAGTTGACATTTTGAGGAAATGAGAGGTATAATTGGACCAAAAGAGACCTTATAATAAAGACTAAGAAGTCTATTAGTGGTATTTATCATCATAAAGTTATCTTGTGTATCATATTCAACTGTGTGAAGGCAGAAGACATAAATATTTGATCATTTCATGGTCAAAACTATATTTTATGATGTCGCTTGATTTGGATTTTTCGGAAGAAAAAAAATTGCTGGATTGCAGAAGATTTCGTCTTACATAATACTAGTAAAAATGAAAATCAATGATGGTACACACCTACTATCGGCATTCCTATGGGAACCAATTGTGCACCCATTCTTGCCTACTTGTTCCTTTATTATTATGAGGCTGACCTCATACAGGAACTTCGTAGGAAAAAAGAAAAGAAGTTAGCAATATCCTCTAACTTTTCATTCCGCTATATAGATGATGTTCTCTCACTAAATAATCCAGTTTGGTGACTATGTTGAACGCCTCTATCCCATCGAACTAGAGCATAGGATTACCATCACGAGTTGGTTGTCTGTTACGGAATATCAGTTTCACAGATGATTTCGGATAAGTTCCTTATGTCGTAACTACAATCCCGTTCCCTTTTCACGAATATGACCTACCGAATTAGACTATTTACTAGGTTTGTAATAACATGAGCAAACCGACGGTTGCCACATGTGGAGCAGGATCTGCTTACCCTTCCGGAGCACCTGAGATCACCCCAGTTTTGGCGGGGTTCGTGCTACTTATTCTTTAGTTTTCTATGTTGTGTCTTGTGTAGTATTATTGTCTGTTTGTCTTTTTTTTCTTTTTTAGCCATGACGTTGTTAGTTTGTTTCCGAGGTATGAGTTTGAATGTCCCTCTGGTATCTTTTGTCACTCTTCTACAGAGGACGACAGATATGTTTCAAATGTCGTTTATACAATCCTGCCCTCTTTTCCTGGAATGCAACCTACCGAATTAGACATCACAGGATAGATACTTATATGATGAGCACTACCGTTGACACATGTGCAGCAAAATCTGCCGAGCCTTCTGGGGCATATGAGATCACCCCGGTCTTCAGGGAGCTCGTTGTGTTTCATAGATTTCTGTTTGTCTTTTGTCGTTTTTTGTTTTTATGTGGTTTTTTTTTGTGTGCTGTGACATAGTAATATATCTAGGTTATTTTTATATGTCAAAGAGACAACAACCCGACCAAAGAGCAGACAATGGCCGAAGGCTACCAATGGGTCTTCAACGCAGCGAGAAAATCCCGCACCCGGAGGTGGTTACATGCATCAGCTGGCCCCTAAATAATATTGTTTACTAATTCAGGGAAAATGGACGTCACACTAAACTCCAAAACATATCAATGAACTAAAATTAAAAAATATACAAGTCTAACAAAGGCCAGAGGCTCCTGACTTGGGACATGCGCGAAAATGCTGCGGGGTTAAACATGTTTTGTGAGATCTCAACCTTCCCCCAATAGGTCTAGCCAATGTAGAATAAAGAAACACATAGCAATACGCACAGTTAAACTCAGTATAAAATAAATCCGAGTCCGATGTCAGAATAGGTAACGATGGTCTAGTGCATAATGAAAACCTGTTTATGGATTTTTTTGTATTGTCTAATTTTTTGCATGCTAGAAACAAGTGTTTTTCATTGTTACACCAGCAAACCGTAAGATTACTTGATAAGTTCAGATCAAACTTATCCTTGTCGTTACATTCAAATTGAAGTCGATTATATGTCCGAGTCTAAATTATCGATGTGGCATGCAGCATTTTGGAGAGACAAAATGGCCATTCAACAAACGCATGAATAGTCATCGAAGAGATTTCCATTGGCACGCCTCAAAAACCGTACCATCCCTATCATGGACCAGAACCAGGGTTAGTCAAGGACAGACAGACTTGCTCTGGAGAGGTTTTGGATAAGAAATTTAAGGACAGTTTCCCCAGAGGACTTTAAGAAAAATAACATAGAATGAGTCTCTACCATTACTTTTTTTGCAGTAACTCAGACTTTAGTACAGTTCGCTTACAGTTTTAAGGAATTTATTCCTCCCCCCAAACATCGATATTGAAAAAAAAAATATCAGAGTATTGATTTATTTTAATTTGTATAACGAATAAAATTATAATTTTAGTTTGTCTATCACATGTCAAGATAAGAATCATTTTAAATATTTAGGCCACGAGCATCACTGAAGAGACATGTATTGTCGAAATGCGCATCTGGTGCAAGAAAATTAGTACCGTTAATTTAATTACTACCACTGGGTCGATGCCTCTGCTGGTGGACTATTAGTCCCCGAGGGTATCACCAGCCCAGTAGCCAGTACTTCGGTACTGGCATGAAAATACGGATTTTTTGTGTTATTAAAATTTGCTGTTACTAAATGATAGAAATTATTATAAATTAAGGAATGTGTCTCCCTCATGCAAAGCTCTGATTCCTTTCACGAATTTGGCTATACTTTTTGAACCTTTTGGATTATAGCTCTTCATCTTTTATATAAGCTTTGGATTTCAAATATTTAGGCCACGAGCATCACTGAAGAGACATGTATTGTCGAAATGCGCATCTGGTGCAAGAAAATTAGTACCGTTAATTTAATTACATCTTACTGATGAAGGATATTGGTTTTCCGAAATATTTAAAATTTGTTCTTGATTTTTGGTGATGTTGTGCCCCTTAATATACAACTCCAATTTTAAAAATCTAAAGCTATTCTAATTCCTTTACATAGTAAAAATACTCCAATAAGTAGTTGGTATGTATTAAACATGTTTTAAAGATGTTTGGAAAATTTTACTAAGACATGACATTTTGACAACCCCCCTTTCCCTGTCATGGTATATTGACTCCCCTATACATCACCAATTTCAAAAATGCTAGCTATTCTTACTCCTTTACATAATAATAATACTCCAAAAAGTATTGGGTATGTATTTAACATGCCGTAAAGATATTTGAAATTTTTTTACTTAGCCATGGTAGTTTGACCCCTCTGTCATGTTATAGTGAACACCTCCTATCAGCTCCAATTCAAAACTCAAAGCTATTCTAACTCCTTTATATAGTAATAATACTCCAAATGTATGCTGTGTTGTGCTTCTTCGTTACATTTGTTGTTTTTATAGTGATTCAGATGATAACACAATGTTGACTGCTGTACCCCTATTTTTGACATTTTTACCTATTGTGTCTGTTTGTTTTGTTTACGCATCGGTGACGATATAATGGAATTTGATTCGACTGTCATACAAGTGAGAGGTTTAGCTAGCTATAAACCCAGGTTCAATCCACCATTTTCTACATTTGAAAATGCCTGTACCAAGTCAGGAATATGACAGTTCTTGTCCATTCGTTTTTGATGCGTTTTGTTATTTGATTTTGCCATGTGATAATGGACTTTCCAAATTGATTTTCCTCTGATTTCAGTATTTTTGTGATTTTACTTTTGAAAATAATATAAGGTATTTTGAAATGTTTACCTAGCAATATTTTGACACCCCCTTTTTACCATGGTACATATTGAACCCCTCCTATAACACCTCCAATTTAAAAAAAGTATAGCTATAAGACTCTTTTACATAATAATAATACTCCAATAAGTATTTAACATGCTTATAAAGTTGTTTGGAAACAATTTACTTAGCCATGATATTTTGACTCCCCTGGCATGGTATATTGAACTCCCTACTATACACCTCCAATTTCAAAATTTTACGCTTTTCTAACACCTTTAAATATTTATTATAATACATTAAGTAGTTGGTATATACTAGTATTAAACATGCTGGAAAAGGTGATTGAAAAAATTAACTTAGACAAGGTATTTTGAATCCCCTGTCATTATATATATATTGAACCATCTCCTATACACCTCCAATTTGAAAAAAAACCATAGCCAACATATTGTACATTTAGTAGATAATCTGCAATAACTTTTATCTAAAACAGGGGGTTTAATTTTCGATGGTTGGGTTCAAAATACCATATGGGAAAAATTGCCCAGGTGTGAAATTTCCCCTTGTTGTTTTTTTATTTTGACACCAGGTTCACTTTTAAGGAGGGACAAAATATGGCTTTGACTGATAATAAAATAAATGTTAATAATTTAGAATCGGGTTTTGTGGCTAAACCTGTAAGCTCGACCTCCCCGTAAGTCGTCATTTGAGATCACGCCCCGGGGTCAATTTTACCCATGTTGTTTTTTGACACCAGGTTCACTTTTAAGGAGGAACAAAATACCAGCTTTGAATGATAATAAAATAAATGTTAATAATTTAGAATCGGGTTTGTGGAGCACTTGGACGACCCAGCAATCTAGCGTTGTTTGTTATAATAAGTTAGGTATCAAATATAGTGAATAAGTAATTCTTCATCTTTGGTTGAAATTAAAAAAGAAAAACCATTCAACAGACTTATGGTTATATTTATGTTCTCCTTGATAAGTGTAGTGAGGGTATAAGTCGAGCAAATACCGAACTCCTTTAGCAGTTGTTTAGGGCTTTATCTGCGGGAACAATAACATATTTACAATTAATATGGCAGGTGCTTATCAACGTTTAAGTCTTAAAAGATCGATGTATCATGTGAATTCATAGACCCATTCAGGTTTTTTTTAATTCCAATTTGTTTCAACAACCTCATATTCTTAACCTATTTGGAAAGAGTGTATACGTCTTCTTTATCGCCATAAATCAATTGCATGACATGATTTCGACTGAATCCATTAGTGGATGATGTTGTGTGGCCAAAGGTACACTGTATTGGCTTTCATATAAAATAAATAATGATAATTAAAAACCCGTTGTTCACAAGACAATTGAATGTCTGTTCATCCAAATCAAATCAAAAGAAAAACATGATGAAAAAATTGCAGATAGCTTATTTAACACTGATTCCAAACAATACAATTGTCTCTATTACTCGTGGTTTATCCATTACAAATATAATATACATATATCACTTACTTCAAATACATAAGGCGAAATAATTCTCATATAAAACTTCCGGATCGCTTCTGTAAAATTTATTCGCGACATCCTGAGGGTGCTGCTTCAAGCAATTTGGGAAAGCACTTTTTTCGTTTGCAAATAAGTAATAAAAAAAACAGTTTTCGAGTAGATAACTCTCACAACCAAAGTGTTCGGTTAATATATGTAAGTTTCAACGTTTAGACTGTTACATAGCATATGCCAAAACCTAATAGACAAACAAAAAAAGCCAACAAATATCCCCGCAAAAATAAAATTGGGCGATGAAAACAAATTAATAATCAAAACAAACTTAAAGATTATTCCACGAAAAATGGAAAGACCTAATGGTATTACCAATTCAATATTTATTAAAACATATCAGATAATTTTGCTTTATTTGATCAATCTTATTTCTTCATGTCATTTATTTCAGAAGAATGGCACTAGCTGCTAGATCTCAACAAGGTATGTAATATTTAATAATGAAGCACTATAGAATTTTTGTAAATATTATCCATCTTTCTGCTTTCTGTACTCACATGCTGTTATCGTGTGTTGACAAAACTAACATGATAATTTAGACAATGTCGAAAACTTTTGATTGATGAGGGCGAAACTTCTAAGTAATCTATATAGTGCTGACTTATAGTTGCAAACACTATACCGCCGATCTAGAGCAGTGTATTGGTTAATGAAGGTTTGTGTTAAATAAAAAAAATATGGGTTATTTTTAAAATGTTGCCAACTAGAACTAGTAGTTCATAAGTTATTTTTAGAAATTTTAAACATCATTGATCACGGAGCTTTTTTTACAGTTGAAAAATTGAAACTTTAAGGCTACAAATTTTGCCAAATATTCAGATTTATATGAAGGTCATATTGTAGAACGTCCAATTGACCCTAAAAAGGTCATGAATCGAAAATCAGTGATATTTACTTAGTATGCATGGTTGATGTAGACAGTAACGAAATGTTGCAACTAACAATAAGCAACAATACTTGTGTCGATAAGTTTGATGTTTTGTAATGGTATTGATTTCAATAAGACCTAAATGACAGTCATGTCTTTACGAGGTATTGTTAATAACTTGTAACTGCTTATTTCTAATATTCAACGTAAAAATAGAGAAAACGTTTAAATCACTTTGTCACAATTGCGTACGTGAAGTTTCAGTCTCAGTATACAATGTATCTGTTTAGGTTAAATTCTTCTCTAAATATTTTCAGATTTCACAAATTAGCATTGAGATTTTTTCTTTTGTAAAACTCCGGTAACTTTTGTATAAAATTTAACAAAATGTCACCGTTTTTCCAAGATTAGACAAGGAAAGACGAAAGATCATATAAAGGGATATTTATACCCATAAATCCAAAAAATAAACTTGACAATGCCACGGCAAAAAAAATAAACGACGAAAAGATAAAAACATTACATCAAACAAAACATAGAAAACTAAAGACTGAGCAGAACGAACCCAACCAAAATCCAGGGGTGACCTTAAGTTAAAAACAATTATAAATGAATAAAAAAATATTAAACGAATAAAAAGAAAATGGTCAATAAAAATTTGAAATGCCATAAAAATTGATGTGATCACTTAAAAAACTATTCGGAAAACTTCAATTTTTCCATCACAGATATAGATTTGACTAAACGCTTTGAAATCAAGGCTTCGTTTTCAAAAATCTGTTAACTTAATTTATTAGAATTTTTAATTTTATCAGAAGAACCAGCTAACTTTTCTCCAACATATCAGTAATATTCAATTCAACGCGCGTTTCGTCTACATAAGACTTATCAGTGACGCTCATATCAAAATATGTATAAAGCCAAACAAGTACAAAGTTGAAGAGCATTGAGGATTCAAAATTCCAAAAAGTTGTGCCAAATACGGCTAAGGTAATCTATGCCTTTTCTTGTTTGTATTGAATACCCAAGCTTCACAAAATTCCGTACAAACAATGGCACATTGCCGGTTCATCTGCGTGTTCGACGAAAGAATTGTCAATTAGATTTACAAAGATTCTGTCCTCAGGAATAGAGGGTCTTCAGAAATACTGTGAAACGGTTTATTACCGTAGTGGTATTTACCATATGTGGATTCTAAAAAAATTCTAAACACCTTCTAGATAATATTAAATCTCGAACTTAAAATAAGTTCATCAAAAATTTGATTTTTTCAACCCTGCATAGCACCATTTCATATGTGAAATTCAAACATATTCTAAAAGAAATAATCCACAAGATTTTCAACATAAACATGGTTGAAAACACTATGAATTTATTACTTGAGATAGCATACGGAATATTTTGTTAATAGTGAACAACATAGTAAAACATACTACACAGAGGAACAAGTAATCAGTATGCTGGAGATTCTTATTGACAAAATATTTTTTGAATTGTAAGGTAGACTTTTTCAATAAATTGTCGGCATTTCTATGGGAACGAACTGTGCGTCTTTCCTTGTCTACATCTTATTTCATATGAGTCGGAGGTCCTCCAGACAAATGTCAAAAACAAAAAGATCAAAGAAGCCAGGTCATTTAATTTCACATTCAGACACATTGATGATGTTTTTTTCCATTAACACTGCAAACTTTTCATATTGTTTCATACATTTTGTTGTAAATATAATTATCCTCTTGAACTAGAAATAAAAGAAACAACAGAAACGGCTTCCTCTGTCTCATTTTTCGACTTTTACCTTCTAATTAAATTTAATGATCTAGCATCTTAGATCTCCCTATTTTGACAAGTGTCCGACTCATACTAAGATGAGAAGGTCGGCAGAGAGAAGCGCCAATGTGGTTCTCATAAGATTACCTACGACCTGCTGCACAATTCTACTTCCAAGTTCAATAAATATGTTGTCAATGAGAAACTTCAGCATACTACTCACTTGTTCTTCTGTGTAGCATGTTTAATCATCGGTTTATTTTTGATAAAACATTCCAATTTCTATCAAAAAAAGCAATAAATGTGATTTTTAATGAATAAAATCAGTTGGGGTTATTTCTTTTGGACGGGTTTTCAATTTTTCTTTTGATATAGTGGTATAAAGGGAAGCAAAACGTTCTTCATAATCCATATATGTTTAATACCACTACATGAGTAAAAAAGTAAATATGTTATCCCTCTTTCACTCAACGCTTTACCAGTATTCCATTTTTCAAATTACATTTTGATGCTGAAGTATAGCCATAAAATTAGGATATAATGTAGCCTTCTGTTTGTTTTTCTGTGCATTGTTTAAATGTTCCACGGAAAGCACGTGCATAGTTGGTCATATATGTTGAGTTTTGGGATATGGGTACAACTTTTGGAATGCATCGGCCAACCAAAATTTCTAAATTTATAATGAAAAAAGTAAAATCACAAAATTACTGAACTTAGAGGAAGATCAATTGGGAAAGTCCATAATCACATGGCAAAATCAAATAACAAAACGCATCAAAAACGAATGGACAAGAACTGTCATATTCCTGACTTGGTACAGGCATTTTCAAATGTAGAAAATGGTGGATTAAACCTGGTTCTATAGCGCTAACCCTCTCACTTTAATGACAGTCTCATCAATTTCCGATATTTTTACATTGATGCACGTTTTTTTTAATGAAATTAAAGCGCCTTTACTTCCGAATAGAGTTCCACCACTTCATTTTGCACTATAATCTATATAAATGTGTCTATGTTAATTCACTTAATTTTTTCGTATGTGCAGTTTTGTTATTGTTTACAATCAAACAACTAGTGACCGTGACAGTCAGTGATAAATCTACTAAATATTCTATTTTATTTGAATATCGTTGTCAATTAAAAAAAAGTGTGCCTAATACTGCTTTTTTGACAATTCTGGTATCCACAACTACTGGGTTTTATATAGTTTAGCCAACGTTGATTCAGTGTTGGTATTTCAACACAATGTTAATTCAACGTTGCATTGTCAACGTTGAATCAATGTTGAATATTTGTTGATCGATGTATAACCTAAAATCAACAAAGAATCAACGTTGATTCAACAAAGTGTGCCTGCAGGGCTATTATAATATTCGTCGAATATACTTTTGTTGTTGTAGATTATGCAGATGAATTCAGTTATTCATATAATGCTTTTCCGAGGTACAAGTTTCTTATGGAAAGTCTTGAATATCCCTATGATTTTCAAGAATTAGTACAGATTAACGTGTTTCATGATCAAGATCATATAGTAGACAAAAAAGAGTTTGCAGTAGACAAAAAAGAGTTTGAAGTAGAAAAAGGAGACGTAGAAGGAAATATGATATGTGAGACTCATATACGCATGCTCGACCATGAGTTCCATAGATGCGACTCTCTGCCCGTGCCATTTGTTAATGTTTGCATTTTACGGTGTAGTGAAGATGGAAGTCTGACATTAAAGGTAAGAATTAGATTCGCTGTTACTGTTTTTTTTTCGTTTAAAACATTGATCACGAATAAATGGAAATAAAAACCAACAAACAATTTGTATGAATGAAAGATAAGTTCTTTTTGGTCATACCAGAGGTGAAATCATTTTAAAGGAAAAAGAAGAAAAGTATTGCCACTAACTTTAAGTTCATTGATAAAAAAATAAGGAAATGTGGGATGAATGACAATGAGGCAACCATCAGCCAAAGTTCAAATGACGTGGATATAAGCAATTATAGGCAACCGTGAGACCTTCAACAAAACGAACAACCAATTCCGTAATGTCCGCTTTAAAAGGCCCGACAGTTCATGAAGATATAAACAATTCAATTGAGAAAAACTAACGGCCTTAGTTATTTTAACGAAAAACTACGGATGCCGATAAGGGTCATTCGAGGGGAAAAAATCGTCGTCTGTCGTTATCTTATATTTTAAAATTCCTCTGAAACTTCTGTGCACAATTCTATGAAAGTTAGTTACAGAATATTCCTTGTTAAATGTTTCATGCACAAAGTGCGTACTTCCTTTTTTAGCTGCCACTGTTACTAAAAATAGGAAATAATGGTCACACAGCAGATTTTTGCAAATATCTCGAAAACCGTTACATATATCCTAAATATGTCGAGGGTTCATCCTGACAATATGGACATATGCCGAAAATTTCAAAAAGATCAGTTTGACCCATATCTGAGTTGTGTCCTCTGAAACATTTTTTATGAGTGCTATTGTGATCACTTAGCGTACGTTAATTGTGACCGGCAACCAACAACATTAACACCCGTTTCTAAAAAAAACACTACATGAGCGATATAGCAGATTTTTGTCTCGCCTGCGACGATAGTCACAGATAGTGAGACAGAGGGATTGCTTTTTCGGCGACGGCGGCGTAAATTTTTATCAAAGTTTTGTGATTAGGTCAGTTTCTCAGTAACTGCATATGGTAGGCAAATGATATTATGGTCTATGGAATCATCCCAAGGTGTTCGTGTCAGTGCGATACCTGTCAACCGACATCAACCTCATTTTCATGGCCAATTGACCAGGCTAAACAAATTGTGATTGTCTGTTTCTATAAATGGGAGGTCAATGGCATTTGGTCTATCTAATCGGCTGAAGATGTATATGTCTGTCTGACACCTGTCATATGACATTGACAGTATTTTCATGGCCCGCTGACCAGGTTAAAATTTTGTGATTGTATGTTTTCAGTTACTTAATGGTAGGTCAAAGGTATTTGGTCAATTGATTCATCCAAAGAAATACCAGTACTTGTTTCTCGGTATCTATAAATGGTAGGTCAATGATTTTTGATCTGCTGGTTCATCGGAAGGTGTATATATAAGTCTGACACTTGTCATATGACCCTGTCATTCACTTTCACAGTATATTGGTTACGTTAAAATTTGTCATTTCTATGCCCCAATCACGTAAGTCAAACGGCATATAGTATAACCCTTGTCCGAATGTCCGGACGCTAGTTCATCCGTCCGTCACAAGCTTAGTTACGTTCTGTGTTTAGGTTCGTTTCTCAGATACTATACATGGTATAGCAATGATATTTGGTCAGTAGATAGACCTCGGGTAGTACTATACACATATCAAAATGTATCAGCTATATATATTGATTAAATAAATCCCTAAGGATTTCGTACAGAGTGATAGCTGCATCAAGGCAGGTTGGAGATGGCAGACAGTTTTCTTTATGTGAATTTAGCATAGATCCCATATATGTCTTCATCCCAAATTTGATCTTGACGAAACATACATTCTGTTTTACAGACACGAACTTTATTCTTGATCCACTTCGATTCTGTAACTTTGAGTTTCATATGTAGTCGGTATCATATAGATCTACATTACAAATGTACCATAGGTCGACCATGTGGACAATTGCCGAATCTGGCATATATTTCAGGTTGTCATTACGTTATTCAATGAAAGTAACTCAACAAGAAAGATTAAATCTCTGCTTAGGTCAAAATGTAAAAGTGATCAAAATTTCAATTTCTAACCCATTCAAAGAATAATATTACATTGACTTGCATTTGTTGCAAATGAGCAGCTATTGAACGTCTGTCGTTGGAACTGTAATAATTGATACAAATCATGTATTCACTTGTAAAGTGAATGTGTTTGCATTTATTTAGCCACTGAGTATGAGTCTTGTTTACTTAACGGACCGATCATTTAACCTCAAATGGGGACAGGGCATGGTCCTTTGCTTTAAAAAAAAACAAATGATGCTAAATTGTGGAAAAAATTATTAGATAATGAAAATTAGGATTTAATTCTTTAAAATTGAATTCAGTATTCATTGATTAGGACTGACTCTATCTAAATAACATCTACCATGTGATAACCTGCTACGCAAGTTATTAAGGGTGCAACACATTTTTTTATGTTATTTAGAATATATTTGATAGAAAAAATAGTACAGTTGTTCCTTTAATGAACGGGACTTTTTGGCGGTTTAAGTGATATAAAGTTTCATTAGAAAGACAATATACATAATCTGCCAAAAAAAATTTAATATTAAAAATATTTAATTAATATTATCAAATCTACGAAGATGTATAAAAATACTCGCCAAAGCTCGCAAAATCTTCCTGTTTCTAAAGTTCGCGGTAATAAATTATATATTTTTGACAGTATACGTTTATTGTCTAATTATTATGCCAAAGACACCTCCAATCTCCTACATTTTTATAAAATAAAATGTCAATTAAACTTTTGCAATTTACAATGAAAAATTCTAAACATACCTTTCTTCTTTGTATTGTCTGCCATTTCCTGAAGTCAATATGCATGTGAAAACGTCATATCGTACGCGACAACGATAAAATTAAACTATCTCGTAATTACGACATATCAGTGTTGTTATTACGACATAATGATGACGTTATTACGATATAGGTATGTTGTTATTACGGGCGACGTAATAATTTTATTTTATCGAAAGACCCTATTCGGCTTCCATAAAAAAATAATATGACAAACATAAACCACCGACAACCACTGATCGGTGTAACAGTACAACATAAGAAGACAATAAACTATCAAAATCCGTTGAAAATGGCTTAAGTCGTCATCAGATGAATACAAAAAATACAAAGAAGACGTGTTCGTCTTCGTTTCCTTGCGTTGTCGCTTATAGATAACTACATGCGCTAAATGTTCCATCTATTTGAGCATATGTGTACACAATTGAGCCAGTGCAATTATGAACACATCAACGGTAGACTTTACTTTCTAAATACAATTAAAAAAAAAATACTGAATGGCACAGTGACCACTTCAAAATGTACTCTTCAATGCAAAATGTATCTGCGTTAAAAGTGCATCAATCTACAATAATTAAAAAATACAACATAAGATGCACTGCCTGGTAGAATCTAGAACAATGTCATATTCTGTAACAAAATAATCTACAAAATAAATAAAACCCATTAAGATAATGTACAACTATACAAAAACCATATTATATTTTTGTAAAAATAAACTTCTAACTATACTGAATGCGTTTGTGTGGTCACTACCCGGACCCCGATAACGAAAAACTTGTACAATAAACTTAAAAATTGACCACCTACGGAAGCCGATAAGGGCCATTCAAAAAAAAAAAATTATGTCGTAATTACGACCTAGCATGTCGTAATTTCGACATAACATGTCGTTATTACGACATCGCTATGTCGTAATTTCGACATAACATGTCGTTATAACGACATCGCTATGTCGTAATTTCGACATAACATGTCGTTATTACGACATCGCTATGTCGTAATTTCGACATAACATGTCGTTATAACGACATCGCTATGTCGTAATTTCGACATATCATGTCGTAATAACGACATCACTATGTCGTTAAAACGACATAGCTATCGCTATATTCAGAGCTCCAGATAAGAATTCACAAATTGGGGTTTTTACCCACCATTTTCTTATATAATTGAGTGATAAAGTTTTTTGATTGCATTATCAATTCCAATTTACGGAAGCCGATAAGGGCCATTCAAAAAAAAAAAAATTATGTCGTAATTACGACATAGCATGTCGTAATTTCGACATAACATGTCGTTATTACGACATCGCTATGTCGTAATTTCGACATAACATGTCGTTATAACGACATCGCTATGTCGTAATTTCGACATAACATGTCGTTATTACGACATCGCTATGTCGTAATTTCGACATAACATGTCGTTATAACGACATCGCTATGTCGTAATTTCGACATATCATGTCGTAATAACGACATCACTATGTCGTTAAAACGACATAGCTATCGCTATATATAAAAGAATATGTATTATGATTGCCAAGAGACTAAATGACACAGAAATTAACAACTATAGGTCATCATAATGCCCCCAATAATTAGAAAAGCCCCACATAGTCAGCTATAAAAGAGGGAGGAAAGATACCAGAGGAAGAGCCCCCGAAATGCTGTGTGGCAGACAGTGTTATAATTAATTATTAGCTCCCTTGGTAAAACTCCAAAGTTTATATTTAATGTATTTCATTGTTAAATAATTTACATGAAGCTTAATAAGTACATATTTGTGAATTGCATAGACTTTGCTATTTGAATTCATTGGTTAAAGATATTTATTTATATTGTAAAGTTTAATATTTGCATCGTCGCAAAATCTTTGGTTACCTTCTTTGAATAGATTCAGTGAGAAACTTATATATTTTATAGATCCCATGTAATTATACCGACCCGACCGTGTATGTTAGGTCTAACAATCATTCCTACCAAGGCAAGTCAAGCTGTTCATCTTCCTACAAATAAGTGCAAACTTCAAGGCGTTTTGTTAAAAGTTTGAATTGAAGTCTTGATTGCTCTATTTCTACTTTCAAACGTTGGGCACGATGTTCCTACAACGCCTAGGATTTAAAACAGAATCTTCGAAATTTCATTCGCAAAACAAAATAAAAATAAAAATGTTAGAAAACACGAAACAATATTGTAACAAATTCAGTATATGTTTTAAATTATGTTTTTACAGCTCTTGATCATATACTAAGTAATATCTAGTTTATTTGAGGATTAAAATAAGAAAGCTATGTGAAAAAAACGGATGTCCAACGTTACATTTAAGAAAAACTGTTTTAACTCTTATGTATAGTGATCCTATTTCTTATTCTCTGATCTTCTTGATTCTTGGCAGGAACAACGACATGTGTTGGTTCTCTGTGCCGTTAAAGCCGTTATTTTGCCAAATTTCATTTGACTCGGTGGCTGCATATTAAGCTGGAATAAGAAAAATGTCCAACGACGTTTTTCATTAACTCAACATCTGAAAGTGAATTTTATAAGTAGATATAGCAGAAAATGAATTAAAAGAGTAAGACAATAATAATATCTAACAAAAGTACAAATATTTGCCTCATGTGAGTTCAAATATTGCTGATTCAATAAAATTTTCTCTACACAGTCGTTTTTCAAACGGTAGCCATTTTGTCCAAGTTGATATTTCATTTTTCAAATCAGTTAACGCGTATTTTTTATAATTGAAAAGAACAAAAGTTAGATACACGAAGAGTAAAAAATGCCAAGATTCTTTTCTTTTTACCTTCATATTTGGGTCTTAAAGGAATAAAATGCTTCCATACATTACAAAACGGTAGCCAATTTGTCCAAACGTCTGAAAACGCCTAAAATCCTAAAGACGCTAATTTCCGACGTTACATGTGCTAAAGTTTCAATTAAATGTTCAAGATAATTAAAACAAATCATGTTATGAAATTTGGAAAAAGAGGTTGATGATTGCTGCCGAAAAAAAAGAATAATGCATGTTGCTATAGACACCGCCCGGGGACATAGGTTCGACACAGGTTAAATTTTGCAATTTTTATTAATCGTTTATAGCTTTTAACGATTTATTTAAAAGAATTGGGAAATGGGGAAAACCTCCCATTACATGAACTTCGTCCAACTATTGCAAAGACAAATTGGAGACACCAAGACAGTCTCTAAATGTAAAATGCGAATTGAAATTTATGTTACGGAAGTACTCCGAAATAGATCATTTAAAGTCGTCACTTCAGTAAGGTGCAATCACCAATATTAAAAGACTTAATACCAGTTCACGGAATGTTTTACTTCGCGATTTGTCCTGCTATTCATGTTATAACAGTCGTGATGAAAATAATTCCTGTACTAGCGAAGCCGAAACTTTTCGTCAATATAAACTTGTGCATGAAATGGAGGTAATTGAAAGACGAATCCCAAACAGCAACGAAAACCGTTTCATCGAATTGATAAAAACCCGGGATTATATTTGCCGTTTTCGCGGACGATCCAGGAGTAGATTACTATATTTTAGAATGTATATCAGAAATTAAACGCTATATATGACTTGGGAAATAATTCTCAAGCCAAGGTTCAAGTAATTGAAGGGGTGTATTTCGACAACTTATTTGCCAGGGAAAATACAAATTTAACCAAGGGTAAACATGTTCGATTTACTTGCAGAGTGTCAGATATATTTGTATTGATTGAATTAAGATATAGAAATTTTACAATGACAGATGATATGCACCTTGAAAGTTAAACATCCTATGATAAAACAAAAATATGGAAAACCGTATACATGTACTTCCGTCCCATCTTTCCTTCCTACATTACTTGCGACAGTACTGCATTTTTAGTTGAAATAACTTAAAGGGTAAACATTATTAAATCGATTTCCACAACTCGAGGTAATGTTTTATAAAATGACATCACAAAACGAACAGAACCAGAATCAACCAACAATATAAAAAAACCGAATAAAACTTGCAAAAATTAGACGAAGTCACAAACCCTCTTCGACACCGCAATGTGAAAGTGTAACGTCGTGTTGTAGAAATGTCGTGCCCAACGTTTGAAAGTAGAAATAGAGCTATCAATACTTCAATTCACCCTTATTACAAGAAGCCATGTAGTTTGCGCTTATATAAAGGGAGATGGATTGATTGGCATGCAATGTCAGTCCTCATATATTTCCACGTCTTATTTGTCTATTTCAAAGTTGTCTGACTGAACAGCCCTTCCACGGCAGGTATCTTATAAAACTTAAATGGGATTTTAAAAATATATAAGTTTCTCACTGAAGGTATCCAAAGAAGGTAACCAAAGATTTTGCGACGATGCAAATATTAAACTTTACAATATAAATAAAAAACCTTTAACCAATGAATTCAAATAGCAAAAGCTATGCAATTAACAAATATATACTTATTAAGCTTCATGTAAATTATTTAACAATTTGGAGTTTTACCAAGGGAGCTAATAATTAATTAATAACACTGTCTGCCACACAGCATTTCGGGGACTCTCCCTTTGGTATCTTTCCTCCCTCTTTTATAGCTGACTAATCGGGGACTTTTCTAATTATTTGGGGCATTATGATGACCTATAGTTGTTAATTTCTGTGTCATTTAGTCTCTTGGCAATCATAATACATATTCTTTTATATATAGCGATGTCGTTATTACGATATAGCTATGTCGTTTTAACGACATAGTGATGTCGTTATTACGACATGATATGTCGAAATTACGACATAGCGATGTCGTTATAACGACATGTTATGTCAAAATTACGACATAGCGATGTTGTAATAACGACATGTTATGTCGAAATTACGACATGCTATGTCGTAATTACGACATAAAATATTTTTTTTGAATGGCCCTTATCGGCTTCCGTACCATACCCCGGATCCCGATAACGAAAAACTTGTACAATAAACTTAAAAATTGACCACCTAACCGGTTAGCGGCAATAGTATCACAATCTATATAACATTCCTATTTTAAAGTATTGCGCAATATTTCAAATTCAATTCCCATACACATGTCTGTCATTCGGTTTATCGAGAAAAAATTACGAGAAAAACATATAACGGTGGTTAAACCTTGCCATCGGATCGTGAAGATCTAGTATATGGTTGTAAACGTAATTAGGGGACGACCATTTGATATTCTGGGGGGGGGGGGGGGGGGGTGGTAAGCCAGGAGGATTTTGAAAATAAATAACTCAGCCTTGATAATCACAAAAATAAATGGTTTGTTCTGTGGTAGTTTGAAAATAAATTACCTGACTTGCAATGTATTGAAAATAAATAACTCAGCAGGTCTAATCGAAAGTATGAGATAGCTAAGATTCTTCATAAATTCATCTTTTTTCCCCAAAAAAAATCGGGAAACATCTCCCAAATCTTTTAATAATAAAAGTATAAGTATTATTTGAATATACTTTAAATGTCTGAAAATTGGTTTCATTTAACTTGTGGTATATTTTCTCAGGAGCACTTATCTCATTTTTTATTACAGGGCCGTAATCACATTGAGGCAAATGCCTCATGTAGGAAATTTCAAACCCAAACGCTTGTCTCCATATCAAATTGTGTACACGGCGAGTGCCTCACAAGAAGCAAGTTCTGTTCTCCCTCAGAAGAAGCCCCTGATTTTTCGGGATCAATGTTTCTTATTTATTTGTCTTTTGTTCATTGTTTGCCCTTCTGTATTCTGTTAGTGTTGCATTTCTTTTGAAATAGTAACATCCAAAATTAAATTATATGTATAAAACACGAACTTATTGTAGCTGACTTTACAGACAATGCGACAAAATTTTATTATTGTATGTCTCTGTTACAACTAAGCCGTTAGTTCTCACAATTGATTTTTTTTTCATGTTTAGGCCTTGTATAGCATACTATGTTTTTTTCTCTCATTGTTGAAGGCTGTACGGTTGTTAATGAAAACATTGATTTTTTTTTTTTGATTTTTTCATCAAAACTGATCGTAAAAGATCGAGCAATAAATTATCTTGATCGTAAGAGAGAAGGCATGACCTGACGGACGCATGACGTTTGCGCCTTTTAACTTGTAATAATTTAATTTTGGATGTACCCGTCTTCTGATTGGCTGACGTTATTTTGTAATGAGACCATAGACATAATTTAGTCATGTGACCGTGACTTCATCAACGTTTTTTCATGGTTTTCTACGGTTTGAAATGGAATTTAGAATTGAATTATAAGAAATGACTGTAATATTTTTTCTGGCTATTCGAAATAACATAAAAAATGTGATGCACACTGTTAAATAACCTGCTACGCGCGTTATTCAGTGTGCACCAAATTTTTTATGTTATTTCTTCATAGACAGAAAAAATATTACAGTCATTCCTTAAGAAATGTTTAAGGAAATTTTCGCTCCAAACACTATGAACATTTGCGCTCTAAACACTATGGACATTTGCTCTCTAAACACTAAGGACATTCGCGCTTTAAAATTTGATACAAAATTAACAAGTCATTTGCGCATTTTATCTGTAATAGTTTACCTGTAATCTTTAGAAAAAATACCAAATGAAAGTCATGGAAAGATGTTTACATATTGCTTTAAAGTTCTTCCGAACAAACAACAACATCAGATTTTTTGCTGGGGTAAACCGGACATATTTTTAAAAAGTACATTTAGTACATATGGTACATACGTTTCTGAATAAACGATTGAGAAACCGAAAATTTTGTATAACGAATTTATCGCACGCTAAATTTTTTCTGCTGCGTTTTGTTGAAAAATAAACAATGAAACACAACCGTTTGTGTAATGCGCATTGGATGAGTACGCTATCCATTAAGTTAAAGTTCAAATTAAAGTTCAAGTTGTTGTTCATAGATATTTGGTAAGAAAAAAGTACTAAAACATTTACAGTAATTTGGACATAAGGGGGATATCTCAAAACCACTTTCCGGTTTTTCCTTAGTTCTCAAAAGAAGCAGTATTATAATAATTTCGTAAATGATCCCAAGGAACACTGCTTTATCTTGGTCTTGAAGAATAACTCCTATACAATTTTTATAACAATTCATGGAGGTTTACAATTTACCATGTCAAAATAGTTTAATTCGGTTATATTCAATGTAAAAAAAAACCTTATATCACTGTATGGTCTTTGAGAATGAGCAAAACTCATACCACATAGTAAGCTTAAAAAGGTCTCGAAATGAAAAATATAAAAACAATTCAAACTAGAAACCTAACGATCTAAATGATGAAGACCCCGACGATACTACCGACGACGGCATAAAGGTTTGTTGTATTTCACTGTGGCTACATTAATGTCGCAGGTACGACACAAACCTACGGAAGCGTATTAGCGTCCCTTAATTTTGTTTTTTTTTAATATTTCTTCCTAGTTTGTTTGCGTTGATAAAGTTTCTTTGATAGAAAGTCAGGGAACTTTCATTTCAACCTAGTGAAGTAACTTTAAGACGCTTAGGTAGCAATTTGAATGGAGAGAACATAATTTTGATAATAAAACATCTTCATTTTATTGCAAAAAGGTAGCTCGTTTGAATCAAACCAACCTTAACAATCCTCAAACGAGAGCTTTCTTTGGAAGTATATTTATATTTGGCTATAGCTGTATTAGCAGGGTTAATTTTTATATTCTTCGATATTACCTCAATTTACTCAATGTTCTTTGTAATATATATAGATATAGGAAGATGTGGTGTGAGTGCCAATGAGACAACTCTCCATCCAAATATCAATTTATAAAAGTAAACCATTATAGGTCAATGTACGGCCTTCAACACGGAGCATTGGCTCACACCGAACAACAAGCTATAAAGGGCCCAAAAACAATAGTGTAAAACCATTCAAACGGGAAAACCAACGGTCTAATAAAATATAAAACATGTATTATATATCTTTTGGGGCCCAGTATAGCTTGCTGTTCGGTGTAAGCTAAGGCTCCGTGTTGAAGACCGTAATTTGACCCATATTAAATGGTTTGATTTTAGAAATGGTGACTTAGATGGAGAGTTGTCTCATTGCCATTCATTAGGTGCGAGACCACCATTATCGAATATAGTCCCTAGTGTTGACAGTGGGTTACTTGCTAATGTTTTTTTTATACCCCTTTCAAATTTATTTCTCCATGTTGTATGCCTCAAATTGAAAGTAGGGGGTGAAATATACTGTAAAAAAAAATTGGGTCCAGAATTTTAAAGGAAAGTAGTGATTTGGTCCAGCTGAAAAAGGTTAAAAATTAGCACTTCGGAAGCTGTCAAAAGATTTCAAGACGCCCTAAACATAAAATTGTCCATATTTTAAGTTAGAGCCGATGAAGTTTTCTATAATTTTGATATAATTTGTCCCAAAAGTAGTACAACACACTGTAAAAATTTCATTGAGAAAGCGCAAGTGGGATTTTTTAAATTTTCATATATATGTTCTAAAAGAAATGCACTACGAAATATCTTCTGGTATCTATTTTCCTATATTAGTTAATGATATGCATGTTCTAAATATTCAAGAATTTTTCTTTGCAATGATAACACAGGAGGATACATTGTAATGTATGCAGCCTCCTCCATTTATAACTGCTGCCTCCTTTAAATCTATTCTATAATTTGTCCCAAAAGTAGTACAACACACTGTAAAAATTTCATTGAGAAAGCGCAAGTGGGATTTTTTAAATTTTCATATATATGTTCTAAAAGAAATGCACTACGAAATATCTTCTGGTATCTATTTTCCTATATTAGTTAATGATATGCATGTTCTAAATATTCAAGAATTTTTCTTTGCAATGATAACACAGGAGGATACATTGTAATGTATGCAGCCTCCTCCATTTATAACTGCTGCCTCCTTTAAATCTAAAATAAGAAATAAGATAAAACAAATGTTTGCGTTATAACGCAAAGATTTTCGTTATATTGCAAACGTTTGCGTAATTTCGCAAAGGTTTGCGTTATAATGAGAAATATTTTTAAAAAAGTGTGGCGCTAATACGCTTCCGTACAAATAAAAAAACTTGTATTGTATTTTCAACAAATGAGACACTTTAAAGCGACAGAGCATCTTCTATAAAATATGAATTCTCCGGGGTTTTTTTAGCGTGTATGTTCATTTGAACAAATGAATATTAAACTTTTATTTTTATTAATTGCAGTTTCTGATATACCGCGGGGTGTTGCTAAACGGCGGAAACGGAAAACGGAACGGAAAACGGAAATCGGAAACAGAGAGAATTAACCTCTTTTCTTTTTCGCTATTATATCTACATAGGCATGTTTTATACAGCACATCACACGTTTACAAGAAAGAAAACAGAGGAATGAATTTAAAATAAAAAGATTCTAAAGCATAAATATTGAAATAGCAGGAGATAATGAGACTATGTTTTTGAAATAATTGATAGGGTCATGCGTACGTCGTTCTTGCGATTCTGTATATTCTGTTCGACTTTTCTTATTTAAAAAAAAATGTTGGATCAATGTCAATAAGATGGTTACCCAACAACATAAATAAAATACATACAGACTAAAAAGACGGCCATTGGCTTTGATTCCATAGATAGGTTGTGAAGTAATAGTTTTGGGGGAAATGCTTTTCATCGTTTTTTCTCAGTTGTGTTTTTTTTTAATTGCCATGTATACAGATAAGTGATTTGATGTAATGTTTCTTGTTTCGTTGTTCTGCACTGGTGATTTTCTATGGAAGCCGATAAGGGCCATTAAAAAAAAAAAAGAAATTCAGTAAAGGCAAAGTTTGTAGCGTAAACAAATTCATCTTTTTTTAGAGAGAATAATGAACATTCTATGCAATCAAGCTTAATTAAAGTCATTTACTTGCACCTCGAGACTTTCACATACTAGAAATTTATTTTATAATCAATTCAAATGAGACCTAGTTGAATAGGAGAGCAATTCAAGGCTCCCTGGAGCCTCTAATTATGTTTGGCATGTACAGATTTGTGTAAAATATGAAGTCCTCAATTTCCATTGTGGGTTCTGAATAAGAGGAATTATAAGCTTTTCCCAATAAAGACTGATATGAATAGCGAAACACTGATGTGAAAAACATGTTTAGAATGTTGAGTTCTACCTTATGTCCATACACGCCAAACGGTCAAATAATTTCGTTTAGGGGTTATCACCCTTATATGACGAATTTTACCACTTTCCATGTTTGCCTATTATATTGAAATATATAATAAATAGATAGATAGATAAAAACTTTAAATTATAAATACATCAAGACTTAACAAGGAGGTCAAAATGTCCTGTGAAATCATGAGTCGACTCGATTTTGGAGTTTTTCGCTGTTAATGAATTTATCAGTCTTTGCATTTTTGCCAATTATCTTGAAAACTTTAAGCGATAGCTAGAAACAAATATTATCAGCATTACGGTGAGGTTGAATTCCCTGTCATTTATTCATCCTCCACACACGAACTTGTCTCTAAAAATGATATACATATGTACCTAAACCTCATTTTCATGTACAAAGATTTAATTTTTTTTTCTGAGACAAGTGCTTGTGATCATCCAACAGAACTTGCGGTCATCCGATGTCCAGTACTTCAGTACTTTGATTTGTACCTGTCTCATGAATTTATTAATATATTATTTCTTGTTTTCTTCAAAAATCCTCAAGTTTTCGTCTGTTTTATCATTCTACATGTACATCAGAAATACATGACCTATTCAATTAAAATGGTATTTCAGGATTCGCACTTTATATCCGTTGATACTGAAAGCGTTATCTTACGAGATAAAATTGTCTGAATTTGAGAAAGGAAATGGGTAATGTGTTAACGCGACAACATCCCGACCATAGAGCAGACAACAGCCCAAGGCCACCAATGGGTCTTTAATGTAGCGAGAATTCCCGCACCCGTAGGTGTCCTTCAGCTGGCCCCTAAAAAATATGTATCCTAGTACAGTGATAATGGACGTCATACTAAACACCGAATTATACACAAGAAACTAAAGAGAGGTTACATTTCACAACAACATTCAATTGGAACTGTATTTATATATTCATGTTGTTTATCATGTGCATTTATATATATATGATATACAATATTGAATTCATAATTGTCACTTTGAACTTTATGCCGGCCCACGTATCCATATTCGAAACTAAAATGTATGTTGTTTTTCTTGTAGGTTTTAAAAAAATATGGTATTGAATAAGCATGCACAACACGTATAATACATGTCGTTGCTCACCGACGAAACTATAAACAACGAAACTTTCAGACTTCATATAACTTCATCTCATGATTCAAGACGATCTTTATCATTTTAAATGTGATAATTAAATTCTCACAATAACAATCATATCCTTTTATATTATCCTTCATAGGGAAAAATAAAAGAAGATGATCGTGTGATCATGACCGATTTTCAAGTATAATAAATAATTTAAATATCTTCGAACAATTCCGGATTTACTCGTCAATCTTATTATTCATGAGATTCACATTCAGTGTCAAGTTTTTTTTTTTTTTTTTTGCAGGATGAAACCCTTTTGAAAAAATTCCGAACCGCTTATTCGAGAGATACGAGAGATATTTTTGTCATAGATGGAGAACTTACCGACGAACAGTTATGTATTCTTAGTCAAAAAATTGCAGATGCACTAGATTTGGGAAACAAATGTAACGATGTGTTACACAGCCTTTTCCCTCGTCAAACAGAGGATATTGCTATTCGAATATCTCTTCTTTTTGAAAAACAGTTGATTGCAGCAACAGAGTCAAACCCGATAGATGATATAGCGGATTTTAAGGAACAAAATGAAAGTGATCTTCTGTATCATCAGTTGAAATATGTAAGCATGCGGTAAGTACTCTTTAACCATATTGTTTCTTATTTTCATACTGCGAATTTGTAGATGTTTTTTGAGACTCGACGATACAAGTTGTCGTTCTTGTCATAGAAAGAACACAGCTATATTTGAATTAATTGTTTGCTATAAAAATATGGGGTTACCAACCATCTCAAACTCAGTTGCGAAGACAAAAATATGCTTTTATATTTGCATTTCTATCAAGTAAAATGTCGTTCAGACATCATTCCAACAGAAACAGTACAACTTAGAAGGCAACTGCAGTACTCAACTATAATCAAATGTTGAAGGCTGGTGACGACATCTAAACAGTTTTAGTCATGCTTTGAATACTATTACGCCAATACAATTTTAACCCAAAGGTCATGATATATATTATGTCAACGATCACATAAGAATGAAACTTTTATACAAGAGGTTTTAAGAAAGATATAACCCATTCATCGTTACTTATAAATTATTTAAAAACTTTACAGCTTATTCATAAAAGGTTCTCCCCATCAATAGTAATTATCAATTGGTCCTCCACTCAGCAGTATTATATATTTTCACCATAAAAATATAATTTTTAATTATTTTTTTTGGGCTTTTTTTCTCAGTTTTATTGTTTACAATTTTGTTTGTCTCTCCCCATGATTGTTTCTATATATTACCCGAAAGACTTAAAGTTCGTAAAGACCAATGAAACGCCATGATACAAAATTAAATAAAGAATCTTCTACACTTTGGTGGGTTTACAGTAACTTATTGACCATGTATGCCCTAAGTCAGATTTTACTTTAGGTGTAATACCACCATTAATTTCCCCCTATTAATCTTTGTTAAATTTGCACTTTTTAAAAAATTGTGCAGAATTTATCTTTGTTTTAAATAAAGAAATACTTGGCATGAGTAAAGTTTTATCCTGTCCAGTACTATAGAAAAATTTGAACACAATTTGTCATTGCATATAAGAAAATAACCATCATTGGAAGTTAGGCCATCAAATTTTATCCTTTTTCTTCCTGTGTACAAGTTTTAGTAACCATGTAACCTCAAGTTTCCAAAATATTCTATAGAAACACCAAATAAAAAAAAGAGTTGTGCTTTGAAACAGCCAAAATATATGTCTATGACACAGATTTTTTTCTGCAATGAAATGTAGGATACATTTAACTGTCAAATGCAAAGGAATATTTTGTTTACCCCTTTTCGTATGAAACAGGATATGGCGTACTATAATTTGATGGTATTAAACTTTTATAAGACGGGTTTAAATCTATTAAACGATACTTTGTATTTTATAGCTATATGTCATAACGTGGGAGGTTTGGCATGCCATTAAATCGGGTTCAACCTGCCATTTTTCTTAAAATGTCCTGTACCAAGTCATGAATATGGCAGTTGTTACAAATAGTTCGTTTTTTATGTGTGTTGGCGTTTGTTTTTGTTGCACTTCGGTGTTCCTGTTTTTCGTTTGTTTTCAACTTATAGTTGACGTGTTTCCCTCGGTTTTAGTTTGTAACCCGAGTTTGGTTTTTCTCAATCGATAAATGATCTTTGAACACCGGTATCATACTGTTGCCTTTATCTATTTTATTTATGGTGGCTCGGTTGATTGTAATACCGTAAATTAATATGCATAAACTTAAATCAAAATGCATATAGGATCATGTTTAAGAATATTAAGATTAATATTATATGCATTATGGTATAAATAAAGGCAACAGTAGTATACCGCTGTTCAAACACATAAATCCATGGACAAAAAACAAAATCGGGGTAACAAACTAAAACTAAGGGAAACGAATGTAGTCCCATCAATATGGTCCATTCAGTTACGAATACTAAGCTCGACAAATAATACGAAATAATAATGATGATATTAACTAGATCGTCAATGGATATTTTGAAAAGTGAAAAGTGAAATTACAAATCTTCTCATACTGGGGCCTGGTTTTCGAAAGTATCATAAGATATCGTTAGTGTTTACGAATATTTTATTTTTTTCATTATAATGAACATGAAATTTTTTACAAAAAGGAATTGAAATATTAAAATTAACGGTACCAATTTTCCTGCACCAGATGCGCATTTCGACAATACATGTCTCTTCAGTGATGCTCGTGGCCAAAATATTTGAAATCCAAAGCTTATATAAAAGATGAAGAGCTATAATCCAAAAGGTCCAAAAAGTATAGCCAAATCCGTGAAAGGAATCAGAGCTTTGCATGAGGGAGATACATTCCTTAATTTATAATAATTTATAATATTTTGTAACATCAAATTTTAATAACACAAAAAACCCGTATGTTCATGCCAGTACCGAAGTACTGGCTACTGGGCTGGTTATACCCTCGGGGACTAATAGTTCACCAGCAGAGGCATCGACCCAGTAGTAGTAATAAAATTAACGGTACCAATTTTCTTGCACCAGATGCGCATTTCGACAATACATGTCTCTTCAGTGATGCTCGTGGCCAAAATATTTGAAATCCAAAGCTTATATAAAAGATGAAGAGCTATAATCCAAAAGGTCCAAAAAGTATAGCCAAATCCGTGAAAGGAATCAGAGCTTTGCATGAGGGAGATACATTCCTTAATTTTAATAATTTATAATATTTTGTAACATACGGAACCCACTGATTGCATCTATATTTGCTTTGTGTCTAACCTCTGTTCCTGTTTAAAGGATAAAATCTTAAAGACTTTGAGTGAAAATGGCCCAACTCTTGCTTTAAAATCTTTCTACTTTGTCTTTGAACAGGTTGGGCACAAGTCAGGAAATGTGGGACACATGTATTCCATGCTTTCAGGGAACGTCCCTGTTTTCTGGTGTAAAACAAACCCATTTTAAATGGGGTTTTCTTTTTTAATTTATGGCATGAAAATTACAAAGGGGGACGTTATAACTGCATCAGTAGAATTCGTAAATACTTATTAAAAGTATTTTAGGAAATACAAAACATGAATATAAAGTGAAGCCTTGTTTCTTCTAGAACTCGAAAAAACATACAAATCTTTGTTGAGGAATCAATTGACCAAGCTGCATGATCCAGGTGTAACTGAACATAGGCTGAATTATGTTCACTTCTATTGAAAATTTTTATTCATTGAAATTTAATTCCCAAGTAATTAACATACCTGCATGTATCTTTTGTCATCTCATAATTGATGATCAAGGTATGAATTGGTGAACAAAGAAATTGTTTTGTTGTGAGTTATGTATCAAATTAGACTTGAAATAAGCTTGATTTTTTAACTAAAAAAACACTTGCTACCATTAAGCATTGTTATCACAAGTAGAATGTGTGCTTTTATAGATTTCATTACATTATAAAAATATAAAAATGAATAGGAAAAAAAGGAGGTCCCTGTATACTGTTTTTCTTAACACCAGAAAACTGGAGTGTACACTAAATTAAAATACAGGGAATACCCCACTTGACTTGAGCCTTACCTGTTGAATTTTGTACAAATTCAATATAGAAAACCATATCAAGGAATAAAATAAAATAATTTGCCTACCTACCTACCCATACCCTAACAACCTCAGTCGGGAGAGGGGAAACAAAGATATTTTTAATGTTGGCCTAGTATATTTGACAGTTACTGCACTTTATTAACGGTGCACGGGCATTTCGTTAAGCGGGTACTCGATGTACCGAATCTAAAAGTATTCACAGTTTAATAAATAACAATGCAAGTATGATAATACACGAAAGCGAAGTTCAAGATTTATTATATATTACAAACTAAATTTAAACAAATTATCAACTCATATTTCAATTCCTTTTCGCATAAAATTTCATGTTCATTATAATGAAGAAAAAAAAAGAATTCGTAAATATTTAGAATTGTAATAATTAATATGCTCATACTTTTCATTTTCATTTTTATATTCATCACTTTTTAATCATTATTTAAAATATTAGAAAATAATGTTCCCTTATGACAGTCATAAGAGCATCATAGCTATGACTCTCTTAAGACAGCTTTGATTTACATCCTATGACATATCATATGATAGTCATAAGATCGTCATAAAATATGTCCTAAGATATATCTTATGACATATCTTATGATACTTTCGAAAACCAGGCCCCTGGTTACTGGGCTGGTGATACCCTCGGGGACTAATAGTCCACCAGCAGAGGCATCGACCCAGTGGTAGTATTAAAATTAACGGTACCAATTTTCTTGCACCAGATGCCCATTTCGACAATTTAAGTTAAGAATTTTGTTTAAATTTAGTATGTTATAATATATAATAAATCTTGAACAATAAATCTTGAACTTCACTTTATGAATACTTTTTAGATTCGGTACATCGAGTACCCGCTTAACGAAATGCCCGTGCACATACGTTAATATAGTACTATTAAATATACTGTGAACGAAATAATATGTATATTTCTTATACAAAACCATGAGTTAGAAAAAATTCCAAAAGGTATGTCCCAAGAGATTCAAATTTTAATTCACGTAGTTGAGAAAAATAAAATCTTTACTGTTTAGCTAACTGAGAAACACAACAAACATTTTTATTGCAATTAATATGATATAATACATGAAAGGTAATTAAACTGTTAGTTCACAATCATAAGAACATCATAAGTCATGTCGTGAGGGGTCTTAAGTTTACGACAAAAGTTATGACAAATCGTAACTTGGGACACTTTCGAAAACATATCTTACGACTATGACATGTCATAAGACCATCATAAGACATGCCTTAGTCGTAAGATACTTTCGAAAACCAGGCCCCTGGGGCCGTGTCAACGAAGCTGTCCTAGGACTATGACATGTCTTAGGATGGTCTTAGGACACGTCTTAGTCCTAAGTCAGGTTAACGAAAGTCTCCTAAAATAAGATATGTCCTAAATTTGGTCCTAAAGTTAGGACATACAAATAGGTGTCTTAGGATAGTCCTAAAGGTTACAATGTCCTAAAACGTAATAAAAACAGCAAATATGGCATAAACTCAATACTAGAAATACTAATACAATATTAAACTATCAAACTGTTATAAGAATTAAATTAATAAAACTTTTTTTTTCAATTTTTGTTAAAGATTTAATTGTATTACATTAAATTATTTCTTGCTGCCTTTTTTGAAGCCTAAAAAATATTATCAGTAAAGCAAGATTTTTGCGACTTACCAAAACGGTGCAATAAAAATTTTAATATGGGAAAAAAACTACTTCTTTTTTAACTAATCCTCATTCGATACATGTAATGAAATCGAGAGGACAAAACTAGTTTACGTACTAAAATTGCAGCACGAATGTCACATTTAACAAAGTTTTGTGACTATTTACTTTAACGTTTTCGTATCAAAATCATTTATATCTTCCATCTTATTTTTAAATAACGTATTTATTAGTATTACGTTAAATCTTTAACTTTTATTTTGCGTTAATTGTTCCATATAAAAGTCATCCTCCCTCTCTTTACATATATAAATATTAAAATACAATCAAATCTATGTCATAGAAATCTCTATATATTTTTTTCAATTAAATATATGTGTTAGGATTGTCCTAGGACCATCGTAGTTAGGACTGTCCTAAGACAGCTTTGTTTTACATCCTAAGACATGTCTCAGACACGTCCTAAGACCATCCTAAATAATGTCCTAAGACCTATCTTAGGACATATCCTAGGATACTTTCATTGACACGGCCCCCGGTTTACATTTCTTTAAAAATTTCAAAGCGTTTGAACTTTTAAATTCGTTTGCCTTAATTGTTTACATAGTGGTTTTGAAAATTTCAAAGTTAAATGACAACTCTTTACATGCAAGTTTAAATCTCTGTAAAGTTTCATAAGTTTTTCACACTTTTCTTATTTCGGCATTTATACTATTGGTCACTATAAGTTCAAAAATCTAACTGCACACATATTATTGTTATCTATTAATCATGCTTTTCTTTGTCTAATATGGTCTCCTTTTTATTTGTATTGTAGTCCTGTAATATTATGTTGTCATTTCAATGTTATATTTAACTTTGCCATTAAAGAGCGAGGTTTGGCATGCCATAAAACCAAGTTCAACCCACCACTTTTAAAAGTGTCCTGTACCAAGTCAGGAAGATGGCCATTGTTATAATATTGTTCGTTTCTGTGTGTGTTGCATTTTAACGTTGAGTCGTTTGTGTTTTCTCTTATTTTTGAGATAAGACGTGGCACGGTACTTGTCTATCCCAAATTCATGTTTTGGTTTTGATGTTATATTTGTTATTCTCGTGGTGTTTTGTCTGTTGCTTGGTCCGTTTCTGTGTGTGTTGCGTTTCGGTGTTGTGTCGTTGTTCTCCTCTTATATTTAATGCGTTTCCCTCGGTTTTAGTTTGTTACCCCGATTTTGTTTTTTGTCCATGGATTTATGAGTTTTGAACAGCGGTATACTACTGTTGCCTTTATTTTTCTTTATACATATGTTGATTTCCAACATTGATCCTGCAGTCTCATAGACATGTCTCAGACTTCGGTAAGACACTAAAGATAGGCACAACCTCAATATGTCATCTGGCTTCTGTTCGGTGTGACCTAATAACAAAAAAAATGGAGAAATTGCAATATATCACCCGACATTCTACCGGGTTACATAGTAAACACAAAAACAAACCTGAAGAATAACAATATGTTACCCGACATTCTACCGTGTTACATAATAAACACAAAAACAAACCCGAAGAATAACAATATGTCACCCGACATTCTACCGGGTTACATAATAAACACAAAAACAAACCTAAAGAATAACAATATGTCACCCGACATTCTACCGGGCAACAAAATAAACACAAAACAAACCTGAAGAATAACAATATGTCACCCGACATTCGTGCGAGTGAAATAATAACAAAGTTTTTTAGGGTCCGTGATAAGAGAATTCGCCAATATTATGATGCACTGCGGGTAAGTGCACAAGTCGAGTGCGTATCATTGATAACGGAACCTGTGGAATGTAGGGATATGTTCTAGAACCCTGCCTTCTCGAACCACATTTATCGCTAAATTGTTAAATTTTTAATTATCCGCTTTAATGTGACGCTTGGGTAATGTTGAATGACATCACATAAAGCCTCTAGTGTTTGATCAAATTTGATTGCAATATCGTCTCGTCTTCTTCATATTTATTGGGACTTTAAAAAAAAAAGATATTTGGTACCTGATTATTTCAGTTGAGAATATTTGTCTGGTGGTTGACTTTGCATTCTAGATTAACAATATCGGCAGTATATAACAAGAAGTCTCTCTCTGTTTTTCTGGTATTCAAAATCACATTGTTAATAAGAACGTTACCTATTCGGTTTCCAGCAATGACCCGTGCAGCCAACGTGTTAAAGTTGCTTTTCAAAAATGTTGGTCCAAAACCAAACAAAACCGGGTCATTATGTAGTAAACAACATTGACAAAACCGGGTCCTTCCATTTTTACATGGCCCATTTCTTTCGTTCCATACGCAGAAATACAGGTGCTCAAAGTAACAAGTCTTGAAATCTCCATGTCAATATCTTTGAACAGTTGTAGAAAATATTACACCTCACAGAAAATAGTAATATACGTATTTATATTTTTCGATGTCATAAAAAATGACAAATGAATAAACAGAAACCTACTTTTTCTCTGTCTGTTAGTTGTACGTCACGTACCGTACCGAATATTAGATACCATTGAGTCCAAAACAATTTTGCCAGGGTAGTTTAGACACGGTGAATATGTAACCATACTGTTCTGTATTGTTATTACATCATTACGACGACGACAATGTTTTGATAATTATGATGTTTATTTCAGAAATGACAAGATTTATGAATTTGGAAATGAAAATGATAAGCGGTTTGTATCCATTGCTGATATGTCAAATAGGAAAGATGTTGAAGATTTTTTAGAGAAATTTTTACCGAAATCAAACCAAATTGAAGTTCTGAAATTTAATAAGAGGGCGGTCAAAAATTTATGTCTGAAGTCCGGGGATAAAGTATCTGTAAATAGTCAAAAACAAAACGGACATGGAACAGTTGGACTATGCTTAAAAGAATCCGGTCATGTTTACTGTGCAACATGCAGTCATGTAGTAGAAGACGTCGTAGAACCTGCAAGACAAATATCCATTTCATGCAGCAATATGGTCAACCCCATACAACAAACACAAGAATATTTGTTTACAACAGATCGAATTACACCGTCAAATGAGTTCGATTTTTCGTTAATAAGACTAGTTGGAAATGATATACAAATTTCTACTGGTTTGAGAAATCAGCATGACGAATTTGTTAATGGAAGAGTCTTTGGAAAGGACATGCTTTTGTTACCGTCTAGAACCAGAGTTTACAAATGGGGAGCCACATCCGATTTGACGTATGGAAGATATGAAGGCAGAAGGGAACAGGTACATACATACGAACATGAAGGTAGAACAGAACAGAGATACCTAACTCCTTTTTTCTCGATTAGAAGTGATGGAGGCGAAATATTTGCTGAAGAAGGAGATAGCGGGTCACTTATTTGCTACAGTTACAGGAATTATGAAGTTGCTGCTATCATTTTGAAAGGAAAACTAGAGAGTGATCATGACTTGTATGTTGGCTATAAACTAGTTGATGCTTTAAAATCATGCAAGGATAGATTGCCACAATTAAGAGAGTACATACGCGGTGATGAACTCAACGGTTAGATTTATTTATAGATTATAACATGCCCTTTTCCATATTGGCCATGGTATCATTCAAAGACTCTCATATCTGCTCGATGCTTTCGCCGAGGGTCGATATGTATCGAGAGATGATACCAGGGCAAATATGGAAAAGACATTTTATAATCTATTTATCACATATTCAATAGAAAAAACATTCAAATTCAAATATTTAATTAACCACATCTGGCCTTGAAGGCATAACACTTTGCTCAGTGCTCGGAGCACAAAAATCATGCTGGAAACATGAAATCCAGCAATTTGATTGGTTGATTGTCGAGTCTGAGTACAAAAATCATGCTTGAAAGTTTTATGACCGTGAGACCAGGTAAAATCTAAAAAAAATTATCACATTTTCCATTATTTTTTTTTCATTTACTGCCTACAAATTTATTGTAAAACTTCCAATTATTTTTGAATATGGTAATGCACAAAAACGATAATTTGCCATAATTCATGCAGGGCTTATAATTAATTAATCGGCAATAGTTGATTAGATATTTCTAGTGACCATTGTAGTTTATCAAGAATTGTCAAGAAACTCTCTCAGGCCAAGTTGACCAGGGTTTGGCTAATATTTCAAGGTCCCTTTTGTTTATATATTTCTTCATGTGGTTTCGTACTTCAATGGCTGGCTTTCAAGTATATCCGATTGCAGTGATTTATCAAGTAATGATGCAATACAAATGTGGTTCCAAGAATTCTCATAATTTTCAATACAAACAACGTCAATGTCGTTAAGGGCTCAGTGACGTCACGTTATTTGGAATGGGAGGATATCAACCAATAACCACTGTTTGCCCCAGGCAGCAATATTGGAAGCACCATTTTGCAGTTATTACATATGCAAAACCCAATATTTCTGTAGCAAATATGTGATATATCTTAAACCATAAGGTTTTTTGTCTGGCTGGTAGGTTTTGAAAATTCAACTCGGCGCAAAGCAAAGAAAGAAAATTATTTCCTGAGAATATGGGCTTGCTTTTACGTAAGAAAAATATAGCGAAGATTATAGATTTTTGTGCTCTTTTATATATATGTGTATATTTTGTTTTTAACAAAATAAAACCATAGTTAATTAATGATACTAATAGTGGACTTTTTGATTGATTGATTTATTGAATTTGCTCAATGTCTTGTGGCAAATACGTCAAGCATATTCAGAATGAGAAAAAAATTAACGAGTTTCACTTCGGTTGACTGGGATGAAAGACGGGCAATTTGGACTGGCATGGAAAATAGGGGTATCTTGGAAATGAATATGGATATATTTTGCAACCGATCACCTGCACTATCTCAGAGATTAGTTACAGTAGTTCCTTACCGTGCAAAATGGTTTTTTGTACGTTCCAATTCTTGTAGGGCACAACCTCGTATTGATACAACTCGCATGGCCAATGGACGCCCTACATATACAAGAGGACACGGATAACCAAAAGTCCATGTTTTCATACCCCCAGTCAACCTTTTGGTGGAGGACATTTCGAGAACATGTAAACATAATCAGAATTCATAAATGTACATTGTTTAAAGACATATATTTTTTTAACTTATCTTTTTATTGAAATAAATGTATTTACCTTTTGAATGAACATTTTTTCCCCGAATAAACGACAAAACATAAAACATGTCGATGTTCCTTTGTTAATACAATGCTTATTTGGTTTTCAGAGATTAAAGTTGATCATATTTTGATTTTGCTATTCTTTAATTTTTTGCATGTTAGATTTCATCAGCACCAATTACATTTTACAATCATTTACTATGGACCGACGAGAATCGAAAGACTCCCCGTTTTTTTGTGGGATCGTGTTGCTCAGTCTGTAGTTTTCTATATAATGTTTTGTCATTGTTGTTTACCATATCGTGGTTTTGACCCCTGAAAACGTATCATGTCAAGGATTTAACAAGCATATATTTAGCATCATAATTATCACC
Source organism: Mytilus edulis (assembly GCA_019925275.1). Lineage (NCBI taxonomy): Eukaryota > Metazoa > Mollusca > Bivalvia > Mytilida > Mytilidae > Mytilus > Mytilus edulis. The sequence goes on along the minus strand of CM034355.1, from coordinate 30,268,093 downwards.
AATTAAAAACCGTTTAGAATAACTACGCGTCTAAAAAGATTTGACTTTGAGATTTCCTGATAAAGGTAAATCCAAAAATGTGATTCAGACGCATAAAATTTTTAAGGTGTTGTTTTCATTTGTATAGCACTTGATCACTTGATCGATACTATAAGTCCACGGGGATCATCCGCTCATTCATGAGTGCTTATTTACTGACATGATACATTCCTTCCTTGAAGTAATTATTAAGAAACTCTCAATCTTTACAGAAAAAAACAACGTATACGTAAAAGATTGCATTTTCGGACGTTTTCATACATTTTAATGAACTACTTTCCTAAATGACTCACATATTTAAATTGTGGTATCAACCAGGAATGATTACTGAAATTAGGTGATAATGATGACATACTTCGTTTCGCGGATATGAATGTATAATATTTCAATATAATACTTTCATGGTTAAACGAGAATATACTTGGGTTGGGATTCCATCTGCGGTTAATAATAGACATATAAGGAAATTACAATTCTCATTTTAGAAGAATGTTTGGGTCTGTTATACTATAACAACAATCAGAGGTTAATTTGATTTGATTTGATTTTTGGTGTTTTAACGCCACTTTTAAGCACCGCATTTAGGTTATTTTGTGGCGGTCAGTTTTTATTGGTGGAGGAAGCGGGAGTGCACTAAATACAGAAATGTCTAATTCTTTTTTTTAGATCATTTTGAATAAAATATTATGCAATGTATTTAAAAAAAAATCACCATTTAAAAGCATGTCTTAATGTTTGCTCGAAAAATATGTTGAATAAATAGGATTTGAAGAGAACATTCCAAATAAAAAGTCTTAGTTTTACCTCGTGAAAATGTCAAAACAATCATAGAAAAAGACAGTGAACATTTATTTGATTGTTACTCAAACAAGTGCAGAAACACTTTATGGATGGTTGTTACCATCCCGTCTCTTTTATTACTTTTGTTTTATATCGGACTTGTACGACGTTTATCATTAAATTTTACCTATTTTCACACATTTGGAGACCGTCTTAAAAGAGGTTGGCTGGAAACATTTGGAGGAACAAAGAAAAGTTCAGAATAATAATGAATCTGAATATTTACGTAGCCTTGTGCCCACTAAAATTCAAAGTAAAACACAATATCTCTTGCTAAAAGAGGGACGAAAGATACCAAAGGGACAGCCAAACTCATAAATTTAAAACAAACTGACAACGCCATGGCTAAAAATGAAAAAAAGACAAACAAACAACAGCACACATGACACAACATAGAAAACTAAAGAATAAACAACACGAACCCTACCAAAAATCTAGGGGTGATCTCAGGTGCTCCGGAAGGGTAAGCAGATCCTGCTCCACATGTGGCACCCGTCGTGTTGCTTATGTGATAACAAATCGGGTAAATAGTCTAATTCGGTAGGTCACATTCGTAAAAGGGAAGGGACTTGTAGTTACGACGAAAGGAACATATCCGATATCATTTGTGAAACGGTTATTCCATAACGGTTAACCAACTCGGGATGGCGTCCGTAAAAATTTACGAAGGGATGATTTCAACTTCACCATTTGGAACTCTTGGTGAGCAGCAACCCTCTATAAAAAAAATCATGATAGGAAATGCAAGCATGGAAATATCGTACCAATTGGGAGATATATACCCCGTATGCAGGTGCTGCTGGAATGTTGCTACTTAGAAATGGAAAGTTCACAATTGGAAAGTTGAAATCATCTCTTTTGTCGTAAAGTTTTGTTTTCAACCAACTCTCATTGTCAATTTCTAGATGTAAGTCAAGATATGAGGCCGACTTAACTGTATCTGTAGTATCCTTTATCTCTAGCTCGATGGACAACATATTTTTCAGGCTGACACTGACTTCCCAATCATTTATCCCATCAACAATTTAACTTCCTATAAAGAGGAAAACAACAAAACAACAGGAACACTGAAGTGCAACAAAAACAAACGACAATGCAACTCGCACATAAACGAACTATAAGATAACAACTGCCATTTTCCTGACGTTGGTTATGACATTTAAAGAAACAATAGTGATTTGGCCTGGTTTTGTGGCTAGTCAAACCTCGTGCCTTTATGGCAATGTTAAATATAACACTAAAATGACAAAATGACAACATAACAACATTACAAGACAAGACTACAATTCAAATAAATGCAAAACATTCAGGACAAAGAAATACACAAATAAACAAAGCAATAGTACATTTCGAGTTGCTAATAGTTATCCAAGGAACTAGGCTTATAATTTAATACGCCAGACGCGCGTTTCGTTTACATTGGACTCATCAGTGACGCCCAGATCAAAATAGTAAGAAAGCCAATCAAAGTACAAAGTTGAAGAGCATTGATGAACCGAAATTTTAAAAAGTTGTCGTATGTTAGTTCTGTTTCAACCACAACAGAAAATATAAATCTTAAGCTTCTCTTAAAATAAAGACATGAAATTTGCTTTATGCATGTTTTTACCTGACTGGTTGAATCACCCGTCTAAAAAATATGAAACTAAACCTTTTCAAAACAATGTGATACGCTTTTAAGGGGAAACTTAAAACTTGGTATTGCTTTGCTTCGTAAAAAAGAATGGTCAACGTAGATACAAGTATCTTGTTTTAGGGAGGGATAAATCCTACACGATATTCCCGTGCTTGCATTTCCAATCATGATTTTCTTGATAGAGGGTTGCTACTCACAAGGAAGCTATTAAACCAAGAGTTCCAAATGGTGAAGTTGAAATCATCCCTTCGTAAATTTTACGGACGCCATCACGAGTTGGTTGACCGTTATGGAATAACCGTTTCACAAATGATATCGGATATGTTCCTTACGTCGTAACTACAATCCCCTTCCATTTCATGAATGTGACCTACCGAATTAGACTATTTACCGGATTTGTTATCACATAGACAACACGACGGGTGCCACATGTGGAGCAGGATCTGCTTACCCTCCGGAGCACCTGAGATCACCCCTAGTTTTTATGTGGGGTTCGTGTTGTTTATTCTTTAGTTTTCTATGTTGTGTCGTGTGTGCTGTTGTTTGTTTGTCGTTTTTCATTTTTAGCCATGGTGTTGTCAGTTGTTTTAGATTTATGAGTTTGACTGTCACTTTGGTATCTTTCGTCCCTCTTTTATAACAGGTACATTAATGGATAACCTCATAGATAAACGTAGATATTATTTTGCACTCATCTTGTGTATGTTTAACTGCATATGAATATCGAAAATGTAATCACAATAAACACTTTAACAGTACTAAAATAAATGCTTTTAACAATAATGAAAAGACAGTCCTTAAACTAGGAAACAAATGTTATACAAACGAAGGCGTCAGTGTTAACGAAGAAAGGTATACAGATATAGTTGCAATACAGAGAAGGGGTCTACAAAAGACTCAGAAAATTCACTGTCGGCTTTAACTTTTCAATTAAATAAATACGGAAATTCAATATCAATTACTTAAAAAAAAATAAAGGTCCATAGAACTCATATCAATGATACAATACATTTTATTTCTGAAACATTCACTATTATTCACTCACTATTATAGAATACACAATCATTTACAATGGAAGTTAAAACGTTGACTTTTTTAAGTACATGTGGCTTGGTACTGTTATACATATGTTCTCTAGAATACACTGCCATCAACTATAGGCATCTTTTCCATTGGTTTTAGTGACATCCATACTGCTAACTCTGTGTTTCCTGATAAAGAAAAATCCATATAGAATCATATTCAAAACAGTGTGGCTGTGGCCATTGATTGACGACCTAAATTATCCCATTGACTGGGAAAGATTAGGTGAACGTGTGTCTGTAACGACCACTGCTCACTATTTACTTATTGTAGAATTTAAACTGTGGGGTAACCAAAAGTTCTTAACGCCTTCAATAATAAAATAATTCGAAAAATTAATCAGGAATAATCTTTATGCTTTGATTTATATTATTGATATAAATCATAACATCGTGTTATTCCTGATTAATTTTTCGAATAACTTCATTTAGGTGTTGAGAACCTTTGGTGACCCCACAGTTAAGTGTCTTTAACAAGTACATAGTGAGCAGTGGTCGTTACAGACAAACGTTCACATAATCTGTCCCAGTCAATGGGATAATTTAGGTCGTCAATCAATGGCCACAGCCACACTGTTTTGAATACGATTCTAATTAATTTTTTTTCTTTTATATCAAAATATTTCCGCTTTGTATAAATACCTTTAATTGTTTTTTGTTATCAATAATTCAGTGAGGAAAAACTTAACAAACAAATGTTAAAATCAAAGGAAAAAAACTCTTATGCCACCTTTGTAGGTAAATGTAATACCTGCAGGATAATTCTTTTATAATTTGCATAATATACAAAAAATCATTTTAATTGGTCTGATGACATTGTTTTCTTGGTTTACACTTTAATAAAAGATAACGTTTCTGATTGATTATGATATAAAAAGGTTTGGTGCCAATAGAATAACAACCATGCATTCTGTAATCCTGTTATCTCAGTTGTCGTATATAGTTAATAGGTTGAGGCAATCATCAACGAGATTCGAACGACAAAATCTGTTTATAATCGATGATTGTTAAGATGCTAAGCAATCGTATTTTTCTTAGAAATGATACACTTTAACGTGAAACCTTATGATATGAATTAAGAAAATGTTATTATTTCTAGGACACTTTAGATAAAAAAAAAAAAAAAAAAAATAAAGGCAACGTAGTATACCGCTGTTCAAAACTCATAAATCCATGGACAAAAAACAAAATCGGTGTCTCAAACTAAAACTGAGGGAAACGCATTAAGTATAAGAGGAGAACAACGACACAAGATTAAAATGTAACTCACAGAAACGGACTAAGCATTAGACAAAATCCTATGTCTTAAGAAACGTTTTTCAAGATTAGATCACAAAAAACTTAAGAAATTTCATTCACAAAGTATAAATTTACTTGAATCATGATATGTATTCAGAAACGTAAATTCGATATATATATATACGACGGCACACCAGCAGATTCTAGTGTTGTTTTCTGATTGCTGTCCATTTCCTTAAACTAAAAAATGTTTTATTTGAATTGCTTTATCAAATTTTAAACATCCTCGACTTTGTCATGTATGCATTACAGCGTTCTTCATGAAGGTTAAAATAGAAAAAGCTATTCAGACGCACAAAACTAGTCGAATTTGATTGCCATTTAATAGCACTATCTCGGTACGGCTGGTGGCTGACTTCAATTTTATATAAACCAGTTCCCCTCTGCGACTTTTAACTTCTTGTCATATAAAGGTGCAATGAATATTTTAAATTGATATGTCTCTACTGTCGTTGTCACAGTTTTGTCCTCTATTGCTTGAATGTGACCTACTAAATCAGACAAATCACCGGGTGTGTGCTCAAATGAGCAACACGACGGATGCGACGTGTCAAGCAGGATCTGCTTTTCATTCCAAATTACCTAGTCGCTAGTTTTCTCTGGTGTGTTATGTATTTTGTTGTCTTATAGTCGTTTTGTTTTGCCATGATGTTATCAGTATGATATTGACACGTGAGTTTGAATATTGGTATATTTGACCCCCTTGTAGACAAAATTCAGAAGCATTAATCACCAAGGATAGATTATGGTATTTTTGTGCAGGAAAATTTAATGTATACTTGATTGAAATAATGTCTTTCCTGTTTCCTGTTTCCTGGCAGCCAAAAACAGACAACGAGGTGCAAAATTTTATCAAAGGAAAATACACATATTGTAGGAAAATTGCGAAACGCAATCAAAGAATGTTATTTTACGTGAATAAGAAGCGGAAGATGACAAAGTAGAAATTAAAGGGATGATCATGAATCAAATCGATGACAAACTTAAAATATCATGGCAAAAAAATATAAACGAACAAAAGACACAAGGTTGCGAGACGTTATGAGACGGAAAACCGACAAGGCATATATATATATATAGTGGTTGATTTTTAAAACGAAAACAAATTACTTACAAGTGTTGAAGCGCAGTTAATCCTTGAAATAAATTCCGATCTAGCGTTATAACTCGATTGCTCTTTAAGGTCCTGAAAAATATCATTTTTAACATAACTTCCTGCTTTTTACATTTGTGACAGTTTATAACAAAACTGTGTTACGTAGAAATTACTTGTAAGCAACTAAAAGCGATGTAAACAAATGCGATCATTTCATAATAGTCATCAAAGGCACCAGGATTTTAATTCAATACGCCAGACGCGCGTTTCGTCTACAGAAGACTCATCAGTGACGCTCAGATAGAAATAGTGATAAAGCCAAACAAGTTGAAAGTTAAAGAGCATTGAGGACCCAAAATACCCCAAAATTGTGCCAAATACGGCTAAGGTAATCTATTCCTGGGATGAGGAAATCCTTAGTTTTTCGAATAATTCAAAGTTTTGTAACAGGAAATAAGACGCACACCACCTATTCTTGTTCCTGTTTACTATCTACGTTAAATGCATCACTTCAAAACAAATTATGGAAGCGGGATCAATTTACTTGTATTTATACATCACACCCTACTTCACTGGTTACCGGAATTTCTAATACATCAAACCAGGCACTTTATATCTGAGAAACAGCTATATATGCCCTAAAATTGAGAATTCCTTCATACTTTTTTGCATTATTCAAAATTGACTGTAAATTGTGTGTTTTACAAAGATGAAAAGTCTTTCACGTTTGATTTCTAGTATGTTCTTTTTTGAAAGGGCTAGATTAGGTGTTGTTGCAGCTGACAAAGTCTATCCAAATAGTTCTGCAAAATATTCCGCCAAAGGCAGTGCTTATAGTCGTCTTAAACTTGCAGTAACAGTGAGCATTTTTTTTTACCTCCGTGTTGAAGGCCTGACTGCGATGATGAAGTACAGCAAGAAAAGCGCTGCTTCTTTTCTTTTTGCTGTACATGTCCTGATTTTATTTCATGGAAGGATACTCACATCCTTTGTTTTTCTATCATACTGATACAAATGTTAAGCGTACAATAGAAAGTCTCTGCTTTCTTATTGATAACATGATTATTAATTAAAAACGACCAAGACGGTAAAGTAAGCTTTCATTTTTTTCGACATTCATACCAGAGGAATTTGAAGCAATGTTTTGGTAAAAGATTTATTTTGAATAAATTATGCAAAACATGTATCATGTAAGTATGATACAATTGTTTGCAAAATAGCGTCATTTGAAATCGTTCTCGTGCGAACTTTAATATAACATTTAGCTATAGTTAGGACATGCATGTGCTAAGCAAGTTTAGTCACAAAAACAAAGAGCAACAACATTGAAAAGTGAAACAAGGGATCCACCGGAAAGAACTTTTCTGTTGCCTGATATTCTAAAACAGCTTGTTTCTTTTGACATCAACTATTTAAACGTTCATGCCAATGGTCCAATCTTTTTAACTCTGACACTTAAGTGGTGCTTAAAAAAGCCATGTAGTGCATTATTTCATCTAAATGGTTTGACAAGGTATGTGTTATTGTTATACAAATGATTAGCCTTCCTTTACCAGGAGCATTTATACATTACTTTGCGAAATCGGGTTCTTTATCACATCATTCCACTCAAAAGAGTCTATTCCCCTATATATCGAAGTTCCTATAAATGACACACCACTAACGAACGACGAAATGATAGCATTAACAAAATAAATATATATGTCTATGAAAATCGATTTGTTTTCCCTTCAAAATCCAAAAAAAAAGGATTATAGAAACCAGTAAAATTACAAAAATATCTTACTCAAAGGCGAATTCCAGGGATTAAAAAATCCACTAGCCGACGCCCAGGACTAGAGCATTTACGCCTCGGGCAATCAAAACTTTTAACCCAATATGCCCGACAGACTAGTGACAAAAAATTCTTGGCGTTTCCAAAATAGATAGTAGAAAACCCCTTCATCCCTATTATATCTTAGCCAATCAGATTCAATTACGTCATCCGGGATTCAAAGCATTTGAACTGGTTTGTACAGGTTTAGGGTTGCGTTCAATATCGTAGCCGCTACTTAGGGCTACGCAGATTTATGACTATTGAACGTGTAGCTAGCCTAGCTGCTACATAGATATTGATAGCAGCTAGGCTAGCTACTCGTTCAGTAGACAAAAATCTATGTAGCACTACGTAGCCTCTACGATATTGAACACAACCCTGTTCTACAGTTACATGTTTTAAAAATAGAACAAATAACTCAGGGTGGCCAGGTATCATCTATTGATCGCAATATTTTACACTTTCAATATCGATTTCTCAGAACAGGGGGTGTTGTACATTGCTTCTGTCGAGATTTTCAATTAACGGTACCGGTCATTATGTATTGGTCTTGTCGGACAACTGTTGAACACGAAACAATACAACAAAATATTTCAAAATATTTGAGAACTGGCATCCCATGAACTTCGTTAGTTTCAAAGCAAAAATCGGTAGATGAAGGGGGTACTATTGAGGCTGAAAATTCATCCAGAAAAAAAATGTAATATACGATCGGGAAAAGCGGAAAAGAACATATCTAGTGACATGGACAGAAAGATTCCTCTGGGCAAGGTCGGCTGTGGTGAAAGGATGAAAAATCCGAGACCATGTTCTGCGAATATTGCCAGTGTTTTCCGGAGCACGCCAATAAAAGGTCTCCCTTGTATGTGTGGACAACAAATATAATAATTAGACCACTTGTTTCACACGATAAAACCAATGAACATGTTTTCTCTTCCTGATGACCCATAGTACTACAACGGATAAAAATGAACTAGTTTAATACAGTGTATAATGTCCCCTTCAAAACATGACACCCACCCTGTATTATGCAGCAAACTCTGATTTGTAAGACATAGATGGGCTAGCAGGTCAGTTTTTATGGGCTAGCAGTTTTTCGAACAGGGCTAGTAAAATCCTGCTGCCAAAAAGTCCTGGGCTAGTTAGCTGTAACAACATTGTTTAACCCCTGGAATTCAAATCGTAAGTTCCTTATCAAATGGCAAAATCAAAAGCTCAAATGAAGGAAAAACAGCTGTCATATTCCTTACTTGGTAAAGAAATTTCTTTTAGTAGAAAATGATTGGTTAATTCTGTTTTATATAGAAATGTAGCTTAACCTCTCACGTGTATGACAGTCACATATAATTCTAATATACTGACAACAATGTTTGAACAAAGCAGACATTATTGGTATGGACACTCTATAGATAGACCAGATAAGCAAAAATGAAAGGCAAGGAAACAAAATATGACCATTGCACAGTATCACAATGGCAGGATAAATACAGAGACACGCCAAAAGGATGTTACAAAATATGAACTAAAAAATTTGAAATACCCTCACAAATAAACTCATCATCGATACCAGAATTTATATTTTATATTTACGCCGGACGTGTGTTTCGTCTACAAAAGACTCATCAGTGACGCTCGACTAAAAAAATGGTAAAAAGGCCAAAAAAAGAAGAGCTTCCAGGATCAAAAATTCCTAAATGTTTTGCCGAATGCAGCTAAGGTAATCTATTCCTGAGATAGAAAAGCCTTAGTTTTTTTCAAAAATTAAAAGTTTTGAAAATGAACGCAATTGTACATGAAATGGGAAAAGAAGGACAGTACAACAACAGCATATGTCGAAAATGATATTTTTACAGAACCAATTGACTTACAAGATTCCAAGAGCCATCGACCATTGGAATAAGTTCGCAACGATGACAGTTTTCAAAAAATTACGTTTTTAAAAATTATTTTTGCATTTCATCTGTAATATCCATGAAATTGATGTAGCTATTTGAATGAAAACTAGAACTTATGTATAACTGTATTGATAAACGGTATATAATATCATCTCATATGTCTTCTTTAAAGTGTTTTCTTTTTTTATGTGTTTGCAATGGATTTGTTTTTTACTTTTTGAAGAATTTGAATTCCTTCGGTATCTTCGAAATTCTCTCTCTTGATTTTTCATTTGTAGAAATGTATCAATTTAAATCGAAAAATGATGTGTATAACCTTAAGCTTGGAGAAAACATGTAAATCGTTGGTAAAATTAAAAATATATGAAATAGAGGAATTACCATAAGATAATGTAATGTTAGGTTAAATATAGTATATAATGAGAAATTAGTTGTAATAAACGCAGCAAAACATAAAAGCAAGGATTTTTTTCCGGATTTAATTTACTTACAAGTCTTGGAGAGCAGTCAAACCTTGGAATAAATCTGCATTTAACATTTTGATCGGACTGCTGTTCAGGTGCCTGAAAATGATGTATTTCTGCATTATTCATATTCATAAATACAAACATGTTTTCGTTAAAAAAGTATCGGAAAGACAATTGTTGAAAAACAATGCATACCCTGAAATATGCTTTTAATATCAATATTCATGGCTTTGCACATGTATATATATTCTTCAATGTCTTCTGAAACAAAATTTAAAACTCTTGTTTTTTATCAGTATTGCTGCATTTTTTATGAGTTATTAGTATATATCAAAATTTGTATAAGCTACAATATTTACATTAGCTTCCGTATGCCGATAACGACATGACCAGTGTAGGAAGACTTCAATTGATAATTTCAAAGAATTATGACATCATTTTTACATTTTCATAGCCTGTGCTTTTAAATCAATCATTAAAGTGGTCCTTATGAAATCTAAAGTAAAATGAAGTCAGACAGTATATTTAGCAAAGCTGTTTGTTTTGAATTTATTAATACAGTCTTTTTTCATTGTTCTTCTTTTTCTCTGCTTTCTTAACTTTTATAGTCTGATGCTCACGGAACAATAGATAGTTCTTTTGAGTTCTTATTCGAAAATATTATGACAAACTCAGTCATCATTGTTAAGCAAAATAGTTACAACGACAAACTATTCCATAAATGGTTTTTGAAACGGTGTAGTATGCAAATTGTCCGAATAAATGGATGTGTATGTCTAAGAAGCGGGGTTTAAATATAGGATTATAAAAATGACTTCTCTGAAAATAAAAAAAAGTAGTAAATAATGACAAATATACAAAATGATATGTGACAATGCTATTCAAATAAACAGATGATTAAATCAAACAAAAAAAGGGACCACTAATAATAACATATAAAAAAAATGTTCAGATTAGTCATAATGATGCTAAAAAAACAATCCAGTCTCAACAGTCAATGACCAAATTTGTTAAAATATTTCCCGGTATTTTTCACAGCTAGAAAATCACTAACTTCCTTCTCAAACAGAAAACCTTCATGACAAGGTCACAACAAAACAGAGAAGAATACTTGGAAATCTTAAATATTAGTAGGACTATATATATATATATATGTATGTATAATAAAAAAAAAATATTTCAATGATAAAATGTGTTTCCTGTTTGTATGCAATTTATCAAGTACAAGTTGTTATAATAAAATCTACTTAGTGTAGAAACATAATGATATCTACAAGTAGAGAAACTTTGATCTGTCATAAACTTTTCAAAAATATTTATAGCATGGTGGAGTTAAACAGAACTAACTCTGTTACATAAACTCATCATAGATACCAGGATGACAATTTTAAATTTGCGAGAGACGCGCGATTCGTCTGCAAGAGACACGCCAGTGATGCTCGATCACAAATGTTGAAAAAAGGTCAAATTAAGTACGCATTGAAGATTATTGAGGACAAAAAATTCCACAAAATTTTTGCCAGCGTTACCATGGTTACATTTTACCTTTTGGAACATATAGCTAAAATTTTATTAAATTATGTTTGAATCAACTATAATATTACCATGATATTTAACTATTTTGGTGAAGACCAGAAGACATCAAAACAGATAAAATGCTGATGAATTCAAAACTATAAACAAATGGTTACTTTTACAAATCATATTGGGATTTCCTTGCCATGATTTTAATTGAGTTTGTATGGAAGCAGACTTGTTATGACATGCTTTGATTTTATTTGTATGCATGCATTACGCTTATACATGTCATAACATAGTTTTTAATTGACAAAAACTATTTAAAGAAAAGCAACGCGTATTTCAAGCACTTACTGATAAAAATAAAATTACCACACCTCTATATAATATAAAAAGTAAATTGCAGAATAATAAGATACATTTTTTCTTGATATTCTTTAAAAAGAAATCCTCTTTCGTACTTTATCTCAATAAAAAGATATATTATGTTTACTTACCTGTTTTGCACAAACATCCATTTAACAGAGGTTACTCCTATTACTTCCGTATAAATTGATATACACATATTCATACCTTTTCGAAAATTCAATGTGTATAAATGAACTTTAAAATTCAATCCGGCAATGCGTGTTAAAATAGTGTAGATGAAGAAACATGGAAATGCACTCAATAAATGTGCAGAACAAAAATCTTTGTCTGTGTTTTAAACAGCATGTATGTATGCAATGGTCGGCAGCTTTATTATCCCCGATCGTGAAGTCAACGGAAATTACTCACCACCTTATACATTCAATGAAATAGTACTTCATTGGTCCTTGACATAACCTTTTCAACAAATTAACTTATGATGTGCTAATATAAATCATATCCCCAACGTGTGTTTATAGGTCGAGTTATCTCGCCTTCCACAACAGTATTGTTTCTGTTCTGTAATAATAATTCATAATTCGTATCCAGTTTATTTCTAGGACGATAAATTATATGAAATCTAAAATTAACACAACACACAAAAACATTTTCTAGAACGCACACGAATTATTTGCCACTAACCGTAAAGCAACCAACAATCATTCAATCACAGTGAAGGAAAACAGTAAACTCCAGGAAAGATTCAGCTGAGGGTAATTGTGTGATGATTACAGCGTTGACAAAAAGCGACATCTCATAATAGTTCCTGATAACAGAAATTACTAGCATGTTTATTATTACTATTTCGAAATTCACGTTCAATTAAATTTTATGTTCAAATTAGACTAAATTAGTTTGAAATACCGAATGATGATGCTTATAATTATGACAATTATTTACTAAGTATTTGTATTCAAAAATGATAAATGTGTGATAGAAAAAATATCTCTATTGGTCAATTATAGCTCAGCATTATTACTTAGACTGTCTTCCTCTTTCATATCAGAGTGTCTAAATATAAGAAAAAGTGAACTTATATAATACATCATTTTGTAACTTTTCATAATTTAGCATGATATGTTATCATGGAACCTTTAATTCTACCATGTCAATTATTATAGTTCTATGTAATGCCATAGGTCGTAACCATTTATTGTTAATGAGTTTGTACCAATAAAAATATTTGTATTTGTATTGTATTTGTATTTGTGAAGAGAGAACTATTGTTTTGATAGAATTTTAAACTGTTTATAATGTTATTTCAGTATTTTTGTGATTTTACTTCTTTTCGATAACACTATGCAATCATAAGACAAAACGGTTTGACATGGTTAATAACTCAAAACATGTCAATCACCTTGTATTAAGATAAAAAAAAAAAAACAACAAAAAAACAAAAAAAAACACACAAATGAAATCAAAAATTAAACAATATTTTTCTTTTTCAATAATTGTTCAGGTATATCAGCAAGCAGAGGATTTTTAACACAATATCAACCAAACACATAGGGATGTAATAGATGTTTTAATAATATTAGCCCACCATTGTTTCAATTGCCTGTTTGAATTTACTGATCAAATGAAATCATTATACGAAAGAAACCTGGACTGAAAATTCAATTTATTTGGAGATTGTAATGGAAAATATCGACAGTTATTTCAAATAATATTTACCAAAATAAAAAGATAAAAGATGTTTTATGTGACTTGAAGTGTTTCCTTTCTGTTCATTTACAATTGTGAACAAATTGCAATACAATAAAGCATACTTACAATCAATTAAGATTTGAATTCCTTTCAGGACTTTCATGATTACAATGCTAAATGTTTCTATATAAATGTTTATTGCAACGAATCAAAAGTGGGAGGTAGTAATTTTTTAATTGCTATAAAATATATTAGAACTAAATTTTCCTACTTTCGTTTTTGAAGTACTAATATCTATCTATAGTTATACGTCATTTTGATTCAATAAATGGTATATTCAGTAAAATATTTTGTGAAGTTACAATGAATTTTTCAAAAGCTTACGCCACTCGAGCATTAATGACATGAAATTGAATCTAATCTTAAAAGATTGTAAATATGCTATTTTTTTGCACTATGCACGATGGTGTTAGCAGTTGGTTTATATGCTTTAACAGTTAGTGTAATTATATAATCCAAATTGCAATTTTTAAAGGATCTGCTATGCAATAATTCACAGTAATATTCTGATAGCTTGCGAAAAAAATAAAATCACAAAAATACCGAATACGTGGCTCCCGAGAAAACAAAGAAGTAAAAACTGTAATGCTAGACAAAATTCCAAATAACATTTAATATGACTGAAAAGAAACCTCCTCATAAAAATATTTCTTTGCCCTTCAAAAGTGTGTTTTAAAATGACAGTTGCAACATATGTATTTGTCATTATCTGTCAAACAAAAAGTGAAACCACAAAAATACCGAATTCTGAGCAAAATTCAAATCGGAAAGTTCCTTATCGAATGGCAAAATCAAAAGCTCAAACATATCAAACGAATGGATAATTAACAACTGTCATTTTCCTGACTTGGTATAGGCATTTTTTATTCAAAATCAAGTTATTAAAGCTAATCAGATTGTAGGACTAACTCGCCGTTTCTTTGTCCACGTAGACAATCCTACATTTATGTTACTATTTAATGCACTTGTAAAACCGAATTTGGAGTAGGCAAACAGAATATGGTCACCTTCCAGAAAGGTTGATAACATAACAAGTATTGAGAATGTGCAAAAGAGAGCGTTCCAATTGTTGGCTTCAATGAGATACTTTCCATACGAAGACCGCTTACGAAAACTCAAACGTGCAACCTTCCGCTTCTGCCGTTTACAAGTTATTGACAGAATTATACAACAAGAGAGTAACAAGTGGTTTACTACTCAACACAATGAATCTAAAGAAACAACGAAGTCGTCTGGATCAGAGGAAGGATTTTTCACCAATAGAGTTGTAGACATATGGAACAGTCTTCCTGAAAAAGATATATCAGCAAAACTTCAAAACTTTTAAAAATGATAAGATAAATCTTTGGCCAACTACTCATGTGTAAATAATAAAAAGCAGAATATGAAATTTCATACGGAAGTGAGAAACGTACTATAGAATACAACGATAATGAAGTAGAGCAGAATATAATGTAACAACAGTGCCAGCGTTCCGAAGGTATTCATAGGCATTATAATATTAAATATACAGCATAAGATTGACAATGGAAATTGGGAATGTGTCAAAGACAACAATGCAACCAAAGAGCAGAAATCAGCCCAAGGTAACCAATAGGTCATCAACACAGCGAGAAAATCTTGCGCCGGGAGCCATGCTTCAGCTGGCTCCATAACAAAAACGTGTACTAGTTAAGGGATAATGGACATCATACTAAACTCCAAGACATATAAATAAACTAAATTTAAAGGCACACAAAATAAACAACGGCCAGAGTTTCCTGACGTTTAACAAGCGCAAAGCTTTATAACAATGCGGTAAACTGATCATATGTGTGGTTGCTTAAAATTTAAAAAAGAGACATTGTTTTTGGAATTTCAATACTAATTTAGTTGAGTTTTATTCTTAAATTTTGAAGCCCATACAAAAAAAAAAGTATCGGATCAATTTTAATATTCGAAAACTAAACAATTTATGAATTTGAAATATTCAAAACTGAAAGCTAAATTTAAAAGTAAAAATACAAACGCTTTAGAAAAAGTAGTGTATGCAAAGAATTTTTTCAAAAGATTGATTGATTGATTGCTTGTTGGTTGCTTAACGTCCAGTGGACGAGAACAAGTTAACAATAAATACAATAGGTAGGTCTTGATATAATAGATGCCATCCGGAATGATGGTCGAGGAAATTTGAACTGGCATTGGAAATGAGGGTATATTGGATAGGGGAAATTTTGCATTGCATTAGTCCACCTACGAACCTCACAAAGAGTTGACGCAAGGGTACTTAATTAACGTGCAAAGAGCGTGGCACTCTCTTTACATTAGGCATCGGTCCCCATCCAGACTGCACGTGGCTGCAAACTTGATACATCCCGCTCTGTCAAACGGACGCCTTACTTTTGCAAACGTTTTATTGACGGTCGGAAGAAGAGCAAGTGACCATATTTCTTTTCCCTAGTCACCGTTGTTGAGAATTTTGTAAAGACACCAATTGAATATTTTTATTACTCTAGCTGAAATTATTGGTTAATCGGCTGTACAATCGAGGGAAGCATCCTCACTTGAATTAACTGGTCAAATGTACATGTATTGTATAGAAGTGGCACGACACATGGGTCAGTATCAATTACTAGTAATCCTTTCGGTTTAATGTGGGATTTGAGTCGTTCAGTATTTTGTTTTCTATGTTTTCTTTTGATCGTGTTTTTTGTTTTTGTCGTTGCAATACCAGTTTGTGTTGGATTAACGAGTTACAATATTCCTTTGTTATATGTTACCCCTCAGTGATATATTATATTTAGGGTTAGAATAAACAAGACAATTGATAAAATAAAAAAAAAAGCCATTTGTGCACAAACTAAAACCAGAGTATATGGGTTGAATTTGGGCAAAATGTAACACTTATCCGTTTGGACTTAATAAGCAGAGGCAAATTTGGAATCATACACCATTTGCATCAGACGTCAGTCCAGTAAATAATTCTCCTTCCACATGTGAAGCATATGAACAACATTGAAGTTAAGATATGATCCTGATGGACACGAAATAACAGGGAATACTGTTCAAGACCGAAAGGTTATCAACTTTATAAAAAAGGTCCCAAATACTAGTAGCATAACCGTCGAAAACAAATTGGTAAGTGTATCGTCCGGTTACTGAATATTTTCCTTTATCCTATTGTTAATAATGGTGTAGACAGAAGATATTTGATAAAAAGTCATTTGATTCCTATTTAATTTGGAACCATTCGAAGAAATGTATTCGCATACTAGTATCCAATTTCGAAGTATTATAAAAGCGTTTTGTCTTCGTAATACAAAACAGCGGTGTTGGTATGACGTAAATACTACACAGACGTCCGTAAGAATGAATTCAACTACATTTAAGGCCGTACGTTCCACAGCTCAGCTTCAGGCCTTCTCGTAACATATGAAGATCCAATTCATGTATTTGTTACATAAACTACACAAAAAATCCGTAAAATATCGTTTCATTTCAGCCTCGAATAGGTAATCTACTACTTTACCTTTTCGAGGCCGAGATGAAACGATATTATACGGATTTTTTGTAACAATTTTTGGTGCTTTTTACGAATTCCTTTACTTCTATCAAATTACTTATCGTTAAATTTTGTAATAAAACATAGGAAAACTGGAATTGACCATCTTTAAAAGACATTTGTTTTGGATGTTTTAGATAAATTACATGATTTTGATGTGCCTTTTGAACACTTCCACACTCGTATTAAACAAAAGTGTTCACATCTTATTAAATGGTCGTTTGATAAATCTGGTTCCAAACGTATTTGCTGTAACTCATTAATGGCTCTTTTCTCTAATGATCAAGATATAAATATGTAATATATACCATGGAAGTATAATATTGATAGGAACTCCAACAAGCGGACTTCAAACGTTTATTGTGCGACGCCGCAAAATCGTTTAGTATTTTGTTAATTAACTCGACATGTCCTGTGGATGCATGGGTTCCGATAAAAAAAATTCGGAACCTCGTGAATGATCGTAATTACGGAAGTGTACTTAATTGTCAAGGAAATTACATTTACCGACCATGTGAATGACAAATATATCAGTTTTACGGATTTTGTTGCTAGATACAAATAAAAAGAAAAGAAAAGAAATCCCTAAGACTGTTTTCATCAAATAAAAAAATACTTAAGAGTTTAAATACTCACAAACCAAAAACATTTCAGTTTAAGTTACAATGAATTTTAAGGGTGGGAGGGACGGTGTTTCAGAGCTTTGATCCTAAAAAAATATCAAATATTTTGAATAAATTGTTTACTAAAAGTCCATTGGCAAATATTTCATGCAATTAACAAGAAACAAAAACATAAATTACTTAGCATACGGTGAAAGATGTCTCATAACTGTTAACCTTTTTAACAGATGAATAATCTCGGACTATTAAAGTTGAATGTTGAAGGTTTGTTTTCAACCTTGGAATTATAGAGAAAATCATAAATATTTGTGTTACACTCGATAAAAATAATTTACAATCTTTAACTTGAAATTTGAATTATCCGGCACCATCCGACAAACTAAACGCGCCTAACATTATTTTCTGCGAACACTCTACTTCAGAGTCATGTCATTAGCTCACCTGACCTGAAAGGTCAAGTGAGCTTTTCTCATCACTTGGCGTCCGTCGTCCGTCGTCCGTAAACTTTTACAAAAATCTTCTCCTCTGAAACTACTGATCCAAATTTAACCAAACTTGGCCACAATCATCATTTGGGTATCTAGTTTAAAAAATGTGTGGCGTGACCCTGCCAACCAACCAAGATGGCCGCCATGGCTAAAAACAGAACATAGGGGTAAAATGTAGATTTTGGCTTATAACTCTGAAATCAAAGCTTTTAGAGCAAATCGAACATGGGGGTAAAATTGTCTTTTAGGTCAATATCTATCTGCCCTGAAATTGTCAGACAAATCGAACAATCCGTTGTTGGGTTGCTGCCCCCAAATAAGTAATGTTAAGGAAATTTTGCAGTTTTTGGTTATTATCTTGAATATTATTATAGGGAGAGATAAACTGTAAACAGCAATAATGTTCAGCAAAATAAGATCTACAAATAAGTCAACATGACCAAAATTGTCAGTTGACCCTAATGAGTTATTGCCCTTTATAGTCAATTTTTAACCAATTTTCTAAAATTTTAGTATTCTTTTAAAAAATCTTCTTTTCTGAAACTACTAGGCCAAATTTAACCAAACTTAGCCACAATCAGCATTGGGGTATTGTGTTTTAAACATGTGTCCGATGACCTGGCCAACCAACCAAGATGGCCGCCATGGCTTAAAATAAAACATAGGGGTGAAATGTAGATTTTGGCTTATATCTCTGAAACCAAAGAATTTAGAGCAAATCTGACATGTGATAATATTGTTTATTGAGTCACGATCTATCTGTTTCAAATTTTCATACAAACTGGACAACCTATTGTTGGGTTGCTGCCCCCGAATTAGTTATTTTAAGGAATGTTTTAAGATTTTGGTTATTATCTTGAATATTACTATAGATAGAGATAAACTGTAAACAGCAATAATGTTCAGCAAAATATTAAGTTCTACAGCTGAGTTAACATGACCAAAATTGTCAATTGACCCCTTGAGGAGTTATTGCCCACTATGTTCATTTTTTAACAATGTTCATAAAATTTGTAAATTTTTGTAAATTTTTAGAAAATATTTTCCATTATAATTACTTGGCCAAGTTCATTATAGATAGAGATAATTGTAGTAACACGAATGTTCAGTAAAGTAATATCTACAATCACATCACTACCAACAAAACATGTTTTGTCATGAATCTATCTGTGTTCATTGTTTAATATGCACATAGACCAAGGTGAGCAACACAGGCTCTTGAGAGCCTCTAGTTTTTATAATAGGATATTTCCCGACTGTCCTGGTTCCAGTGATAAAAACATATTAAACAAAACCAAAAATATTAATCTTAACTTCTTTCCGAATTCTGAAATTTTCTGTTGTCATTCTGTTAAATATGGGCCGATTTTGTAGATTGTTTCAGCTGTAATCTTTAATTATTGAATGGAAACAGGTGTCGTTATTCTTGTAGCGATCCAAAAGCCACAAGAGTTTCCGTGTTTATTTCTATTGGTAGGTAGATAAGACCTTCGATAACAGATCACGTTACAAGATCAGTTTCTATAAACTTTACAGGCGACGACGGCATCGCAGATACCCCACAAAGGAGTTATCACGGACTTAACAAACTGATTCGAAATGTTTTATTTTCATTAATAAATCAGTGTGATGTGAATGTGCTAATCTTTCGTTGGAGTTCCTGTCAATATGATACTTCCATAGTTATACTTTATAAAGGTCTGATGAGATCATGAATGCATTAAATTTTTCTCCATGACAACAATTATTTACGTTTCGTCAATAACGATTATCGACAGATTGTATGTATCCTTATTGGCACCAATTGTGCCCCTTTAATAAGAAATCTGTTCCTTTACTGTTTTTAATCACAGTTAATGGGCAATCTTAGTCTTACTTCAATTTAATTGATAAATTCAACAATTCTTACAGTTATTTTAAAGATATTCTATCATGAAATTTAAGATTTCAGATATACACCAGCTATCGACACAAAATGTGCAAATCAAGTGATAATTTTTCTTTCCGTAATATTAATTTTCCCTATTTTAATGATGTTTTGTCCTTTTGCATCATCTTACGGTGTTTATATATCCAAACTGGTTTGCTATGTTCTTCTCTGTGGGTACGTTTTGGATGATAATGAGAGTAATGTATGTTGACTCGTAAATGATTAAGTAAGGGTTTTCAGTAACATAAAGTGGCAAAAAAACTTTTTTACATTGTTTAATGGATACAAAATATTTTGTCTTCTAGTTTGACTGAACCTGTAAAAAACTTATTTCAAAAGGAATACTAGTAGCACGTCTTAAATTTATGGTAATGCTGCAAACCGAGCCTAGAAATTTATGTACGATCCGGTTAAAGTCAATCTTTTAAATAAACTTACTTTAAAAGTTAACCTTCTAGCATTCAACACTGTAAATAAATGTTTAAAAACTGATTTTATTTTACGATACTACATTCTGTCGATACCCATATTTTGCCATTGCACAAGATCATGTTTGTCTCTGACTGTTTATGACGTCTTTTCATTAAACCAATTGGATGTTTGATGTGTACTGATTGATATTTTAATTTTTGTTTTAAATGCATAATTTTGTTCATTAGTTGTTATTGGATTTGAACTAGCTGACAGTAACTGTAAGTACTCTCAGATCTGTAGTTGGTCTTTTTTTTTTTTTTTTGGTTTTTGGGATGTATAAGAACCCGTTTAATTCAAAAGGGAGGATTAAGTGTTCACAGACATGTTTATCACCCGACATTATTAAAGTTCCTGTCCATAGTCAGGACCCTATAGTTGGATGGTTGTCGTTGAGTCATGTCTTCATGTCTGTGATATTTCTTCTTCGTAAATTGTTTTGTTATAAATCATGCCGTTTGTTTTCTCATTTTAATGATATATCTTATAATACGCATGCAGAATCAATAAGTATTAACAATTATGACAATATTTTAATTATCTCATTCATGTTTGTTTAAATTGATGCCCTAATTGTAAAGGTAAGACGTTTTCTAAGTTGAACTGTTTTCATGTCGGGCTTACGATATGTTTTTTTTTAATTTTGAAGGCAATATGGTTGCCTATATTAGCTTTCGTGAATAGCTGCCTCATTGGCAATCATACCACATCTCCATCTTTATATCTAAGGTTTCCACTACCAGAGTTTATAAGTATCAGAAACTAGTTTAACTGTTTATAATTGACCGAAAAGTATGTGTAAATGAATTAAAAAAAACAATATTTTAGTGTTATAAACACAAATAAATATACAATATTAGGTCAATGTCAGGAAAATATAAACTTTTTTTGTATGAGGCTGAGAAACTTGGGAAGGGCGAGGTTCTACCGAGCCCTTCCCCAGTTTTGCGCCGAGTACAAAAAAAGTTTATATTTTTATGACATGGACCTAATATTGTTTTTATACTGCAACTTAAATTAATTAAATGATAGCTTTTTTAATTGTAACACAAATATCAAACTCATTTTCATCCCTTAATGGACTTCTGATTGTGGAGAAAGGGTTCCAT
The DNA here is from genome assembly GCA_019925275.1 of Mytilus edulis. Classification (NCBI taxonomy): domain Eukaryota; kingdom Metazoa; phylum Mollusca; class Bivalvia; order Mytilida; family Mytilidae; genus Mytilus; species Mytilus edulis. The sequence continues at coordinate 30,246,128 of CM034355.1, read as the reverse complement.
GATGACATTGACATTATAAAAAATATAGCTATGTTACTATATTTAGGAAATAAAAAACAACTAGTTGCAGTATACAACAATTTGAAGCCTCCAATCTATTACATTCTCAGTGGTACCCGTTTTAAAATCTACAGCTTAACAAAGCATGAACATGTTCTCTCAAATAAAAAAAGAAGATGTGGTATGGTTGCTTATTAGAAAACTCCTCACAAGAGACTAAATGACACAGAAATTAACAACTATATGTCGTTATTCGACCTTCAAAAATGTCAAACAATTCATACGTGAAAACTATTGTTTAGGTTCCCATAATAACCAAAAATGGCACTCGCTGTCAATTTTTTTGCACCAGTTTGACTTATTACCGTGTAAAGCATTTAAACAAAATATAAAAATACAAAACAAACTTTTTACAGAGAATAGGATCGATAATATGTAGCTTCGTGTGTATTTAAGCCTTAAGTTAAACACAATCTAATTAACTATCGAGTTGACCCCCGAAATCCCCCGAATGTTAATCATCGTCTTTACCTGTATAAGAATGATTTTTTTTTGTGGATCGAATCAGTAAGTGAAACTTTATCTCTGTTTCACTTTCAATGTCGACATTCATTTCCTTTAAATAAGTTAACACGCAAAATTCATACGTAATCCGTCTCTGCTAAGGGGCAAAATTGTGGTTCACATGAATACGGATTCAAGGATGTCGATCTATTCACTTGCAAGTGAATAGTTAATCATCAATGCTTTTTAGATCATTTTGACAAAATTGAACCGTGCTGGCTGCTAAAAGCGAATGACAAATGATTGAATAAAAAACACATATTTTAGAATTTTCATATATCTTGTAGCAAGTGCCCCTTTAACAATGCCTGAATATGTGCACACTGAAAGTTAAATGACTTTTTTTTGTTTTGTCTCAATCGATTTATGACTTTTGAACACAGGTATACTACTGTGTATTTAGTCCTGAATTGACACACCTGTATGTCTCTAAAAGGATTTGCACTTCCTTCTTTATATATTTCATGTATTTGGTTACTCAGGGAAACTTCTAGTTATTTTCACATAAAGCAATTGACCTTGCTGCTAGTTTATTTTCGATTTATGAGTTTGACTGTCCCTCTGGTATCTTTCGTCCCTCTTTTACATATATACTTACTATGAATTTTATATATTCCTAAAAAGAGAAACACACTGTTTTATCAGCTACTAATTTTGTTCTTTTCTCATTATTTTAGAGTAAGAAAATGTTGAAATTACTATCCATTTCATTTATATTTTAACTAAATGTATTTGTTTTCTTTTCAATACGCGGACAAAGAGTGAAAACAACACTTAAAAATTGTCAAGCGCGTAACACGCTTGTCTGGATTAACTTCATCATGAACACTTTTAGCTGAGTAGTTTGAAATCCAAGGTTGTTTCAAAAACGAAACAATGAAAGAACTATACAAAAGGACCTTATAAAGTAGCCAAATCCATCTAATGCCAACTTTCATATGGGAGCTGAAACATTAGTTCCAAAAATATTAAACGGACAATTTAAAAGGTTTGTTATTAACCATGTCAGTACCTAAAGTACTGTTAAGGTACTGACTACTAAACTAATGATACCCATGGAAGTCCATCAGCAGAGATTTCGACTCAGTACTGTACAAAATAAAAATAAAACACGTCAAAAGTCATGTATAGAAACCTTTGTTTAGTAATGGTTTTAGTACTAGGGTTCACGGGACAGATTCTCGTGATTTAACTAATCGTTAAATAAATAGTCGATTTATTAATATCTAACTTTCAATTTGTTTTTATGAGTACGGGTACATATTGATTTTGATCTTTTTGACCTTTTCATATTATATTTATAGGGTAACCGTTGCACAATTAAATTAATTAGACTATTATTGTGAAACAAATCGACATCAGACTTTACCGTAAGAATATATTTATTAATTTATTAATTCTTTTTTTTTTCATTATTGATTTATAATGACGTAAATAAATCTATATAGCTGTTTTTCTGGCAAAAGTAAATTAATTTGATATAGTCTGTTTTCTGAAGATGAAAATGTACATTTGACTACAACTAGTAAACGTACTTGATCTTTACTTTCATTGTTTTATATTGTAAATATGTATCCACTTAATATTTGTTTATGACTTATAATTTTTTACTCAGTTTAAATTTAAAAAAAGAAATGTAATTTAATTTATTTCATCGTTGTCAATGAAAATGAACTTGTATACCACTGTCATACAATTAAAAGATTAACCTAGCTATACAACCAGGTTTTATCCACTATTTGTTTTACAGAAAATGCCTGTACCAAGTCAGAAATCTGACAGTTGTTGCAAATTCGTTTGAGGAGTCGTGTTACATTTATGCAAAATATTTCCAAATTGGTCCATTACGGCACACAAAATTATTCACAGCAGCATATTCAGCATGGATCATAGGTTTTCTTTTTCTTCTTCGGGTATCAAAAGTTTTATTTTACACAAAATCTCAAAAAGAATGGGTAAAATGTGTACTGTTGCTACGCATTATAAGAAGACTCATACCCCCAATTAAAAATTAGATATTCGTCAATAAGAAAAAATGTTTTGATTATTACTTTAAAAAAATGTGTTTATACAATTCAAGTGCTATATATTATTCCTTCTTAGTCTTCTTACAAAGGACAATTATTCATCGACTGCCTTTGGCGAAACTGCTGCCAAAATTGCAAAAATATAGTTCTCCGATATTGGCTTAATTTTAATTTTATGGACATTTGCAGAGCATGAATTAATGTGTGGGCTTTTATATTCGGAATGAGATACAAACACTAAATTATTCGAATTGTGGTCCAACTTTGAAAAGTACTGATGCATTAACATTTGTACCAAAATATTACAGCGGGGCCTTTTTGACCTCTCATTTTTCTAATTTTTTTTTATCATTACCAAATAGTTCAAATCTTATATGTTGTAAAATTCACTGCTAGAATAATTTTGACGTCGGCAATGTATTATATTTGTAGGTACTAGACCGAAACCCCGCCTGTAGTTTCAATTGACATATCTTAATGATTGTTGTGTTTTAAGTAAAATGATTTTGCTTGGTGGTGCGATTCAGATCCTTGATAGCCTCTGTCAAATAAGTCTTATTTATTATATTATTCCTTAGATGATACTAATAGGCCGTTTCAACTGTTATGATTAAAGCGTCACTAATGAGTAGTTTTTCTACATAATCCGCGTCTGATGCGTTCATATTTATACACATTTTGTCCTTTCGGGCTATTTGGAGGATCACATATGAATTATTACATTAGATAATTTATATGTTTCATTATTATATGTTATTTTGATTGGCTAACAACAAACTCACGTCATTCTTCTTTCCAAAATGAATTGCACGAATTATAACATACATGATGATACGTTTCCGAAATGAAGTGCACAGGTAAATGAAAGAAAAACTTGATAGTAGTCTTGTTTTCATGATCATAGCGAAATAATGTAACTATAAGTTATGAATGCTTCTTTTAGTAATATCGCTGTGTTGTAAACGCGTTGACCGTGCATAGAGGTTTGAAATGAGGCGCTCCCGCGCTTCATAAAAAATTTACTTCGGTGAAGGCTTTAACACCCCAATGAATCAACCAAAAGAAGCCCTTAATTCTTAAATGGTTTTATATGGGCACTTAACTATTTGTTATAGACTAATGTCTTTTAGGTTTTTTTTTTATATATTACGTTAAACAAAATTCAAGCGTTCTTCTTTTTTTTTTTTATATTTTCCTATGTTGAACATTCTTAGCTTATTAATTACTCATAAATATCAAGAATAATGTTAAAAAACACACTCTAAATGTATCATAATAGTTATTCATGAGAATGTTTGAACCTTTATCATCGGTACAAGGACATCATTTGTAAATATAATTGAACATGCAGACATCTTATACGTTTAGGTATTTCACATCCAATTCTTTATGGTAATATTATTTACAAAGCACAAAAATGTCGGCATTCACCTCAAAAGCTAACAAAACCTTACCAGACTCATTAAGAAAGGATATAGGTACGATACTGTGTTGTCAGGTCATTAAAGATTGCATATGTTGGCTTTAATATTAATTCACGTATATTATGGTCTTTGCATCGGAAATAAACATATTTATTCTTAAACATGTTGATGGCATGATACGGGTTATGTTCTTCCCATATATTTTATGATGGTATAATATTAAACCCCTAACGGGAGGGATTGTACTTGATATTCATATGATGAAGACATACTCTTTCAATCGGTTAAATTGAGGTATGGTGCTGGCATGTCAGTAACTGCAGTAATCCTTTGTTAATTCATGTATCATTGTAATTTTGTTTAGTTTTTTTGGTTTTCTATTCTGACATCGGACTCGGACTTCTTTTGATCTGAGATTTACATTGTGTTTTATTGCGTGTTTGGTTTTTTATTGCCTAGAGGAATAGGGGAGTGTTGAGATCTCAATAAACATGTTTAATCCTGTCGTATTTTTCGCCTCTCCCAAATCAGGAACATCTGGCCTTTGTTAGTCTTGTATGATTTATTATTTTAGTTTCTTGTGTATATTCCGATTTAAGTATGACGTCCATTTTCACTGAATTGCTATACAATTTTGTTTAGGGGCCAGCTGAAGCAAGCCTCCGGGTGCGATAGTTTCTCGCTGCGTTGAAGATCCATTGGTGGCCTTCGGCTGTTGTCTGCTTTTTGGTCGGGTTGTTAAACGCCCGTCAAAATTTTGACGGGACGTATTATGGTATAAAAATGTCCGGTGTCCGTCCGTCTGTCTGTCCGTCTGTCCGGCGTAAACATGTCGCACCGTAACTTGAGAACGACTTATCCGAATTTCATGAAACTTAATATAGTTGTTTCTTATGATGGTCAAATGATCTGTATACTTTTTGGTGAAAATAAGATTTAAACTTTTTGAGTTACGGCACTTTATAACTAAAACAGGGGTGTGTTTTTTCACATGTCGCACTGTGTCTCAAAAACGATTCTTGATTATGACTTAAAACTTTAAACACTTCTTAGTTATATTAATCTCAATATCTGTATACTTTTTGGTGATGATTCAAAATTTCATTTTTGAGTAATTAGTATTTTGTAAAAAAGGGAAGGTTTTATTTACATGTTATGCCGTATCTCAAAAACGATTTATGATTATTGCTTAAAACTTTACACACTTCTTTGTTCTATTAATCTAAAGATCTACATGTTATGCAGTATCTCAAAAACGATTTATGATTATTGCTTAAAACTTTACACACTTCTTTGTTCTATTAATCTAAAGATCTGAATACCTTTTGATGATTATTCAAAATTTTATTTTTGAGTTATTGAGTATTTTGTAAAACAGGGGAGGGTTTTTTACATGTCGCGCTGTATCTCAAAAATAATTTATGATTATTGCTTAAAACTTTACACACTTCTTTGTTATATTAATCTGCGATGTATCTCAAACAATTTATGATTATTGCTTAAAACTTTACACACTATTATATTAATCTAAAGATATGTATACCTTTTGGTTTTGATTCAAAATTTTATTTTGGTAATATTTAGTTTTTTGTAAAAAATAAACAGGGTGGGGGGTTTCACATGTCCCGCCGTGTCTCCAAAACAATATATGGTTATTGCTTAAAACTTTCTCAGAAACTATTTATGATTATTGCATAAGACTTCCACATAAGACGTCGTGCGTATCATGCGCTCATGGCGCAGCTGTTTTTTGTCGTTGTGATACATTCACCATTTACATTCTCAATTTTACTGCATATAAAAATTTACAGCAAAAATAGAACAAAACAAATAAGGTATGATTATCAATTAGACAACACTCTACAAACAGTATAAGCATGTTATGCTCGACGCATGTCACTGGTTGTGTCATACCTTTGGTCACTCACCTGACATTAGATGATCTAATATGTATGCATTCTATAATTAAATAATATCATTTGTTTTATAGAAACTTGTGGTGCATACACAAATTAAAAGATAAAAGTAGATAAATTAATATGTAACTTTCAATCTGTAAATATGAAAACGATTAGATATTGATGTTAATCTTGCTATACAAATACCAGTACGGGGTTTTACAGTCCCATCTTGATATGCAATCTTTATGATTGCGCTATATAAATAAATAGATTGTAGTTGTTGTTACAATTAAAAAAAACAAGTGATAATTATAGGTAATTTAAGAATGCTGTTTATAGCTATGATAAATCTGAAGAACAAATGTCAATTCTGATTGTTTGACAAATACTGTCGCTAAGATTCTATTGGTTTTATTTCATTTTAAGTAGTCTGCTGCTTACAAGAAAGCTATTAAAACAAACGTAAGTGGTGAAGTGGATATAATCCTTTCGACAACTTTATGGACGACTTTAAGAATTGGTTGACCGTTATTAAATATCTTTTATATCTTTGTTTTGGTCACACATCGTTGTCAATATAATGGATTTCATTTTGCTACTGTTATATGCAAAAGAGGGACGAAAGATACCAAAGGGAAAGTCAAACTCATAAATCCAAAACAAACCGACAACGCCATGGCTAAAAATGAAAAAGACAAACAGAAAAACAATAGTACACACGACACAACATAGAAAACTAAAGAATAAACAACATGAACCCCACCAAAAACTAGGGGTGATCTCAGGTGCTCCGGAAGGGTAAGCAGATCCTGCTCCACATGTGGCACCCGTCGTGTTGCTTATGTGATTACAAATCCGGTAAATAGTCTAATTCGGTAGGTCATATTCATGAAAGGGAAGGGGATTGTAGTTACGACGTAAGGAACATATCCGATATCATTTGTGAAACGGTTATTCCATAACGGTCAACCAACTCGTGATGGCGTCCGTAAAATTTACGAAGGGTTATTTCAACTTTACCATTTGGAACTCTTGGTTTAATAGCTTCCTTGTGAGCAGCAAACCTCTATCAAAAAAATCATGATAGGAAATGCAAGCAGGGGAATATCGTATCAATTGGGAGATATATACCCCGTATGCAGGTGCTGCTGGAATGTTGCTACTTAGAAATGGAAAGTTCACAATTGGAAAGCTGAATTCATCTCTTTTGTCGTAAAGTTTTGTTTTCAACCGACCCTCATTGTCAATTTCTAGATGTAAGTCAAGATATAAAGCCGACTTAACTGTATCTGTAGTATCCTTTATCTCTAGTTCGATTGGATAGATGCGTTCCACTTAGTCACCCAATTTTGAATTGTTTAGTGAAAGAACATCATCTATATAGCGGAAAGTAGAGTTAAAGGATATTGCTAACTTCTTATCTTTCTTCATAAGAAGTTCCTGTATGAAGTCAGCCTCATAATAATAAAGAAACAAGTCGGCGAGTAGAGGGGCACAGTTTGTTCCCATTGGAATGCCGACAGTCTGTTGAAAAACACGTCCTCCGAACGTAACAAATATGTTGTCAATCAAGAAATCAAGCATCTTGATAATATCAGTTTCAGAGAATTTTTTGTTTGAATCAGAGTGATTCTTTACAAAGTAGGATTTATCCCTCCCTAAGACAAGATACTTGTATCTATGTTGGCCATTCTTTTTTATGCAGCAAAGTAATACCAACTCTTTCAATTTGTCTTTTAGTTTGGAATGTGGAATACGTGTGTAAAGAGTAGAAAAGTCAAATGTTTTAATACTGTTACAAGATGAAAGAGAGTTAGATTGTATGTACTCTAAAAGATCTTTTGAATTTTTAAGTATCAATTGAGAGGTTTATATAGCTTCAAAACCAAGTAAAATACATAACTTTCTACCTTAAAAATACCTGTACCAAGACTAGATATGACAGTATTTCCATTTGTTTGCTATGTTTGAGCTTGTGATGTTGTCATTAAACAAAAAGGTCTTTCCGTTTTGAATTGTCCTTCGAGTTTGGTATTTTTGAGATTAACTTTATTTTACAGATAATTACATAATACAATCTTGGAGGAAAAAGCAATTTTGTCTAGCGTTACAGTTTTCACTTCTATGGTGGTTTTTTTAGCCATCGATCACACATTAAAGATTCATTGCGAATGTACTTGCATACTAGTTGACCTTTAACAATGTGGATCCTTTCAGTTATCTAATTTATGTAATAGTTTTTTTTTATATATGATGCCAGATGTCTCTGTACAGACTTAACATTTTTAAGGAACGATCGGTACAATGATTCAATGAGAAATTAAACCTGTCCCACCTGGCAATGTTTTCTATTTCAATAATAACAAAATAATCAAATACTAAGAGTAGTATAAAAAAAACTTCAAAATTTCATCAAAGAGAAAAATTCAAGCAGTGTGTGCTTCCCTATGACACAAGACTAGATACGTCTAAATAGGTTAGTAGATTCAAGAATGTTATAAACGAGATAGTGAATGCACATTCATCTAAAAATAATGTATTGCCTCTCATGTAATTCAATAAAACATGTTGACACTGAAGTTTATATGTTTAATAAAAATGACTATTCTTTGATTATTGTGTCTATATTTTTTTCTTCAGAATCTCAAAAAATGACGTATCCTGCAAGAATAAATCAACAATGTAAGCTCAGCATATTAGAATTGAAGTACTGCTTACTGCTTTCCTAATGTGAAATTTGTTAACTGCTAGATGTTATATACGTATTTATTTTTTTAATGTTTAAATCAACCGATTATGTTATTATATCTTTAAACTTTGCAACAAACAAGTTAGTATACATATATATATATATACAGTGTCTTAGTATATATTCTTTAGTTTGCTTAATGATTCAAGATTGATGAAATTAAGTTCAACATCACTCCAAATATATACAGCCTGTAAATAGATGTCATGGCAAATATCTACTAACATTGAAAAACATTCGAGTAGAGTGAGAGCAGAATATATGGATATTGATAACATGTTCATAATACCTGTATCATTCATTTGTATTTGTATCTCAAACTCGCATGTTGATAAACAGCTTATGACATTATTCAATTTATGTTCCTTTAATAGAGAATTCGAAAGTGTTGTTTTTGTTAACATTCAATACTGACAAGGCGACTCAGTAGATATTTATCCTTTTTTTTTCAGGTACAACACAGGAATTCTTGTATTCCTTTGATGCTTTCCCAAGGTGTAACTTTCTAAGGAAACGAAATATAAAATTTGCCAAGTATTCAAAATTACTTAAAGTCAGAGTACTTTATGAAGAAGTTTGTAAAGTGAACGAAAACGACTTTGCTGTGGAAACAGATGTAAATGAGAAAAAGTTGTGTTCTGATTCTGGTTTTGGTTTGTTACCATGTGTGAATGTTTGCATTCTACAGACAGGGACACAAGGCAATCTTTCAACAATGGTGGGATATTTTTATTAAGTTACCCTCAGATCTAAAAAAAAAACAAGACAAATGCCAACATTCAATATTATTATTTGTATTATTATAATCAATATGGTACAAACATTGCAATACATGTTTACAATAGTACTCACAACTAATAATTCTAACGTTATGTTGTGACGCAGTTTTCCAAACCAATTACCTATTGATATGCACACATATGAACACATATACATACTAAACGATGTACTAAGGTGAGGTTTTGGAATATGTGTCAGATGTTTGGACTCCTTGGTTTTTTCTTGCCTTCGATACCGGTTAAAATATTTTTCTTTTCATAAAGACTTCAATAGCTCATAAAAAAAATTCAAAATTTAATCAGATTATGGATTTCCTTACTTTTTATTTGAGACCCATATAATACCAATGCAAATATAATGTAAAAGTCCAAGTCCGCCTTATCCCGCCATTTTTGTTAAACTCAAATATCTGAAAAAGGAGTTCCATAATCTAGCAGTAGTTTTAGCTTATTTTGTTCTTTTACATGGACCTACATTATATATCATTCGATTCATCTTGACATGATTAATAAAATCATATACAAATAAGGGTAGAACGCTCAAATTTACAAAACATTCAAACATTCTCAGTTCGTAAAAGTGGAGATAAACACTGGAGATCCCGATATATATAATTTGATTCATCTTGGTATGATTAACAACATGAAGATTAGGCATACGGTTTCCACGATTTAAGAGATATTCGACCAATCTAAACCGGGAGGGGTCGATGACAAATACCTGTAGTACTATTTTATCATGTTAATAACAAGTAATAATTGAGACAGCATGCTGTTTCGAAGTCAAGCAAACGAAGTTCCCATTGATATATACAGAAAAAAAGAAAATGTAAAGTTAAGGAGGAAAAAAGTTCATGGGTCAAGATATTATTCAATTACCATTATATTGATCGATTGATCCTCAACAAGAACATTATGTCCTACATTCATTGCTGACTATGTCGCCTCATGTTTATTACGTATTGTGTTGAAAATATGGTCATTTTAAAATAAAGGCAAACATTTTGGTACCCCTTAATAGACATATAAATCTCATACTGAAACAAAATATGTAATGCGTAAGTTGAAGTATGTGTTATACACATTTCAAAAACCTCGGACGAGCGATTTATGAGAGTTGTTGTGACATGAAATATAAGCTCCTTCATTATATCATTTCCAATTGAAAGAAACTTTCTGTTATATTATTTCCACGGGTCCAAATATAACGTTACATATAAAATATGTATAAAAAGTAAATATGTTTCCAACACGGCATATGACATTAACTAAATCTGTTAGGCTAAATAAATATACGTTAACAACTGACCGCGAGAAGAAAGAAGCAGAAAAAGAAATTCTGATTTTTTTTATCTAACCAAGAAATTTACTATTATATTTCATAACATCATATGTGTTTTCTGTAGGATAAAAGTGTTTTGCAGTACTACAAACAAAATTTTTCCTCGGAGGCAATCATATTTGCCATAGATGAAGTAATTACCGATCTGCCTTATTGCGAAGTTAGTAAAGAGATAGAAGATGAATTGAAATTAGAGGGAACATTCAATAATGTATTACACAGACTGTTTCCTCGTCAATCAGGTGATATTGGTGTTCGAATATCTCTGCTTTTCGAAAAACAGTTGATTGCAGATATTCAATCATCTCCTAAAGTAGACACAGCAGAATTGAAGGAGCAAAATGACATTGATATTGGATATCACCAGCTCAAATATGTGACCATGCAGTGAGTATTAGAAATCTTTATCAAATTTTACACAATCATTTTTTGAGACTTATAAAATATAAATAAAAGATTGTCTCTAGTAACTGCTGGTGTAAAACTTATTCTGAAAAGGGATTAAATAATGAAACAAATAAAGAGAATAATCATTTATTTTCAGTTATAAGCATACGTTACAAATTTAAGCATTTTCATCATATTAATAGAAAAACATAAAAAGTATATTTTACTGTTTTTTAAGACAACCAAATAATCCCTTAGTACTTATATTGCTTAATCGTAAACACATCATAATGACATAATTAATAATTAATGAACCGTGATCGGTTTTGTTGCCCCATATACTACGATAACCACACACCTAATTTGTGTTTTGATGCACTGTTATATGACGTTCATAAGATGTTACTCTCAGAGCCATAAAGTAATAATTAAAAAAAAAAGAATAGGATAAAGCAAATTCAAACTGAGTTTCTAACTTTAAGTAACGTCGTTTAAATGTTTAAAAAAAATAATCTAAAACTCAAAATTCCCATAGAAAACCAAACTTAATAAAATCGAAGAAGGAAGTGGGGAATGTGTCAAAGCAACAAAAAATCCGACCATAGAGCAGACAACAGCCGAAGGCCACAAATGGGTCTTCAGTGTAGCGAGAAACTCCCGCACCCGGAGGCGTCCTTCAGCCGACCCCTTAAAAATATGCATACTAGTACAGTGATAATGGACGTCATACTAAACTCCAAAATATACACAAGAAACTAAAATTAAAAATCAAACTAGACTAACAAAGGCCAGAGGCTCCTGACTTGTGACAGGCGCAACATTGCGGCAGGGTTAACATGTTTATGAGTTCTCAACCCTCCCCTATACCTCTAGCTAATGTAGAAAAGTAAACGCATAACAATACGCACATTAAAATTCAGTTCAAGAGAAGTCCGAGTCCGATGTCAGAAGATGTAACAAAAGAAAATAAATAAAATGACAATAATACATAAATAACAACAGACTACTAGTCGTTAACTGACATGCCAGCTCCAGACCTCAATTAATTAATTGAAAGATTATGTCTTCATCAAACGAATATCAGGCACAATGCCTCCCGTAAGAGGTTTAATATCATACTATCATAAAATATATGAGAAGAACATAATCCGTGTCATGCAAACAACTGATTTTTTTAAATAAATGTGTTTAGTTCCGATGCAAAGACCCTATAAGTAAATCAATATTAAAGCCAAAATATGCAATCTTTAATGACCTGACAACAGTATCGTAACTATATCTCTTCTTAATAAGTATATTTAAAGGTTTTATAAGCTTTTGAGGTGAATACTGACATTTTTGTGCTTTATAAAGAATATTACCATAAAAGATTGGATGTGAAATACCTGAACGTATAAGATGGCTGCATGTTGAGTTATATTTACGAATTATTTCCTTATACTGATGATAAAATTTAGTAAATCTTTTGACTAGTTTGTGATATCGAAAACCCTGGTGTAATAATTTTTCAGTAATACATAAATTTCCCTCGCTAAAGTTTAATACGTTGTTACATACACGAGCGAATCGTACAAGTTGAGATATATAAACGCCATAAGATGATGACAAGGGAACGCTACCATCTAAAAATGGATAATTAACGATAGGAAATGAAAAATCATCTCTTTTATCATAAATTTTTGTATTTAGCTTCCCGTTAATGATATAGATATCAAGATCGAGGAAAAAGCAGTGGTCATTGTTAGTATTAGCTTTATTTAAAGTAATTTCAACAGGATAAATTTATTTAGTATACATAATGAAGTCGTCATTATTGAGAGACAATATATCATCCAAATATCTAAAAGTATTGTTAATTTTTTGTGTCAAATGTTGTTTTGATGGGTCTTTGCTAATTTTAGTCATAAATTGTAACTCATAACAATACAAAAACAGGTCCGCAATTAGAGGTGCACAGTTAGTCCAAATTGGAATTCCAATAATTTGACGATATACGGAGTCTCCAAAGCGAACAAAGATGTTATCAAGTAAAAATTCAAGCGCATATATAGTACATTTATCAAAGCATGTCCAATTGACATAGTTCTTTTGTTTTTTGCTACTAAAAAATGACCTAAAAGAGTTTGAACATATGTACTCGCATTCTGACTTTGTAAATGCCCAGTTAATTAGGGATGTGATTTTTTTCTTGATAAGAATATGAGGCAAAGTGGTATATAGTCTAGAAAAATTAAAACTTTGAACAGATTCAAAATAACCAATATATGCATGCAATTTATCAAGAACTTCCAACGAGTTTTGACACTCCAAAAGTAATTAATTCCACCATTTCCAAAGGCCTTATTTTAACAATTTATTATCAGGGTGTTTTTTTTTATTGTACCAAGTGTACTAGTAAGAAGAATAGACAATTTACTAGTGGAACAATGGCTTGAAGATGAAATAAATCTATATTTGTAAGGTTTTTTGTGTAGCTTTGGAAGCCAGTACATAGTTGGGACTTTCATTGTATTTGGTTCTGCTTGTAAAGAAGTAGCTAAAAGTGTGTGTTTGTTACAGATGTCGTTTTCTGAAAATGAAGTCACAACAAATTAAATATGCATTTATAAAATAGACAAAAACAAACAAAAGCGCGGAAAAGTTTATTGCATATGCAAATAGGATAAAAGAAGCAAGGATAAAAACGATAAAGTCGTCAACACAAAAAACATGAGGGATATTCTTGCATAAAATGATGAAGAATAACTTTCAAAATGCACGTTTTCCTATAACTTAATATAAATTATAAGTAAGAATTACAAAGCATTGAGGTGAATATGTTCCATGTATCAGTGTTTAGAACGGTTAAAACATCTTGCTTTACTGGAATGACTATGATGCTTATAATGGCGTTGGCGTTTATTTTTCAGGAATGAAATGATTTGTAAATTTGGATATGAAAAAGTTGGACTATTTGTATCCATTAAAGAAGAGTTATACAGAGAAGCGAATTCAAAGAAAGCAGTTCGAGAGTATTTAGAAAAATGTATGCATAACGCAGACAAAATTTGCATTAAACCGTTAAAAAACATGGTGGTTAGTAATTTGGGTCTGAAATCTGGCGATAAAGTAAATTGTGAAACATGTCCAAAAGAAAAAAACCCTTACGGCACTGTTGGATTAAGCTTAACAGATGGAAATCATAATTATTGTGCAACATGCAATCATGTATTTACCGAATTAGTTGGAAGCCAACCCATACCAATCGATATACCAATCCATGATTGCAATAATTTCAGTATACATACACAACTGGGACATGTAAAAATAGATAAAATCTATACACCGTCCGAAGATCTAGATTTTTCAGCAATAAAGCTAGCTGAAAATGATGTAAAAATATGTTCCGGTCTAAGAAATGAAAAGGGAAATCTGGTTGATGGAACTCTTTTAAGTCGTGATATGAGATTGGTACCACTTGAACAAAAACTTTATAAATGGGGTGCCAAAACAGGTTTGACAAACGGAACATTTAAAGGTATAAGAGAATTGGAAAAAAAATATCTTGTAATTGAGATTGAAAATACATGTAGAAGTTCAAACTTCGCTGAAGGGGGAGATAGTGGGTCTCTTATATGTTTCAGTGACAATCAATTCGAATTTGCTGCATTCATTTTAAAGGGTTGTATTAAGGAAAAACCTAACATGATTGTATGTTATAGACTAACTGATGCTTTGACAAAATGTAAGAATTTTACCATCCTGAAGAATGTAAAACTGTGTATAGCCATGGAGAATTAAAAAGAAAATGAAACCAACATTTACAACTGCTCCACAATTTTAATCCAAAATTAGTTTTCTGATATCTAGCATGTCAGTCAACTATTTGTCAGCTTTACCGATAGGATCTGTCTCAATGTTAGTCTTAAACAAGAACAGGGATGGTCCGTGTAAATGTGTGCCCTTTCGCTGGGAAGAATATTCATACTATCTTGAAATTAATTGATTTACAAGAGTATAAAGTACTCTCATCTAAAACAAATATTAAGAATATGGTGAAAAGAAATTATATTTAAAGTAAATGATAAAAGACAAAATAAGACCTCAATAAATATACAAGTTTATTATTATTATTATTAATACACCCAGGCACATTGTGTGCAACAAGAGCAACAAAATGTAGTATACAAAATAATACGTTGGTCAATAAATGTTACAAATAAAAAATAACGCAACCCTTTTATCGAAAAAGAGGCTTTCAGTTTTTGTGAAGTAAGTTCAGGATAGTACTAGCGTAGAGTTAAATTTTTAAGATAGATTATTAATAGAGTTCATGCACTTCGGATTGATTTAATATTGGCCAGGCTTTACGAATAAGGTTCGTCAGAATCAATTCTGTTCCGCTTCTGATTTTTCCGTTGTTGTAGTATCGGACGATTCCATGGGTAGAAATCACTAGGTTGCGTTGAATTAATGAATGGACTTTTATCTGCATCGATATTTTGAGTGTTTCTGTTCTTCGTTTCTTTGTTATCCGTGTGTATTGGTTCACTGTCATCGCTTGGTTCGTATAATTCCCCTTCTATGAACAGCTTATCTCTTATCAATATAGCTTTCTTTCGGTCTTTCTTTGCCTGCTTTAATATAGGATATAGTTTTTTCCTCTTCTTTTCGATTTTTACCGGAAATTGTTCTCTGACAGAAATATGTGTCCCCTGTAATTTGTGACAGTTCATCATAACTAATTGTTTATCTTTCAAAGATACAAATTTAGTCATTATTCTTTGAATATTTTGTCTTTGTTTTCCAAAACGATGTACAGAAACGAAATTGATAATTTTCCCTATTCCCAGATTTTTGCGGATAAAATCTCTTACAATGTTTTCTGTATCCTCATTTGGCTCCTGTTTTATTCCGGATATTACGATATTGTTAGTCATTGATCTCCATTGTAATTCATCGACATCGCTTTCAATATTTATCAATCGCTCATTGACGCATTTCATATCGAATGTGTTTTCTTTAACATTTTCTGCTTCCTCTAACAATGATATTTTAGACATATTTTCTTTGCAGCGATCTATAATTTTATGCACAACCGTACCCATTTGTTCTCCCTTTTCTTCGATCATTCTATTTCGGTTAAACACAATTTCGCACTTCTGTTCTACGTTTTCTATTCGTGTTACCATTAGATCTAATTTCCGCTCAAGTTGCGATATCCTAGTAACTTCGCGCTCAAGCTTTCCGCATTGTGTCTGGAGGTCTGCCACGACAGCAAGTACAGAGTTCAATATAGATATAGTTTTGGTATCGAATTCTTTGTAGTCCGACATTATGATTCAAAATACATATAATAAAAATATATATAAAAAAAATATATACTTAGAACTCATCGATTATTCAATCCAAATTTTAATTTTCAGCCATATACTTATCGAAATTATCATATATTCAAAGATGTGTTTTAACAGGATTAAGTTATGGAGCTCAAAAACTTGAAATAGAAAAAGGTCTTTTAACATTTAAAGCTTTGTTTAATGTTAGAAATTCCATTCTTAACAAAATATATAATGAAAATACAAATATTTCAAAACTTGATAACAAATCTCTTTTTATTTAGCTAATGGGAAATGAAGACAAAAACATTTTGTTAATAATTTGTCAATTATTAGAGGTTTTAAATATGAACAGGAATAAAATATTAAATACGATTTCTGTATATACAGTTATAGAATGATGTGTATGATCATATATGCATTTTCGTTAGTTATTTTCTTATACATTTAATTCATTATTAGTATGCTATGAGGTGTGCTGTCCAATAAAGGTTCTAGAGTAACAGACGATGGGTCATATTATATATTTTTTTATTATTATAAATTTCTTATTTCATTTACCTTGATATTTTTTAATATTAATCAATTAAATCAAAATCAATCCTATTATGTCATTATAGATTTATACAAATAATGTAACGTTAGCATGGTTAGGTTATATTGTAACGTTCCGGGGTTTTCTTATATATTTATTAAAGGTATTTAAGTCACATGACGTTGTAACGGTCAAGTGATTGTTTACTATAAACACGTGTGTGTGTTTATATCAAGCACATGGTGTGTGTTTACGTTCAATTTGATTGGATGGCATATACCCGTATTGCCGGTTTTACGGGTATATGCCCTCATGATCTTCGTGAAAAGCATGATTAAGTATTACTTAAGGGGTTAGTTTGAGAAAATTAAGTTATTCGAAGTTTGCCTATTATAATAGTTCAACGTAGCAGCATTCGTTATTATGTTTACCCCCCCCCCCTTTTATGAGATGGTTATCGTTAATGGGAGTATATGCATATATTACATTATATTAATATGAATTTTTCCTCTTTAATAGATAGTTTTTGATTGTGTTACTGTTACTGTATATTACTGTGCTATTGTATGATTGGATTAATTGGTAGTGTGCCTGAATTTAAAGTGAAAGACTTTAGTTTGAGAATCATATTGAATGTAAAGTTAATATTAAAGGATGCTACAGCTGTAGGCACACTTATCCTATTTATGTGTTGTTTTATTTATTAAATAATTTATATTCGTTTGAGTTTGCGAATTAGAATATAAGTCAGGATATACACCCGTAGTTACTTTTGCGGGCCTCCGGTGAAGGAAGTAATAATAAAAATCATAATGGAAGTTCGTTAATTGTATTATTTCTATTTAAACAATACATCAAATACAGCGGTTCAAGAAACAAAATAAGTTAATAATTATATACAATAAGTAATACGGCAAGGTGCATTACTTGCACTAAGATCAATGAAACAATACTCGGTGCAAGAACATCTACTTGGTGCACGGCATTCAAATACTCAGCGTACTCGGTGCAGCAAATCTACTTAGTGCACTGCATTCAACTTGAATACTCAGCGTACTCGGTGCATTCTACTACTGAGGTGCACTGCATCTAAAAACTCTCACCAAGCAACTTTACTTGGTTGGTGCTGCAAATCTACTTGGTGCACTGCATTATCACCAAGTGCTCTTACTTGGTGCAGCAAATTCTAGAGAGACTGCTAACTGCATGGAGGTTTTTGGAGAGGATCTCAACGTAGGAACATGCGTTCCTTATTTTATACAACGTGTGACGTAATACACAAGTTATTCATAAACAAGAACACGTAACGTTACATTTGGCGCGTTATACTGCAACTAAGTATAAACACACACAAAATGAATAATTACACACATAAACAGAGTCGATATATAGACTTAAAGAAATCAGTAAATAATATAAGGTCAAAGTAAGCTATTTCTTCTGTAAAATACGATACAGAAAACAACAACGGACATCTGTGTGTATCAAGTGTGGAACGGAGACCACTGTGACAGTAAAAATATCAGCTTTCAAATCACCGGGGCGTAATAATAACATAAAGCATGCTATGTCTTCTAAATACATCTGTGTTGCATTGCATATTATTAAAAATTCATAATTTAATCTAGTTTGGTCTTGCATCATTGTAATAGACCACTAATATTAAAATAAAGAAATGTGCTAGAATAGACAGTTATTCACCAGAGTCAGCATGCATGGATGTTGAGGCATTATATATCACCGTACGACCTTTAACAATAAAAAAAAAAAAAACCCACATCGTATTTTCAGCTATAACCTCGACATGAGAAAATGTAAAAACATTCCAGATGTGTAAACCACTAAATTACTGTAGACAAAAAAATGCAAGAGCCATTACGAAATGTAAACGTACTGAATTCGTAGTTTTAAGACAAAAAATGTTTACTATCAATAATACGTGGTAATGATATATGTCTTATCATCGTTATATTACATCAATGACGAGGCTTCCGAGCTAAAAATAGTTAATGAATAAATAATATTGCCTAGACGATATGTATGGTGTAACTTTTGAACTTATTTCATAGATGTAACACGACGGGTGATACATATTCATGAAGCGATGACAGCAAAATAAAATAACACACGAGTTTCATTTACACGCCTTGTAAACCATCTAATCTCAACCAAATGGTTGAGACGGAAAAAAGTATTCTGGCACTTCCTGTTGAGCTTTTTTGGTTCAAATTATCCAAAATAAACATAGGGTGGGTCGACTTTTCGTCAATTTACTGAAAATTAATGCGTTTTTTGTAAAATAGGAGAATGTCATGCCATAGATAATTGAATTAGGGTTTCTCCCGTGTATAACATGGACCAATCTGATTTAAAATGACATCGGAATGACTTTTCTTCAGCAGGTAAATGTGGCAAGAGCAGTCGGCTATTGACAAAATGACAGCGATATCATTGATAAGCTCATGTATATATCAGTGAAAAAGTATTTTTCTAAAACCTTATAAACATAAAATTACAGTTTGTTCTTTTTCTTTACTTATATAATTGCATTAAGCAAAATATGCTATAAAGTATGTCATGTTGAGATTTGCTGGTATAGGTTGAGATATTCTGGAAAAATGTTGAGATCTTCTGGTGAATGAAACTTTCAACTATAGCTTAGTATTAATTACATATACAACCGTCAAAACGTTCCAACTGTCATTTAAATCTTGTCTGTAGTTATGACAGCAGCTTCTAAAGAGACCTTTGGTTGTAATAGAGTCTAAATAGTAAACAACTGTGTGTTTTTTAAAGTATTAAAGTTCTAGCGCTGGAGATCAATAGTCTAGTGTTTGAGATGCAGTTTTGCACAAAAGCTATAAAGTCACTAATGATGTAATTGACATCTCCAAAAGCTAGAATTTATTCCTACATCGCTTATCTTGACATCTCAATAGCTAGCTTTTAGATATCTACATCGCTATACTTTACATTTGCAGTGCTGGTGTTAACATCAACATAACACTTTATCTACAGAACTTGGTGTTAAAAATCGTTAGTACGGGACAATTTGCACCCCCTGCGCTATATTTACATAATCAGTGCTTAACTGTGAATCTTCAACACTCGACCTTTATTCTGACAGCCTCATATCGTGGTATGTGGTTCCTTCTTTATAAAGAATACATAGACATGCCACAGGAATGGGTCTCTTTTTCATCGTCAAATTATATATCAACGGGTAGCAATTTCACCAAAGTAAATGTCAGTGGGTCAGTTATTTTCTATAACGTTTTTTCTATGTTTATAATCAATATGAACAGGAGTGAAACTGCAAAGATTGTAGTATTGGTGTTTGAATGAGTCATTAACGCCCATTGTTTAACTACATGCATATTCAAGACGAGTACATGAAAATGTTGCACGAATATAAACCCACCTATGTACTAGATTGACACGTCGTGTGTGCTTTTGAAATGAAATTGATATACACGTCCACGTGTATTTGTGTACTTCTGATGAGTTGTCTTTTTCAACTGATTTTTTTGATTCGTTCTTATGTTGTACTGTTATTCCAAAGTCCCAGGTTAGGGAAGGGTTGGGATCCCGCTATAACATGTTTAACAAGGTCATGTTTTTCTCTGGCTGTTTATGACGTCTTTACACTAAAGCCATTGGATGTTGGATGTGTACGGATTGATTGTTTAGTCTTAGTTGCATGATTTTTTTATAAGTTGTTAGTGGCTTTGAACTAGCTGTCAGATAACTGCGAGTACTCTCAGATCTGTTCATTGTGTCTTTTTGTGTCGGGATGTATAATTACCGGGCCACGTCCATGCACTTGTATTTTGTCCATCTGATGAGTTAAGCCTTTTTCAACTGATTTTTATAGTTCGTTCTTATGTTGTACTGTTATACCACTGTCCCAGGTTAGGGGGAAGGTTGAGATCCCGCTAACATGTTTAACCCCGCCACATTATTTATGTATGTGCCTGCCCCAAGTCAGGAGCCTGTAATTCAGTGGTTGTCGTTTGTTTATATGTTACATATTTGTTTTTCGTTCTTTTCTTTTTTTACATAAATAAGGCCGTTAGTTTTCTCGTTTGAATTGTTTTACATTGTCTTATCGGGGTCTTTTATAGCTGACTATGCGGTATGGGCTTTACTCATTGTTGAAGGCCCGCGTACGCGTATACGGTGACTTACAGTTGTTAATGTCTGCATCATTTTGGTCTTTTGTGGATAGTTGTCTCATTGGCAATCATACCACATCTTCTTTTTTGTATTAACCCCGCCACATTATGTATGTATGTGCCTGTCCTAAGTTAGGACCATGTATTTCAGTGGTTGTCGTTTGTTTATGTGTTACATATTTGTTTTCGTTCATTTTTTTTTAAATAAATAAGGCCGTAAGTTTTCTCGCTACAATTGTTTTTCATTGTCATTTTAGGGCCTTTTATAGCTGACTATGCAGCCAGTATGGCAGGTTTGCCGTACGGTGACCTATAGGTGTTAATTTCTGTGTCATTTTGTTCGCTTGTGGAGAGTTGTCTCATTGGTAATCATACCACATCTTCTTTTATATCTATATTTATAGTATACACAAGGTATTGTCCCGCAGTTAATATTTGTCCCTTTTTAAAACATTATTCTAAATCTAAGCCTAGAAGTGTTTACTTCTCACTTCAGCTGTGATCACACCGTACCGAATAGCACGAACGGACGCCTAACGGATAAAAGAAAAGGGTTTCCGTTGACAAAATTGATATCCGTTGGGAGTCCGTTGATGAAGATACGGATTAAAAACGGAAACGGAACGGACACATACTGTAAAAATTGACGCCTACCGGATGTACAACGGACACTTCATCCGTTGAACGTCCCTATATACAAAGTTTTGAACATGCTCAAAATTTTCCACCGGACAGAAGGGACATTGATGGATAAAACGGATGCTGAACCTACATGAAACGAAAACTAAGGGATGTCTAACGGATATGAACGGATTGAAAAAAGTTATCCGTTCGGCGTCCGTTTGCGCTATCCAATAAGGTGTGACTGGTGCTTACAACTTCGGTAACACCTTACCAGATAGCGCGAACGGACGCCGAACCGATAACTTTTTTTTTTATTCGTTCATGTCCGTAAGCCGCATGTTGTTATCCGTTAGACGTCGGTCGATACCTGTTTCATTTCACTATGTGTCGGACTGTCCACTTTATCAGTCGACGTCCGTTTTGTCCGATGGACAAAATTGAGCATGTTCAAAACTTTGTACGGACGTTCAACGGATGAAAGATCTGGTAAGCGTCCGTTTTTTACAATACTCGTCCGTTATGTGTCCGTTTTGTATCCGTTATTTGTCTTAAGGTATATAGGATTTTTTTCTGAGACAATTGCCTGTGGTATTTCACTAGACATCAAAAGTTCAATGTAGGATAAAAAAAAACTTAATTCATATAGTTTTTTCACTAACCCCCCTCCCCCCTCTTAACTTTATTTGGGAAAAATTGATTGACCAATAAGGATATATATAAAATCGATGTCAATTAATAAACATAACTTGCAGCAATTTTTACTTGATACATAATTGTTCTGCTTAACTATGTTATGTAACACAACACATGGTTATTTGGAATAGTAGTTTATTAAGCCGGCCTGGACCAGTGTCCATAACGGACAGTCTCCTCTATACGGTAAAATACACAAGTATATATACAGAATATAAACAGTGTCAAGGTTTCTATTAATTTGACCATTATAGTCTTAAATCAAAAGATACAGGGATGAATATCTATTAAGTTGACTTTAATTGACATGTTTTGACCAACCTGGAGATTAATGGTCAAAGAATACACATATTTCCCGTGTTTTAGCTAATTGCTACATGTCACCACCTGGTCTGCATGTAAATATGCAACGTAGCGGTCAATTGAACAACCTTTTACAAGGTCATGCTTTTCTTAATAGATATTCCCCTGTATTTATTTTATTCAATTTAATAAACATTTTGAGAATATATAATCATAAATATAAATATAAATATATATAATATATATCTATATTTTAAGCCCATCATATTGTCACATTCCTCCCTTTCTTAAGAAATATAATTTTATATTTTAGTTAAAATTGGTGACAATATGAATGCTTACAAATTTCCCTAAAAACAACAAGAATATATTCATAAACAAAATCATTTCAAAAGTTCAACAACATCTAAATGTTCAGCAATGTATAGTTCATACAATTCTTGTGTGAATAACTAAGTTCGTAACATCAAATATCGGAACTTCTTATTTCTAGAAAAAGGCGCAACCATCAACTGCGGACCGTCTTCATAACTCTGATTCCAGTGAACTGCTCCTCTGATCGTCGTTGTCAACTCCAACAATCCATTTGTTTATCTGCCACGCCAATTCCCGTCATTTAGAAGTACTGCAATTACTCCGACCTGCATGTGATCCACCATCCGTCGTTGAAAACTCCAACTTGCATGTGATCCACCATCTGTCGTTGAAAACTCCGACCTGCATGTGATCCACCATCCGTCGTTGAAAACTCCAACCTGCATGTGATCTACCATCCGTCGTTGAAAACTCCGACCTGCATGTGATCCACCATCCGTCGTTGAAAACTCCAACCTGCATGTGATCCACCATTCGTCGTTAAAAACTCCAACCTGCATGTGATCCACCATCTGTCGTTGATTTACTCCGAACTGACCTAGCTTACCTACTCTGTTAATTCAAAGTCCCTGACTAGGTTGCTCAGTTATCACCGGCTGAAACATTACAGGCAAATCTACCTGTGATGCTGTAGAACGATTCCCTCTACGAATATAAGTTATGTGATCGTATAGTTTTATGTACATCTAAACGTCTGCGTTGTGTCCAATGATCAAAGCCAATATCCAATACTGGATAATGGTTCTTAGTGGCTGGTTCTAGTAATGGTGCAGAAGCTATTTTAACATCTCTGGAGGCAGTACCATCGCCCTCAACATTAGTTGACACCATTTGATCGCCACCAAGGTATCGTGTGACTATTTGAACCTCTCTATTACTAAATTCTCTTGGCTAAACACCTATTCTTAAACTTAAGAATATATTAATAACAAAATACCTATAAATATAGCAACAAAATAAATTACTGCATTGATAGTTCAAAGTCGTCCTCAAGTTCTAACTGCTTTAATGTTGAAAAAATGATTTATCGATATGTTATCTATTTGAAATAAGAACAAAAAATAAAAATAAACTCAAATACAAAACAATAAACTAATAAGATAAACTTTTCTCTAGTTTGGACTGAAAAATTACTTAAATAAGGTTTGTGATTCAGAGATTACTGATATTTATAGGATTTCTAAACAATCAACAATTTTTCAGCGATCAATCTGAAGCGAGAATTAGAATAATTAATCAAAACAAAATTATTTTACATACACATATATTTATTTAAAAACAATCATTACGAAGCCTATATGTCTACGTCGTTTTAGTCGTGCATTTTATAAAGATGTCAGGAAATGTTTGAGAGAAAGTTTAACATTAATTGATCTTTCTTTCAGACTTATGAATTTTCGTTTATATTTCTTTCGGTATTTAGATTTTCTCAACAGGCATGTCTTTTTAAATTATATCTTTCAGAACTATTATCATTTGTCATATCACCTTAAACCGGAAGTTATAGATGACCTTATGCTCCTCTATGTTTCCTCATTCTTTCTTGGTTTGCTAATTTTCTTTTAATTCAATCAGCATCACATTAAGATATTTGTGGAAGATGTATCGCGTTATTGTTTATAACGATTAATCATATGATACTTATTTCCATAATTTAAGTCCTAAATTGTTTTATTATGAAAACATTTTCATTTTTAATCCTTAGTATAGATTTATGTACTCTATAATTAGTCCTATATTTCATCTATCGCTAAATACTTTTAAAACTTATAAAACCCTACACTTCCCAAAGAGTGGACTTAAACAATTATATCAATTTTTATCATTTAGGCGCTATTTTCCGGAGATAGGTCTGTCATTCTTTAAAAATACCACAATAACTGTGCGAAAATAAAGGTTTGGATTCTAAAATACCATAGAATATTTTGTTTCTCTAAACAAGTGTGGACACAGATGAGTGTGGATAGTATGTTTGGATGTTTGACAGTTACTTATGACAAAAGGGAGTTCTATGTTTTCCTATATGGCGTTATTAGTTGTGTTGCACGATGACAAACAATCTGAGCATTAGGAGTGTTGTTTATTTATTATTTAGTTTTTATGTTCAAGACGGGCATGGAAGAGACATTAATTGCATTAGTTACCAAATGATTATGATAGAATATGTTCCGCATCTTTGATTTTGGATACATTTTGTAGCTAGGAGAGCAACACATAATACATTTTTCTAGGTTAATTTTTTCATTTTTTTTTTTTTCTAAATGGGAGATGATATCTAGATTTGAGAACATGATATAAGGAGCCTGTAATTCAGTGGTTGTCGTTTGTTTATGTGTTACATATTCGTTTTCATTTATTTTTTGTACATAAATAAGGCTGTAAGTCTTCCCGTTTAAATTGTTTTACATTGTCATTTCAGAGCCTTTTATAGATGATTATGCGGAATTGGCTTTGCTCATTGTTGATGGCCTTACGGTGACCTGTACTTGTTAATTTCTGTGTCATTTTGGTCTCTTGTGGAGAATTATCTCATTGGCAATCATACCACATCTTTTTTTATATGTATTTGCTTACTATTTGTATGGTTCTATTTATATTACTTTGTGGAAGATCGTCAGTATCATATGAAAAAAAATTGTTCCTCAGATTAGAATACATTTATTGGTTTTTAGTAATGACAATGCCTGACAAGATGCTAGGGGCTAGATGAGCTAGGAAGTAAACTTCTGTGCTGATTTTTATCAATTCTTTGATAATATTTCCTCCAAAGCTTGTCGAAGCAAAAAAAAATTGACAAATATCACTGGGGTAAAGCTGATGACCGTAACTGCATTCACGGTCATCCCAAGATGTCGGATGAAAAATTAGGTCAGTTTCTGTATTGTCTATTAAAGTGTTTCTATATCATTTTCTTTACAAATCATACATTGAAACGATGTAAATTTATAAAAGAATCACTCGGAAATCACTAATTACTTCTGAGAAATGTGCATGAAACGGGAAATTCGATTTGAAAAAATCGCCAAGATGACCGTAAATCACAATCAAGATGACCGTAACAGAATCAGCGATTCATAACAAGGCTGACCGTAACTGCTTTTAAGATGACCGTAATTTGTAAATGATGACCGTAACTTTTAAAGGATGACCCTCAATTCTAAGAAATATCCGTATTTATATAACTATATTTTTGTATCAAATGATTAATCGTGTTGGTATACACATATTAATATGAAAGTTTTATCCTATAGGTAGAAGAAAATAAGACGTGCTTCAAATGCAAAGATTACCATATGTATCTTTTTTACAGTAGAGGGTTCAATTTTTAAAATGAATTTGCCAAAAGACATGCGGTGCACAGCCTTCAACTGCTCGACAAAAGATTTTTTTTTGTTTCTGGGATTCCTTTTAATGACATATAATAAATACACATTTTTAAAAATGCCAAAAAATTGCATGTACACCCATTGATATTATATCGTCTTTCATTTTGTCGTGCAAATAAAATAACAGAAATATTTTGAAAATATCATTCGAATAAACTAGTGAAGGTGAGCTACAGCAAAGTAGATCCTTAAAATAGTATTGTACGAAAAGCGTATCACAAGGCGGAAAGTTGTCAATTTGTATATATACAGAAATGTTATTCATACAGTCAGGATTCTACTTCTTCAAAATTATCTCCCCATTACGCCAGTTCATGCTCACAGTCGTAGAAATGGAAGCCATTGTAGGGATGACGCTCTGCCAATTTTGCTCTTGAAAACTGATAAATTTATCCACATAGCACCATTACGATCGATCGTTATATGTCAGTTATATTTTAAAATACAAATGTATCTACTAGCTAATGAGCATTAGTTAATGATCTTGTCTGCATTGATTCAACTTAAAAATATTGTCTGTTTGGATGTCAGATGGAATTTTTGAAAATTCTTAAGCATTTAAAAAAATTCTAATTAAATATTTCGTGGAAGGGCAGACTAAACATTTTCAGTGGTTGAAGATTATAAACCCTAGTTATCACACACACATTTTCATCATCCAAATTAAAAGACTGTCGTCAAGTACTTTTAGAAAAAATAGCTATTCGAACACACCTACTCTGTTTTTGTGTTTCATTAGATAGGTATCTCAATTGACCCATATATTTCATCTTTTCGTACTGTCATTTTTTTACGTTATAAAGTCAACCTGTAGCTTTGATATATAATAATGATAGAATCTGAAGCGAGATGCTATATAAAATACTCTTGCTTTGTACGTTTTAAAGACAAAATATACACCCCAAACATGCCCTAACATAAAAAGGTGCACTCGATTTTTCTCTTTTCGATACAATCGTTACCTGTTTTGGGGAATTTTTTCTTGATTCACATAATGGAAGGGCAGATACGAAAATTCTGAACTAAAAGATTGATATGTTCTCCGTCCGTGATAAAAAAAAATCGGAGGTTATGAATTTTCTACATCCAACTTATAGATACTATATATAAAAAAGAAGATGTGGTATTATTGCCAATGAGGCAGCTATCCAGAAAAGACCAAAATGACACAATCATTAACAACTATAGGTAACCGGCGTATAAGGCCTTCAACAATGAGCAAAGCCCATACCGCATAGTCAGCTATAAAAGGCCCCGATAAGAACCATGTCGTCGACTTGATATCTTATTGTTTTGCATTACTATGTAATAGATACATTGAAAACTTATGCAAATGGTGTTTTTAAAATAAGAAAATTGTCGTTTTATTTGTTTCTATTAACTTTTTAAAATTTTGTTACTATATCAAACATTACAGTTAACTTTTATCGCTTTCTCGATAAACACAGAGCTTCGATTCTTTTGTTCTATTTCAAAAGTGTTTCCGCCTGCATATATCAAGACAAATTAAGATTTTAATCTGCTTCCTCTGGACCCATACACATGGGCTCGATTACCAAATATTCGTATGTATTATTAATGTTTTTAATGCTCCATTTATTGGCATTATGTTTTTCTGGTCTGTGCGTACGTTCGTCCGTTCGTCTGTTTGTTTGTCCGTTTGTCCAGCTTCAAGTTAAATAAAATTGAAACTTAGTACACATTTTCCCTAGGGAATGATCTTTTTAATTCTAATGCAAAATTACAGTTTTATCCCATTTTCATAGTCCACTAAACATAGAAAATGATAGTGTAGATGAGGCATCCTTGTACTAGGGACACATTCATGTTTCTTCAAATTTTCGTCGTATCGCTGTATATTTGTGTTAAAATTTTAACGTCGATATCAATAAATATTTCATTGTTTACGAGAAATATGCAATTTACTATCATTGTTATAAATCCTAAATATGGCCAATTATATTATAGTTTAAAAAAAGAAATTTATGAAACATATTTATATCCGCTAACCGAGTCCCTATTGAGATCGACAAACTCAACAAAAAAGCTTTGAATACAATACGGATATTTCTTAGAATTGATGGTCATCCTATAAAAGTTACGGTCGTCCTATATAAATTACAGTCAGTCTTTACAAATTACGGTCATCCTTTACAAGTTACGGTCATCTTTTTACCAATCACGGTCATCCTTGTTTTATGTTACGGTCATCTTGAAAATATTTTGATTATGATTTACGGTCATCTTAACGATTTTTTCAAATCGAATTTCCCGTTTCATGCACATTTCTCGGAAGTAATTAATGATTTTCGAGTGATTCTTTTATAAATTTACATCGTTTCAATGTATGATTTGTAAAGAAAATGATATAGAAACACTTTAACAGACAATACAGAAACTGACCTAATTTTTCATCCGACATCTTGGGATGACCGTGAATGCAGTTACGGTCATCAGCTTTACCCCAGTGAATATGAAAATGATTTCACCAAAAGAACTTTTTTGAGCATGCTTCAAAGACTCAAAACTGCTCCAAAAGTAATCTAATAGAATTTCAAGCATGTCAAGTGGATATTATCAACATCTACTTAATTAGTCTTAATATGTCTAAATATCTAAAAAGTTATAGTATTCAAAAGGTATTGCAAAATTATTCTCTTTTCATTTTTGTTTGTTATATACAATGTAGATACAAATATAAGTGATACATGTACCACAAATACAGTATTTGTTGTGGTATGAAAGTGTAGTAATTAACATTTACTGTTACAATGTTAATTCACACAAATTTATTAGAAATAAATAAATGAATGAAAAATGTTGAACATGTACAACATAGTTTTAGAAATCAATTAGGCCAGATAGGCCTTATAATTTTTTTAAAACATAATCGAATGACCATTTACACTCAGGACCAAGTCATCAGTAGGCAGTACAGATGTATTAAAACAACCTAGCATCATATTGCTAATAGTGGGAGTAGCATTGTCAGGTAAATTTGTTCTTTTTATAAAATTTGGTCAAAGGACATATAATGTTTGGTTCAAATCGATATATGCTTTTTATCTCCTCATTACTTACATTGAAGAAAGAGGTGATACTACTTTGACAAATCCTTGTACATGAGAGTTGTCTGTCAAATCTTTATTTCACAAAGAATGAATTGCATAACAATGAACTGAGCTCAAAGCAAAGTACTTTAATAATACACTTAGACAAAGAGCTAAATCCAGTGATATACTTTGTACTGCAGGTTCTTCATGAACATCCATTGACCAAAACCATATCTCAATAAAATGCCATACTACATGGTTGGATCAGAAGTCCTGAAAAAGACATGTTTTTTTATCGTATTTTAAGTATGCACAGGTTAAAACTTTCTTGTGGTATAATCATTCAGTATCTAGCAACTATCAATTTGCTTCATGCACAAATTGATATAGGTTGAGCGCTCCTCTGTTGGAAATAAGAACACACCTCCTGGCTCCACCTAATTTAAGTCAACTGCATGATGAAGAAACATTCAAAACTATAAAATGTTATCCAAGACTTTTCAGTGTCTATTTACCATTGCCACTGAAACAGTGACATATTTGTACACATATACATGTATACATGTAAGATTAAAATTTTAAAGTACTACATATATAAGACCAAAACTGATATTCGGTCTTTACTACATCTTCATTCCCCAAGTCATTTTCAAATTTTCCAAATTTAGCTATATTTAAGCTAACTACTCCTCACACACATGTATAGATTATCAGTTTTTCTACACATGAGTATCGTAAGATATTTGCCAGTGAGCCACAATGAATATTTTTAGCGAGTGAGCCCAGCTAATGAGCTAAAATGAATCAAATTGTGTACTCAGTCAGAGTTGTTGATATTTTAAGGTATCTTTACAAAGAAAACCTGCAAATCTCAGTGGCAATTCAGCACTTTTCATAAAGGGGTGGCCTCTGACTTTCCAAAGGGCTGCCCACTCCTGTCAAGCTTTGATGATTTCCTATATAATCAACTAAATTTTTCCCACCAATAGGAGGATCTAGGGGGCAGACCCCTCCCCCCCCCTTTTCGTTGGAAAAATTTTGTTGATTATATAGGGAATCACTGAAGCATGACTGGAGCGGGCCCCACCTTATGAAAAGTTCTGGATCCGCCACTGCCACCCCCTGGGTCTGTCTATGCATCTGTTTATGGTTCTGCAAATAGTACCAATACTGGGTTTTTTTCACCTTCCTTACTTGGCCCTAGACAGTTGCTTATCTGGTTAAGGTTCTATCACTAGCTTTTTTTAGACTAGAGATTTCATGCGTACAAATTAAACCGGACCTCAAACACATGTACTACAGACGAAAAGAGACAAATAATTTTATATAATAACCTTGAGTTTACTTCGACTACTGATATGCAAACCAAAAAACAGACACAAAAATATCATAAAATAGCGATTGAAAGATTGATTGCACTTTGAATGTATAGTTCAGACTGAGACACGTGTACATGAGGAGCTGGTTTGTTTACAAATAATAATGTCACGTGATCACTCACTGACGTCACAATTTGCATCGATCTTGCAGTACACTATACAGTTGGCTCAAACAGTACCCATTATCATGCAACGCAAATGTGATTGGTTATCAAATAATACAGAAATAATGCATGTATAGTTTTAGAAGAAATTAGTTCATCAAATAAATTAGATTTTCACTTTTGACACGAATGAGTCGGGTTGACATTTCTGTCATCAGGGATAATATTGAGATAAATGGGATTAAACTGAC
This sequence comes from Mytilus edulis, assembly GCA_019925275.1. NCBI lineage: Eukaryota > Metazoa > Mollusca > Bivalvia > Mytilida > Mytilidae > Mytilus > Mytilus edulis. The sequence continues at coordinate 30,214,759 of CM034355.1, read as the reverse complement.
CGTCAAAGATGTCTAGAGAAGCACATCTGGAGAACTTTAGCCATACTTACCAAAATTACTCTATATTAATAAACCCTATGTCAGTGAAATTTCACAATGATTACGATAAACAATTTTGATACTGACGGTGATGCTGGTCACGGTTAAATTGGCGCAAAAAATATTCTTACTCCTATTGCTTTACGTAATAAAGTTTGTATATAATAGAATTGAATTTGACTGAAGTTCAGCATACAAAAAAACGTGGATATGCAGAAGCATGACAATATATTACTGATAAAGTGTGTATATATTTCTGTAAACGAAGTTGCCTGTATACTTCACTTGAGCGAAAGGATATCTCTATTTGTGAATCGGTTTATTAACCCTTTGAACCCAGGGTCGAAGTTCAAGATGTTAACATATTAACGGAAATTTTTTGGGTTGCTTTTACATCATTGAGGCCATCTATTTTTATTGCGGGGTTTCACATATTTCAAATGGAATTATAGAAAAAATAGAATGTTGTTAGCAGAATCAAAACAGAAAATGATGAACACTTGATTATTTTTAAATGTAGCAATACATAAATTGGATTGAGGGTCTGTGTATTCACATTATTTGTAAAACTCTCCTTAATTATTCCTGTGAAGCGTGTGCTTTACATCGAGGCTTGCTATGCTTTACATCGACGCCACAGTGCTTCAACCAATCAGGGAATGTTTTTTTGGGGTATTCGACCTATTCTAACTCAGATTTTTCAGAGTTCGCGAAATCTTTTTCCCTGGTGGTCCTCGAAGAAAATCAATCGGTCCTCACTATTAACTCTATTGAAAAATACTAAAATTGTTTCAGTCCTATGCAAAATTTTGGTGGTAAAATCCTGAGGACTGACACTTTTCGCGAACTCTGATTTTTGCACATTTTAATCCAAATTATAGAAAAATGGAATATTGTTAGTTATAAAATAGAAAATGATGAATACTTTTAGTTAAAGATGAATTTGGATGGGGGTTCTGTGTATTCACATTATTTGTACAACTCTCCTTACTAATGCCATATTTTGGAATTTCCGTGACCTAAATGGTTCGCGAAAATTAATATTTTTATATAAAAGTATAGTAATTAAACTTCAAAAAGTAAATCGGTTCGATTGAAGTATTATACGGCGGCTTCACTGTTGTGCATTTAAAATACACCTATACTGCACGTACAAACTATGCTAGAGGAAAAACAATGATTTTTCAGTGTTATTTTCAACCCTTTTCAGATGCATAAAGCATTATATTTAGGACTATTTGGAAATGCCCTTAAATTGTATGAAGATCAAGAATAACTGTATTTATCAATTTCATTCACAAATTATTTCTAGAACGGGTTTGTTGTGACGCCTCCGGGTGTGGGAGCTTCTCGCTGCATTGAAGACCCGTTGGTGGCCTTCAGCTGTTGTCTCCTCTATGGTTGGGTTGTAATGGGTCTTTCCCGCATAACCAATTTCACACTGCAAAATATAATGAACATGTTTACTTTTATATAAAGTTTCTTTAATAAAGAAGTTTAATAGTAAATTGAGTTGTTTTCGCATCACTTAAGTAATTACATGTAACGAACTAACATAGGTCCAAGTAATGTGCAGTGGCTGATCCAGGGGAGGGTTTTCAGTTGGAACCGTCCCTTTTTGGGGGTGATCAATGCATTTGAATGGGCACATGGTTGGACCCCCCTTTTCACAAAATGGCTGGATCCGCCCCGATGTGTTTCAGTTTAGATTAGAGTAACTGAGACAGATCCAACCATTTTTTAAAAGGGGGACCTCACCCAGGATAAGCAGAGGCGGATTTAGTAATTTTTCAAAAAGGGGGACCTAATGTAAATCGAGTTTTTTCGCATCACTCACTAAATAACATAGGTCCGAGTAGTGTGCAGTGGCGGATCCAACAGGAGGGTTCCCGGTTGGAATGGCCCCTTTTGAGGGGTGATCAATGCATTTGAATGGGGACATGGTTGAACCCCCCTTTCAAAATGGCTAGATCTGCCACTGATGTGTTTCGGTTCTGACTTGACTAGCTGAGACAGATCCAGCCATTTTTAAAAGGGGATCCTAACCCAGGATAAAGGGTCAGTTCCAACTGATATCCCTATCCAAATGAATTGATCGTCAACAAAAAAAAGGGAGGTTCAATCTCCGGAAATTATCCCCCTCCCCTAGATCCGCCACTGACCATGCAGAGACTTAATGTGTACAAAACTGACGTAAAATTATGTACTTTTGAATAATAAATAATATCATATTACCTCCAAACATCAATAACTGTTACAGTACATTTCACATGTTTCAATAATCCAAAAACGATGTTTATGTAAGAAGTTCCCGCGCAAATGTCATTGTAGGTGTATGTTGTCATTCGCATTCCGATTAATTTACACAGTTCAATAAAATATATATGTTAACATTATCTATATTGGTTTTGAATTTAGTTACTAGATCAGAAAAATGATTTGTTTCTCGCAGACAACACAAAATAATATACATATTAACTCGACACTTAATCTAAACATCCCTACAACAAAATGGGACGACCAAACAGATTTCCTAATTTTGATAAAGGTGAAATATGTAGAATAAGAATTGTGCACTCTGGAATAAGATCATACATAAAGCCCTATATAAAGTGTAAACCAAAAAAAATAATGTATGAAATCATTGTTTATTACATCTGCTTGCATAATAATATTGAAGTTGAAATAATAATATTGAAGTTGAAACTAACAACGATCACGTGTATCCTGTCAACCCCTGAAAAACATAATATTGTCTTCTTGACTACTTCCGCAAACCGTGGTCTGGTAAAATGATATATTGTTATAGTGTATGTTAATTAACAAATGTGCTTACGCACTTACCCAACTGCGTCAACCATATTTAAACAACCATATGATTATAACATCGCAGAAATACCCTTAAATCCGTCGCTAAAAGTGTTCTTATGAAATTTTCTTATACCAATGTATATAGGCGCGTATATTCTAGAATTACAGATTGTCTCTTCAGAAAACAGCTCAAAATATGAATCAAAACAGACATTATTATATTACAAATCAAGATATATTATGTGTTAATCTTATCATTATTCACGCAGTTAAGTACTGTAAATACATCGTGCATCGTAACATTTTTTACTTATTGTGAAATAATTCTAAAATATTAATATTCACGTGTTTTAAATAATATCTTTTTTTTATTTATTTAAATACATATTCTGTCTTTATAAACAGCATATAAAACTTTTCATTATATCATTACAATATGTACGCAAATCTTATATATTGACTTATACTATCAAATACCTAACAAAGTTGCCAGTCTTTTATATTGACTATAAAACAATCAAATACCTATTATAAGTACCTCACCCTTATGATAATGATTACATAAAAAAAAATCAATAAAAAAATTAAACCTACACCATTGATTTATAAAAAAAATAAATATCTACATTTTCGCTTAAAAAAACCATTATCTAATAAAACATTTTTTTTTAAACGAGTTATTCCATTAGTCAGCATCTTGATGATGAACAATTGTGCTTACATCTGATACACCTATTCCTAATTTGTCTGATTTTGAACCATCAAAGCTTTCAATCGAATTAATGCCGTTCTTAAATATCTTTTGAGTGAGACCTTGAACTTGTGTTTCTAAATTGTGAAAAACAGACCCTACATTGAAATCTTGTCTAGCCATTTTGAGAAATAAAATAAAGAGTATCAAATAAAAAGTCACTTTACCTTAATATCCTTTGGTCACGGTTAACCAAAAATAACCACATGTAACACAACACATGGTTATTTGGAATAGTAGTTTATTAAGCCGGCCTGGACCAGTGTCCATAACGGACAGTCTCCTCTATACGGTAAAATACACAAGTATATATACAGAATATAAACAGTGTCAAGGTTTCTATTAATTTGACCATTATAGTCTTAAATCAAAAGATACAGGGATGAATATCTATTAAGTTGACTTTTTTTGACCAACCTGGAGATTAATGGTCAAAGAATACACATATTTCCCGTGTTTTAGCTAATTGCTACATGTCACCCACCACCTGGTCTGCGTGTAAATATGCAACGTAGCGGTCAATTGAACAACCATTTACAAGGTCATGTTTTTCTTAATAGATATTCCCCTGTATTTATTTTATTCAATTTAATAAACATTTTGAGAATATATAATCATAAATATAAATATAAATATATATAATATATATCTATATTTTAAGCCCATCATATTGTCACAGTTAAAGGTAAATTGAAAACTTATGCAAATGGTGTTTTAAAAAAACCCACTTCGTAATAGAGAAGAAAATTGTCATTCTATTTGTTTCTATTAACAAATTTTTTGTTACTATATAGTAAACAATTCAGTAAGCATTTATCGCCTTCTCTAACAAAGAGCTTCAATGCTTTTGTTCTATTTCAACCGGGTTTCCGCCTGATATTGCGATCTATACGATTGCACTACGATCGTCAAAATCATTTTTTAGAGATCGTGGTGCGATCTTGGCCTAGTGTGACAGGGTCCGGGGTATAATATTAATGTTGCTGAATATTACCAAATATTAAGGATGTGCCCTGAATGCAGTTGTGAACCATCAATCTAAGTTATAATTATTTCAATACAACACGTGTGATTACACTAAGTTGGACGTCACTTAGTTATAGTACTTGCATTTAGCAGTTTTAAATTCGAATCATATCTAAGGCTTGTTTTTGCTCACAAATAAATGATCACCACCTTTTAGAGTGAGAACTCATCCTGAAATAATGTGCACGAAAAAACAAACCTAGAGAAGGGGGTCCTGTTCTATTGTTTAGTTTTTAATAATTTTATTTTTTTATAAAGGTACGCATTTTCGGCATTGAACAATGTCTGAGAAATCGAATTCTTCCAAATCATATTGATATTTATATATTATAAACTAATCTTATTTATACTTGAAAGGCATGCATTTTTCTATCGGCAATTCTTACAATTGTATCTGTATTCAGATTTTAACTTACCACAGACAGAAAACATAAATCAAGTTAATCGTTAAAAAGGTTAACTCGAAAAGTACCGCGCACTTATAAAGTTTCTTTGTTCATTTTGGGAAATAACTATATTTTTACAATAGAAATTACATTTTGATTAGTTGAAATAAACTCTAGCATAGCTATTTTAATAGTTTTTATCTTTATATATAATAATATTATAATGCACGCGTGTTGGGATGCCAGTCATAGTTAAGGTTCATCATAACAAATGGACAAATATGGCGGTATTTTCACCTCAAAAAGTAATCTGTGTACAGACTTACCTATGCTGTTTGGAAAGTTTTAATGCCTAGCATCCACTAGATATATAAAAGTTAAATGCATGTTGTGTTAAAGAAAGATAAAATCTTTTTTGGTTTTTGCTGGGCATTTATTTTCCTTTCTGCAAAAGTTGTAAAAATAAACAAACACCGGAATTACTTTGATACTGTCCACTCACTGACTCAGATGAACTCTTTAACTCACCTGTAGTTGTGAAGATACCCTTTGTCCATGTCAATTAAGGACAATCAAAACAATACAAACCGGTTTTTTACCTGAGGGAGAATCTCATAGTAGTACCACAACTTAGTTAATTTTCAGACCTTTTGCATGAAGGAAAAAAAATGCCCATCAAAATCCAAAATAGATTTTATCTTTCTAAAACACAAAATGCATTTAACTTTATTATATCTAGTGGATGCCAGGCATTAAAACTTTTCCCACTTCACAGGTAAGTCTACTCAGAGAAATTTTTGGCATGTAAATACAGTCATATTTGTCCGTTTGTTATGATGAACCTTAATTTAAACTTTGAAACCTAAGTGCCAATGTTTTTAACAGTAATATATTTCATGACACAAAGTAACCAGAAAGTCTCAACATTGTGACAGAAAGACTCCACCAATACCTTTATATCTCAACCATTTAGAATTTTTCATTTCTGTGCTAAGACTAGGCTTGACAATCAAATAGTCTTGCAATTTACAGAAGTGGTTATCGTAAAGCATTAAAAAAACACAAATAATTGACATATTTTCTTGCTAAATCATTAATATCATGGCAGTTCTATCGGATTCAAAGAATGTAAACATGATAATCCGTAGGAGAAAAGTGATTGTGACTTCAATTTCAGAAATTTTAAACCAAGAAGAGACATATTAGTTACAATTATCATTTATCTATGGCATGACATTCTCCTATTTTACAAAACAATCATTGATTTTCAGTAAATTGACGAAAAGTCGACCTACCCTATGTTTATTTTGAATATTTTGAACCAGAAAAGCTCAACAGGAAGTGCCAGAATACTTTTTACCGTCTCGACATTTGGTTGAGATTAGATGGTTTACCAGGCGTGATTTAATGAATATTAAAAGTTGTTCGCTACGAATTTCAAATGGACACATGATTTAACATTTGCAATTGTTACAAAACCATTTCTTTGCTTTTGGAAGTTGTTTCAATCTAGCACAGTCAAGATAAATGTTGTCACTCCAAACAGGAACTACACATTACACTGGCTTCCCTTGCATCATGTGTACATATGTTTTTTTTCTTCTCTTTATATACCCTCTTAATAGCTTTCCATGCATCTTTTTGACAATATACTTTTTGATTAAATCAATGTTTACAATTAAGTCCAAACAAGAGGCAGTTAAAAGTTCAGATCTTGCTTCAACTTTTTCCTCGGTTATTAAGATGTTGTTATTTTTTGCCAAATCGCTTCCAACAAACCAGTCTAATAAAAGGAATCCGATTTGTTTGGAACTTTTGATCACTTTTCTTTTGAAATGGTACACAATTGCTTTTTCAGGTACGCTTTTTTGGAAGACCGATGATAGTTAAAAGTTTTAGTGTTTATATGAGTATCAGTAACAAAAGTTTTTAAAGTCATATGCATCGAGTGACCGGTGAGAAATAATTCTATTGTAATTCTTAACCAATTTATACAAACATCATATAACATTAGTCTTCTGTGCACGCTTTTATATTTTTTTTTCGCATAAATTTTGTATAATCGTCATTTTTTTTTCAATCGGTCAGACGTGTTGACGTTGTGAAAATATGGCAGGTAATTAAAGTTTGTGTTTTGAAGCCGAAGTTTAACGATTGTCACCTGTTTGTCAACAATCAACAAACAAACATCGATATTAAGCACGTTTTTAACATGTAAAAACAGATACAAGTTTATTTTAAGAACATCCATGCGTATTGCAATCACCGGATTTTACGAGATGGGTCACACTGAGGTCACCTTTCATACGGAAAATACGCTTATCAAAGCTGAGTTATTTATTTTCAAAATCCTCCTGCCACCCCCCCCCCCCCCCCTCCTTTAAGACTTTAAATATAAAATTTTGATATCTAATTATTATTATTACATTTTTATTCCAGTGAGATATAATTTAATCAGAGCCGGCTAAATAGAAAATTTGCTATGTTGCCGGTGCCGGTCAAATAGCAAATTTGCTATTTTGCCGGCGCCGGTCAAATAGCCACTGCCTTAAAACTTTTGAAGATGCACTGGTTTGTCTGTACTCTGAATGAAATTTGTAGTGTAAATACGGCCATATAAGCGGAAAGGTTATGTTGAACCTTAATGCCAAGTTTTGACCCCCATTGCACGGTCCACTGAACATAGAAAATGCTACTGCGAGTTAATTGGCATCCATGCATGTACTTCGGATACATTCTAGTGTTTTACGGTTCATCAAAAGGAATTAAAAATATGGCTGTGTTTAAACCACAAAATATATTCTTAGTACAGAACAACTAATTCCTTATACCTTGTGCAGGAATGAAAAAAATGAATAGCAAAATCCAGTGAAGTTTTTAATATTTTGAAAGTTAAAATCTTATATATCTAGGTCCAGCAACTCTCCAAAACTTTTCCGGGTGCACAAGTTTGTCTGTATTCAATTTGAAACGTGTGTAGTAAATACGGCCATATTTACGAAAAGGTTATGATGAACCTTGAATGGTGAATTTTTAGTTTTTTGTCTTTTATCTTGAAAAACATACAAGCTAGATTGAGAAAAAGTTATCCTGACAATAACATATATCTTAGTATGTTACCTGAATATACTTGTGTTGATTTCAATATCATTAAAAGTTAATAATTCGATTATGTTTGTTCAGGTAGTATTGTAATAGACAACTTATATGAAAAAAAAAAGAAATGTGTTAGAATTAACAATGAGGCAACTATCCAACAGACATGCATGAATGTAAGCAATTATATATCACCATACCACCTTTAACAATCATCAAAACCCACATCGTATTGTCAGTCTTATCCTCAAATGTGAAACATTCCAAATGAGACAACCACTTAATTACAAAAAAATCAAGATGGAAAAATTTCGAATTACAAATTTGTTCCGTTAAAATTATAAGATCAACTAACAGGTCAAATGGCTGACATACATTTTACTTGAGTAAATATTGTCAATGACGATTTTTGCCATTTTTTGGTGATTTCCCATTCTTCGGTCGGAGTATTGCCTTCCTGATCTCTCCTCTTGATACTTCCCCAATATATCTAGTTCTACTCCGAACTGTTCTATAATTGGAACATCTCGCCGAAGTTCAGTGTTCAATGCTTCTTTAAAGTGCTCAGTCAACCATTTCAGTTGTTGACTTTCTGAGACTAATACTTCACCATCCTTAGACTTACATGGTACACTGGAGCTTGTGTGTTTACCGCTTAGTTCTTTGTGATTTTCCTAGGTACCAATAATGAATGAACATTAAAATGCTCACTGTCCCACATCAAGTTGGATCTTTGACAAAATTATTACTATTGCAGATACCATTAGAAGCAGTTGAGCCAAATAAGACATGCAGATGTCACAGTGTACAAAAATATAAAGCTTAATTTATATCATACTAAGATTTAAAGATTCTACTGACCTTGTAAAAATTATCTAAATAAAAGCCCAGAGCATGGTAGACATCTTTCAGTAATCAAATGTCAACTTTCCAGAACTTTCCAGTTTCAGTAGTCACAAGCTAACTTTCTTTTTCAAGTGTTCCACAAGTAACTTCTTGGTATTGATTAAATATTTGACAATACTAATAAATTTTGGTATTGAAATCTGTTTGTCAACTACAACATTTATGATGCCATAGTGATCTTTCAACAAGCATTCCTTAGTAAAGTGAACAGATTATATTATTCTTATTTATTTATCAATAGGGGCTGTTGCGGTCAAGGGGTATGAGTAGTTTATCTACAGTTATCATTAGCCTACCATCACTTTGGTTGAGAAGTCAAATCACACCTATGGCAGATGCATTCACCTCTGATCTAAACATAGACTAGGATTGCCAGCTACCTATAGAAGTCTATGGTTCCCTCCTCATCACTATAGATTTCTCCATAAATATAAACTGAATAGGCAAGAAAGCTAAAAGTGAGGTTATAACACCAACAATCAATCAATCATTTACTGATAAAACTATTACAATTATGAAAGGATTGAAGAATTTCACAATTTTTTGAATTTCCAGTGCCAGTGTTCTTTTACTTTCAAAACGTGAACAATTATAATAAAACATGGACAGGTTATAATCAAAATAAGTTAGTAAGTTTATATATATTTAATAAATAAAACAAATATCACAGTCAATATCACATTATTTATACAATAATATTATAAATAAAATGCTGATTTTCATTAATCTACAGTGAAATATAGCAACATTTACAATACAATATTTCAGGATGAAATTTTAACTACTTTCTTTTGATATATATTAATGGTATGTTCAACAAACAGTCAGTATGCAACTGTACATAACCAGAAACTGATTACTAGAAAATGAATGTCCAAATAATAATGCAAGGTGCCTTACTTCTTCTTTTTTCAAATATGAACAGGTAATAATCATGCAAATGCATATTTAAAATCTGAATTTTGACAAAATTTAAAAGCTTGAGTGAAAGGAAAACTGAATTTACTCAGATTTTTTTTAAATTGTCATGACTTGCTATTAACTTCCTCCCAATTATTGCTACAAAGTCAATTATTTTCTTAATCTACTTACATTTCCAAAATAGTAAAATTGAATTGTATTCTTTACTTAGGTCAACACGGTTCAACAAATCATATATGAAGGCCATAATTCTGGATATCTTGCTTAAGGTGGTATATAACACAACAGGGAGATAACTCTCATTCTATTGTATGGTATCACCTTAACCAAATTAGTCTTTCTATCAATTCAAAAACAGTAAAATAAATTAAGACTTTAATTTTAATTTTTATTCTTATACAATTGCTACAATATCTCATTGTTTGTAAATATCTAAAATTATTCCTGAATAAATCTTTTTTTGGTCCAAATGACCACAAGCATTTAAAAATTACTCAATTTATTTTAATATTCCTAGGTTTGATACATAGATATATAAAATTCAGTGTTTTTTCAATTAAAAAAATATCCAGTCTATAACAATTTAAAGAGCCTAAAAACTTGAATTTTTATGTTGTTAAAGGTAAAAGAGGGAAAAAAGATACCAGAGGGATAGTCAAAGATACCAGAACATTTTTCCAAAAAGAAATATTTTCATACAAATAAAAAATGAACATTGTACATCACCTTAAAGTACCTTAAAGTACTTTAAAAAAAGCATACTGACCATAAGACTATAGAAGTAAATCAATGCAACATCTTCCTATATCTATCCAAATAATTAAAACACCTTAAAACTATACAACACAACTTTAGAACTTAAATTGAGATAAGCAGATACTAATATTCACATGTAATCAGGAATAATATCAGTAATGCTAATATTTGAGCCATAAACAACTAATTCTCACATTTTGTTTTTATTACACAAACAATAATAAACAATGTCTTAGAAGCTAAATATTAGCCTAAACGTTCAGCCTCCATGTAAATATCAAAATCTAGAAAAACAAATTGCACATCAGATAATTAGTTTCTCAGCAGTTAATAATTTGACACATTTATTTGAAATCTCATAGAAACAGTTTGGCATAATCATATCATAAAAATATAATGTTAAATCACAGCAGAATCTGAAGTCAAAATCACAGCAATATTTGGCAAACTTAGTTATTCAAAAACAACAATCACCATGAAGGGATATAATGAAAAACATACTTAACACAGTAATTTATATATCTCAATAATACAATATTTATTGAACAAGATTATATCCAAATATCACCCAAAAAGTACATTGTCATATAAAAACATGAAAATGAATTGAAATCCACAAAACTAAAGTGCTGCTTAATTTGTCATTTAAGTACAACAGCCATTTTCAATTAATAAATGAATATTTAATACAGAGATGAATAAATACATTTGTATGTTGTTTACTGTGAAGATGAAGTATTTAAAGA